>CM062806.1:155871379-156388025 GCA_031772625.1 Pinus tabuliformis
ATCAGTTGGGTTTCAAAAATGCAAATTGTTGTTATATTTTCAACGACGTAAGCGGAGCATGTTGCTGCTATAGAGGCTAGTAAAGAAATGTTTTGGTTACAAAGGTTTATGGATGAATTAAGCAAGAAGCAAGAGATGGTCGTGTTATATAGTGACAACCAGAGTGCCATTCATCTTACAAATAGCTCAACATTTCATTCCAAGACTAAACATATACAACTCAAGTACCATTGCATACAACCAGTGTTGGAAGATGGACAGTTGAAGCTAGAAAAGATACACACTAGCGAGAATCCTACATATATGTTAACAAAAGTTTTGTCCTAGGATAAACTGAGATTCTTCTCAGTTTCAATTGGTCTTCAAGTATGATGATGAAGATGAGAAACAACAAGGTCCAAAGTGGAAGCATTGTCCAGCAAATGAAGCAGTGGTGGAGTTTCTATAATCAATCTCCAAGTGGGACATTGTTTGGTGTGGAGCCCAATTAGCTTCTTTATTTAGAGTATCGTTGCGTTGGACCCCAGTTTGTAATGGGGCGGTAATATAACCCGTTTAATCATCGTCACCCACCCCTGGCTGGGGTTCGGGCTTAGTGCCCCTGAAGCTAAAAATAGATGTAAAATTGCTTTGTAAAATATTGTAATTTCATAGTCAATATGGGTCGTTCATTAGGCTGATGATCTGACAGTAGAGTTTATGTTAATTTAGAGTTTTTTCCCCTAGAAGGAAACCCCTCGATTTATATGAGGTGATTGTATTGTGACTAGATATATGGGTATTCTGAGCGAGAAAGAGAGAGGGGATTGTGTGAGAACAAACATGGAATTAGAGTGGATCTGTTGTAGGTTGTATCTCTTCATTTTGCTGGATAAAATAAAAGTAAGGACTGACTTTTTCTCCATGGACGTAGCCTAAATTGGATAAACCACGTATATTTGTATCTCTTTTTTTTATGCATTTTTTGTGTTTGTGTTTCTGTAATATCTTATGTTCTCCATTGCTCTATAATATATAAATTCTAGCAACGGAAGCCTCGATGAGACGAGGTATGAATATTGTTGATCGTGCAATGTTCACCATTGATGGTCAAAAATGGTTACATTTTAAATGGAGGTCAAGTAAAAGCTTGAAGATGTGGTGGTGAAAGAGCGTTGTTTGTAAGATTCTAGATTGGATGTGAGTGTTGATGAAGACGAGTCAGACAAATTATCCTTATTGTTCTAATATATGTTTTTCATGTAAGCATTAAGGGAGGCTGTTGAATGTAATGCTTCCATGTGTTATTGTGAGTTGTCACTGTAAGTTCCCAAGCATCAGTCTATAAGCTATTGATTCCTATGTTATGAGCTAGAGTCATAATCTATATGTGTCGAAGTCAGTGTGTTATGTCCTTTATATTTCTATCTCTTGTGATCAATAAAATAGTGTGTGTGATTTTTGTGTCTAATTGTTCTCTCTGCTCATCTCCGTAGTTTTTCTAATAGTTACTACAAAAAAGGCACATATGACTAAGTTCCTCACCTTTTGGGAGCCCAATTGTAGTCGTAGAGAAGAAGGATTGGATCTGGAGACTCTGCATTGATTATGGGGCACTAAATAAAATCATTGTCAAGAACAAGTATCTAATCCCATAGATTGATAACATTCTTCACTAGCTTAAGGGGGATAAGTACTTCAAAAGATTGATTTGCATTTTGGCTATCACCAGGCTTGAATAGAACCCACAGATGTATGGAAGATTTCCTTAAAATCCAAGGAGGGCCTTTTTGAGTGGCTAGTCATGCCCTTTGGGTTGACAAATGCCCTTGCAACTTTTATGAGGCTGATGCATGGTAAGCAAGTTCCAGACTTCCACTTTTAGAATTGATTGTTATGCCACCTTAGACACCTTTATGTTCCTCCAAACAAGTTATACAAAATCATTCGAGAGGTGCACTACAATTTGGTCACAGGACACTTCGTTGTGGAAATGATGGTCGTAGTGTTGTAGAAGTATTTTATTGGCCAAATCTCTGACAAGATGTTGGAAATTATGTCATATCCTGCACTGCCTATGTCACCACCAAGTCAACCATTAAGAAGCAAGGCCTGTATACTCCTCTACCTACTCCTAGGCAACCCTACGAATCCATTTCCATGGACTATTAGTATGGGCCTTCCTTCTACCAAGCATGACTACTATGTATTTGTGGTTTTCAATAGATTTTCTAAGATTTCCATATTTGTTGCTTGCAAGAAGAGTATCACAGCAGAAGCCATTGCCAAACTCTTCTTTGAACGAGTGTGGGTACATTTTAGGATCCCACAAAATCTTCATTTATTAATAAAAACCTATTACATAATCAATTCACTTAAAAAAAAATAATATAGAACTATAATAATTATCCATAAATAATAAGTAATAAATAAAATTAAAAAAGAACCCTAATAGAATATATATTAAAAAGATTAAAAATAATCCTGTTTATTCAAACATGAAACTAGGTCGGCTCACATTCTTGACAGTTCAACCTAAAACCCTATTTATCAAAACATTTATCTCTCTCCTTTGTAATCAAGTCCTGATGATGAGTCTTGGTCTAGACTCGAAACGTCGACAAAGAAAAATCTGCAATCCATTATCCCACATACCATTATATTAGATTAGGATAGCAGGTTGTGAAGCACATTCTGGTCGAGCCTCTGGTATCCTGCATACCATTATATTAGATTAGGATAGTAGGTCCTGAAGTACATTCTGGTCGAGCCTCTGGTTACTATTGGAGACCAAGCTCACCAAGTCAACTCCATTCCACCCCTAGACTGATAGCTAGATGGTGGTCATCAACAAGATGATTGTGTACATACTACGCATGTACAACTCTAAGCATCTGTGAACATGGGATGAGTCTTCCCATTAGAGAAATTTTGAGGTCTAAAATGGGTCTCCTATGGAATATTATAAAATAATAGTGGAAATAATAAACTAATATTAGATTACCTCATCAAGTTTTAGAGAGAAGAAAGAGAAAACTATTTTAACTCATATTTTCAACTTATCTCTCTATGATTTTACTCAAATTTCATGTATTTCACATTTTTCTTCTAGTAGCGTCCATCAAAACTATGCAACATGGGTATTCCTTGGATGAAAAGTTAAATTCTGCATCCAATGGGTGCTCTCGCTCAAATTTGAGTATAATGTAGAGAATATGTTTATATAATATGAGTAAAAAAATTTTTTTTTTTTTACCTTTTTACTCCAAAAATGGTTTTACCGCCAAAATGGTGATCATGCCATATTGATATCATCATATTGAATCCTATTTGTTCTGATAAAGTTTATTTTTATTGTACATTTTTGTTTTGAGGCTCATTTTTTACCTCAAAATTCCTTTAATGCTATGTGCAACACAATTACAACATAACTCTCCATAGCTCGACTGCCACATCACCTTTAAAGTGGGCCTGAGATTTCAACCATTATGCCCCATTGATATTGCACTACCTACGGAGACTACACAGGAAGAATCTACCCATGTCCAGTTCGAAGGTGATACAGCCACCATGTTTACTAAACACATTCAACACATCTTCCTACAGGTTCACAACATCTTGGATAAAGTGAATGCCAAGTACAAATAACAGACATGACCAACATAATGTGCCACATAAGTTTCAAGTGGGTGACAAAGTTTGGTTGTATTTTCAGAAAGAACACCTTGTTGGTGCCCATAAGAAGCTTTAACCACTCTGATATGGGCCTTACACCATCACCAACGTTGTGGGCGATGATGCTTTCAAGTTAAATATTCCCCGATTCCTTGGCTTGCACCCAGTTTTCAATATGGACCATCTTCGACCATACTTTCCACCATTGTTGGACACATCAGATATTATTGAGTAGCTAACACCAACAGAGCTCAACCCAGATTGCATTAAACATGCCACAACTCATCGGATCATGGACAGACAAATTAAGAACGCTCGACAACAAAGGATCCAACTGTATCGGGTTGTCAAATCTGCCTAACTTTTGCACCCAGGCAAGTGGCTCACTAGGGACCAAATTCAGAAGTTTCCCCATCTCATGGAGGCACTGAATACAATGGGGGCCATTGTTTCCTAAGCGCAGAGGATTGATCTAGATGGATAGCGGTGGCCACCCGCCTATTCCACTTGGACCTCCAACATTATTTCCTTTTAGTTTCCTAATTTGTAGCACAATTTCCTTTTTGGCAGTTTTTTGGGTCCTGAACTTCCAGAACCATTTTGAGGCCCTAAACGACAATTTTTTGAGAAACAGGCAAATGGGATGCCAACAACCCTACCATTTTTTGTTGAAATTTGTTGTCCTCGGATAGATATTTTTAGCAAGGTATCGTGTCACAAAACAAAGATCGTATGCCAAAGTTATGACCCTGGGAAGTTGACTTTCCAACTAACCATAGCAGAGCCCAAAAATGTTTGGTGCTTCATCTCTTATGGTTAGGTTTTTTGATGTTTAGGGTTTTCCACTTTGTCTCAATACTAGAAAGGCCTTTGAGCCTCATTGTAGCAAAGTTAAGAAGGCA
The DNA here is from genome assembly GCA_031772625.1 of Pinus tabuliformis. Classification (NCBI taxonomy): domain Eukaryota; kingdom Viridiplantae; phylum Streptophyta; class Pinopsida; order Pinales; family Pinaceae; genus Pinus; species Pinus tabuliformis. The sequence goes on from CM062806.1 coordinate 155,875,936, forward strand.
TGTAGATGTCACATCACTTCTCAAAGATAACCTACCATCGCCCGAGCTAGTTTGTTTCCATTTTGCATGTAAATATTTTTCAATATTTTTAATTAAATGAAGTTTCGTTTTCACTGTAGCTCCATGTTTCTATTTATTTTTTGTCATACATAAATTTGGATCAAGTGAACTCCTTGGAAGGTCTCCTGCAACTATTATTCATAAACCGCAGGTCTTGTGTGGTCCCATTGTAGGCTTCTCAAGCATAGCGAAAGCCCATCTAAATGCATATAATAATTATACAAAGATTCTTGAGAGGTCCTAATCATATTTAGCGTCTTGACCTTAGGCATTCTTCTCATTATTGAATATCATTAACCCTAGGTCTAGGTCTTCGTCATAGTTCTTTCTTGGGGATCCCTTAGCTTCTCTTAAAGCATTGATCCCAAATTAAGTCTCTCCTTTGGATGGGCCTTGGAAAGTACATCATAACTTGTCATTGATCCTATCATTATTGGTGAAAGTTTGTAAGGATCAGGGGACACTTACCGAGGTTACAGTGGGTCTTTGTCACATTGTTGTCATTTGGTCTAGTAGTTGTCCCTTAGGTTCCCCTCATAGGACCCCTGCTAGATTGTGTGGAAACACTACCATTCTAGAGTATTTCGTTGATAAACAATTGTGTTAGAGTTCCAAGTGGAATAGGCGGGTGGCCACCAATATCCACCTAGATCAATGGCCAAGCATATGGTCCATGGAGAAAGATTCCCAAGGCTGGTTGGGAGTAGGTAAAGGAGTGTAAAAGACTTTCTTTTTAATTTTTGACTTGGCAATGACGCAGAGAGTGCGAGATCTATTATATTTTCCAACATCCTGTTAGACTATTGGCGAATAAAGATGATTCTGCAATACTACCGTTGTCTTCTCCATACCAAAGTGTCATGTGATAGGCTATAATGTGCCTCCCAAATCAACGTGGAATGCTTACTTGAAGGAACAAAAATATGTCCCAGATAGCACAACAGTCCATCCTGAAGGTGGAAGTCTTGAATTGGCTTCCCAACCATCAACATCATGTAGGTGGCAGCAAATTCCAAGTCATTTTCATATAGCTATGACCATTCAGAGCTCTCATTTCCACAAGAGTTGAGAACTGTGCTTGTGATACGAGTGGGGGCTGACTGAGGTAGTCTGCGACGTGATTGGTGCTACCCTTTTTGTGTTTAATTGTCAAATTGAATTGTTGCAAGTATGTGGCCCATTTATGATTGTGATCATTCTGCAACATCCCCTGCGTCTTTGTTAATTGAAGAGGCCAGTGATCTGTGTGGATGATCCTCTCCTTCCCTAGATTGTAATGTTTACATCGCCGATAGGCCTGCACGATAGAATACATTTGCTTATCATAGGTGAAGTACCTTCGAATAATATCAGAGAACATCTCACTGTGATAGTCCAGTGGATGCCCAATAGCATACTCTGAAGCATTTTTCTCAATCTCAAATGGTTATTGAAAGTCTGACAATGTGAGGACTGGTGCAAAGCAAAAGTGGTGTTTCTGTTCAACGAATGCCTTATGTTGTTACTCAGACTCGAAAAGCTTTGGTTTTTCTCCACCCTTAGTAACTTGACTCAAAGGTCAAGTGACATGAGAGAACCCCAACACGAATCTCCAATAGAAATTAACAAGGCCCAAGAAGCTGCGAAGATCTGTTAGAGTTGTTGGGGCTGACCAACCTCAAATGACTTGGATCTTAGCTGGATCCACATGCATGCCTTGCTCATCAATTATGTAGCCCAAATATTGGACCCGGTCCATGGTAACGAAGCATTTCTCTAGGTTGGCACATAGCTTGTGTTGTCGCAGGGTTCAGAGGACTTGCCAAATATGTTGCAAGTGCTCTGACCAACTCTTCTTGAAGATGAGGATATCATTCAGATATACAACCACGAACGAGTTCGTGAAATGTCACAAGATGTCATCCATCAACATCATAAAAGTTGTAGGGGCATTTGTCAACCTGAAGGGCATGATCAACCCATTGTCTCTACTACAATACCCTCCAAATTTTGGCCTACATTCTAATTTTGGAGGCTCCCATTGATCGTGTGAATTTTCATTTTGAGTCATTAAAGTTGTTTCATGCTTGCGCTCTAAGTTTTCTAAGTGTTAAAGTCTCTTTCCAAAAGAAGCTTGAAGTGTCCTCTTTTGTTAAAAGTCGTTCTAACACACCTTTAAAAGGCATATCCAACACACTCTTTTGCACTAATTGATCCTATTTGTTATTAGAACATGTGTTGGACACATTCTCATGGCATAGTGCACCTTTTTTTTACTGTCAGCACTTGTGCAATAAATATATATCTTAAGTGTTGCACTTGGAGATAAGTGTCATTTTGCTATTGTTTCATTGTATGCATATTTGTTTTGTGTATTATGTATCTTTGTGTCAAGCACTTGGTTGTATATGTGTGTATGATCATGTTTAAGGACAGTTATATGATTTCTCTCTTTTATCTCATTGATCCCACACTTACCCATTTTTTGACCCCTCCCTTGTCCCCTCAATTTGCACAACTCATGAGCAGACTCAACTCTTCGTTGAGTGATGAGTGCACTACACAATTCTAGGCCCCAGTGGTGATACCCTTACCTCCCGAACTTGCATATTGCGCCCATCTAGAGGATATTCTCGTTCACTGTGCATTGAGTAACCTCAAAGCATTGTCACTCAACATTGCTCCCTATACCTACTCACGACGCAAGCTTGGACCAACCCTACATTGAATTGCACATTCTGCATTATAAATGGATAGTGGGGCCAATTCTCGACCTCTGTAGTGCTCAAATGTGTAATTCCTATAACCTCCGTCGCAACCACAATGAACTACGTAGTTACAGTCCCTAAGCTTGCCTCCTTTGTTAGTTTTTGTATCATCATATGTGTTCTAGCCACGAAATTTGGTGGAGAGGCTAGAATAGATGTATTCTCCAAAGCCGAGAAATCGTTTATGGAAATTATACCTAGAGATGGCTTAATTAAAATAAACAATCATTTTTTAATGTTTCCTAACTCTAAACTTAGGAAATATGATTAATTAAAGGGTATTAATTAAGTCATGGTGAGAATCTTCTAGAAGAAGACATGGACAAAGTTCTAGTTAATCTTAGCCATTGATTATGTTCTAATCTTAGCCGTTGATGTCTTAATGAGAGATTATAAGAAGAAATTTGATGGGGGTTGTAGAACATTCTTGGAGCCACTAGAAGTTTGAATTTACTGGTAGATGGAAATTATACCTAGAGATGGCTTAATTAAAATAAACAATCATTTTTTAATGTTTCCTAACTCTAAACTTAGGAAATATGATTAATTAAAGGGTATTAATTAAGTCATGGTGAGAATATTCTAGAAGAAGACATGGACAAAGTTCTAGTTAATCTTAGCCATTGATTATGTTCTAATCTTAGCCGTTGATGTCTTAATGAGAGATTATAAGAAGAAATTTGATGGGGGTTGTAGAACATTCTTGGAGCCACTAGAAGTTTGAATTTACTGGTAGATCGAACTCAAGAGTAGCAACGTTGAGTTTCTGGAGAGAGAGCTAGTAAGCTCAAAGTAGCAAGAGAGGGGCAAGGATAGTAAGGTCGGAGGGAGATTTTCCAATCCAGTGAGTACATTGCAAAGAGGCAGTGTGTGCCACAGAGAGGGAAACGTAGAGCCATGCAGAGGAAATGTAGTGCTTCATAGGGGAATCCATATTTTGCTGGGCAGAAGCAGTGATATAGTGTTAGAAGCCGAAGTGGGAGCCCAGAGGCTAGGAGAGTCCATCTTCTAGACAACAACTAATCAGAGAGTGAGAGAAACACAGTTCTGAGTTGTGGAATGCAATACTTTGTAGGCTGATGTATGGACTGTGCAGAGGCAGCCAAGAGCACCTCATCTTGAGCCAAGGTTAGTGTCAGATCGCTAGTGGGAGTGAGATTTTTTCACTAGAATTATTGTCAATCATTTCTCTTTATGGATTGCTAAATTTGAGTACCCATACTTCCGTAATTAGATTTACTACTACATAATAATTAAAACCTTTATTTGCTACACTGGTTTAACCGAGTTGGGTTTTTCTCGGATCTTAGTCCAAAAATAATTGTGTATTTGTGTGTGTGTGCATCTATCCTTCTAGTGTTAATTTTCTTCCGTGGTATTTTATTTGTGAAGGTTGCAGTGTACTAGTTTCGATATTTACCGTAGAACACAATAAATAATTTGTTCAGTTCATTTAACAAAATAGAAGAAACTTAATTAGTTGATGCAGTAGGATTCAGGTTTTTCAGATTTTTCACATGGTATCAGAGCACATATCGTAAGCCAGAGAGCTCAGTCGCAGAAGGGAAGAGGAATTTCGAATATTTGCATACGCAGCAGTTCAAAACCCTTGGAGGCAGCGCAACTTTTCGTCACGAGGGTCAAATTTTGAGGAAAAATTTATTTCTCTGAGAGAGTCAACAAAAAATAAATTTTCCAGATCAAAGATTACTAGAGTTAGAGTGAGCAGCAGTATTTTCCTTGCCGAGTAGATCTTCACTTGGGACGCAATATTTTGCAGTAGTTTGCTAGTGGAAAATAGCGTGAGGGGAAAGGAAGAGCACACACTTAGCAAATTCCCTTAGGGGACTTCTATCCCAAAAGTTTGATTTTTCCTAGCAGAGAAGTAGTAGTTGTGAGCATATTTTCCCACTCCAGTAGGGAGTGCGTAGAGCCAGTTAGCAGCTACACTGAGGAAAAGAGGAGGAATTCGACTTTTTTTTTTTAGGAGATGACACCAGTGGGGCTGAGAGATCATGATTGATTGGAGGGAGCCTCTAACCATGTGATCTAGAAGGCAAGAATTTTTTGTCTTCTAGATGAATATGATCTCAAAATCTACATCAATAGTGTGGTAAATGTACCCATAGATCTAGATCTGCTAAAGGCCTACAAGAAAGAGATGGCGAAGGAAAAGAGGTTGATTCTCGATGTGGTTTGAGATCACATAGTGTGTCACATAGCTGGCAAAGATATTGCCTGACAAATGTATGAAGCTCTTGCCACGCTATATGAGGGATCTTCCGAGAAGCAGAAGATTTATCTTGAGGAGAAGATTTGATGCACAAGGATTCGGAAAGGGGAGCGCATATTACTCACTAGGCTTTGGGATCTCCGAGACTAGCTGTCTGCAGTATCGTCAGCGCACCAGCCTACAAAATTCGTGCGGTTAGCTGTCAACAATGTTTCCGAAGAATGGCAAGTCGTCGTCTAGAGTATTCTTGGCAGAGAAAAGTTGCCAGATAGGGATCAAATGTGCGCTAATCTGCACCAGGAGGAGATGAGGCGAGATTTGGTGAAGAGCACCATCAGTGGCAGCAGTAGCAATAGTGGGTCGAAGCAAGTGAAGGAAGAGGAAAATGTGGCCATTGCATTAAAGCAGTAGTAGGAGCATCGAAGGAGGAAGAAGGACCTTTCCAAGGTCAAATGCTTCAAATGTGGTGAGATTGGAAACTAAAACACTAATTGTCCTCTGAGAAAGAAGGACAAAGAGGAGAAGCAGGATCAGTAGGTTGCATCCCTAGAGATTGAAAAACTGTCCTCTAGATTCGAGGAATATTTTTCCATGATCACTGACATACCTCGAGGAGTGAGGTGGGGTGATTTGGTTATGTAGCTCGAGAGAGCTACAACATGGGTAGGGTCTTGAGAAGGTCCACCTCATGAGTCAATACCTTGCTACGGGAGCCCATAACATGCAGTAGCAAGAGGGATCAGTGGCAGATGGTGCAGCCAGATGACAAAGTGACAAATGCAGTGGCTAGTAGCAGTCAGATACTGGGGAGCACAGTGCAGAGTTGGTAGCAGTCCAGTTGGCAGAGAGCAGAGTGAGAAGCAATGTAGAGGCTTCAGTGAATGTGTAGAGTCTAGTAGCACTTAGGACTCGGGTGACAAATGAATCATACTGATCATAGTTGATTCAATATTTGGGATGCCTTTTAGTTTCAGTTGCTACATTTGCAGCAACAATAGATGGAGAGGGTGTTGCAGTGTAGACGTAGTGTTGGAAGTAGTTCAGCAGGATCAACAACAACACAGATGCAACGTATATCAGAGTGCCCAAGCTTGCCTCCCTTGTTAGTTTTTGTAGAATCATATGTGTTCTATCAATGAAATTTGGTTGAGAGGCTAGAATACATATTCTCCAAAAGCCAGGAATGTTTATGGAAATTACACCTAGAGAGGACTTAATTAGAATAATTAATTGTTCTTTAATGTTTTCTAAGTCTAATATTAGGAAATGTCATTAATTAAAGGGTATTAATTAAGTCACGGCGAGAATCTTCTAGAAGAAGACAAGGATAGAGTTCTAGTTAATCTTAGCCATCGATTATGTTTTAATCTTGGTCATTGATGTCTCAACAAGAGATTATAAGAAGAAATTCAATGGGGGTTGGAGAACACAATTGGAGTCACCAACAGTTCTAATTTACTGGTAGATCGAACTCCAAAGTAACGCTGAGCTGTAGGAGAGAAAGCTAGTGAGCTCAAAGCAGTGAGAGAGGGGTAGGGATAGTAAGGCCAAAGGGTGATTTTTTAGTCCAGTAAGTGGGTTATAGAGAGGCAATGAGTGCCGTAGAGAGGCAGTGCAATGATTTAGTGGGGAATCTGTATTTTTCTTGGAAGAGGCAGTGATTCAGTGCAAGAAGCCAGAGTGGGAGCCTAGAGGTCAGGAAAGTCCATTTTCTAGAGAACAACTGATCAGAGAGTGAGAGAGACGCAGTTCCTAGTTGTGGGATGTAGTACTGCGTAGCATGACACAGGAACTGCGCATAGGCAGTAGAGAGCAACTCATATTGAGCGAGGGTCAATGTCGGGACACTAGTGGGAGTGAGACTTTTTCACTAGACTTATTGTCAGTCATTTCTCTGTATGGATTACTAGATTTGAGTATCCATAGTTTTGTATTTAGATTTACTACTACATAATAATTAAAACCCTCAGTTGTTGCACCAATTTTCCCAAGTTCATTTTTTCTGGGGACTTAGTCTAAAAATAACTGTGTATTTGTGTGTGTGTGCATCTATTCTTCCACAATATTTTATTTGTGAAGTATGCAGTGTATTAGTTTCGATATTTACCATAGAACATAGTCAATAATTTGTTCAATTCATTTAAGAAATAGAAGAAATTTAATCAGTTGCTACAATAGGATTCAGGGTTTTCCAAATTTTCCCATGGTATTAGAGCACAGATCGTAAGTTGGAGAGCTCAGTAACAAAAGGGAAGAGGAATTTCGAATCTCTGCATAGGTAGTAGTTTGAAACCTACAGAGGCAGCACAATTCTTGGCCAGGGGGATCGATTTTTGAGGAAAAATTTATTTCTCTGAGAGAGCTGACAGAGAAGAAATTTTCCAGATGAAAGATTACCAGAGGTAGAGGGAGAAACAATATTTTCCTTGTAGGGAAGATCTTTAGTTTGGAGACAGTTATTTAGTAGCTGTTTGCTAGTGCAAAATAGCGCTAAGACAAACGAAGAGCACACACTGAAGCAATTCTTTTCATAGGGGACTTCTAGCCCAAAAGTTCGATTTTTCCTAGTAGAGCAGTAATATTTATGTTCAAATTTTCCCATACTAGCAAGGAGTGCATAGAGCCAGTTAGCAGCTATGCAGAGGATAAGAGGAGGAATTCAATTTATCTTTTTTGAGATGGCATCAACAAGTCTAAGATATCAGGGTCGATTGGAGGGAGCCTCCAAGTATGTGATCTGGAAGGCAAGCATATTTTGTCTTCTAGATGAATATGATCTCAAAACCTACATTGATAGTGGGATAGCTATACTCACAGATGCATATCCATTAAAGGCCTACAAGAAGGAGATAGCGAAGGCAAAGAGGCTGATTCTCGATGTGGTTCGAGATCACGTAGTGTCCCACATAGCTAGCAAAGATATTGCCCGATAGATGTGGGAAGCTTTTGCTATGCCATACGAGGGAGCTTCCGAGTAGCGGAAGATGTATTTTGAGGAGAATTTGAGATGCACAAGGATGTAGAAATGGGAGCGCATAGAACCCTTCCTCACTAGGCTTTAGGATATCCGAGACCAACTGTCTGCAGTAGGGTTAGCGCCCCAGCCTACAAAATTGGTGTGGTTAGCTGTCAAAAACGTTTCCAAAGAATGTGAGGTCTTCGTCCAGAGTATTCTTGCCAGAGAAAAGTTTGCAGATTGGGATCAAATGTGGGTTGATCTGCAGTAGAAGGAGATGAGGTAATATTTTTTGAAGAGCACCATAAGTGGTAGCAATAGCTAGAGTGGGACAAAGCAAGTGAACAAAGAGGAAAATGTGGCCCTCGCATCAAAGGGGCAACAAGAGTAGTGAAGGAGGAAGAAGGACCTTCCCAGTGTCAAATGCTTCAGATCTGGTGAGCTTGGCCACTACAGCATTCAATGTCCTCTCAGAAAGAAGGACAAAGAGGAGAAGCATGATCAGTAGGTTGCATCCGCAGATATCGATAGGCTGTCCTCCATATTGGAGGAAGAGTTTTGCCATGATCATCGACATACCTCTGGGAACGGGGTTGGGTGATTTGGTTTTGTAGCCCCAGACAGCTACAGGATGGGCAAGATTCTAGAGGAGGCCCACCTCATGAATTAATACCTTGCTACGGGATCCCATAGCATGCAGTAGCAGGATGGATGTATGCCAGATGGTGCAGTCAGATGCCAGAGTTACATATACATTGGCCAGTAGTGGTAAGACACTGGGGAGCGCAGTGCAGAGTTAGCAGTGGTGCAGTTGGCACAGAGCAAAGTGAGCAGCAACGCAGAGTCCAGCAGTAGTCAGGACTAGGTTGATAGATGCATCATACTGATCACAATTAATCTTGTTTTTCAGATCTTTTTAGTTGCAATTGCTGCGCTTGCACTAGCAACAGATGCAGAGGGAGTTGTAGTGCAGACACAGTGTTGGCAACAGTTCAGCAGGGTCAACAGCAAAAAAATTGCAACATATGTAAGGGTTGTGCAGTAATTTGTTGGCAGCAATAGGTAGATATCAACAACGTGACAGGAGGTGGTGCAGAGACAAGGTGTTGCTTCAATGGGTTGCAGTGCTAAAACACATTCCTCGCTTTGAGGTAGTGTTAGTTTTTGTAGAATCAGATTTGTTCTAGCCACGAAATTTGGTGGAGAGGCTAGAATACACATATTCTCCAAAACCCAGAAATCATTTATGGAAATTCCACCTAGAGAGGACTTAATTAAAAATAATTAATCATGTTTTAATGTTTCCTAAATCTAAACTTAGGAAATTTGATTAACTAAAGAGTATTAATTAAGTCATGGTGGGAATCTTCTAGAAGGAGACATGGATCAAGTTCTAGTTAATATTTGACATCGATTATGTTTTAATCTTGGCTGTTGATGTATCAATGAGAGGATATAAAAGAAATTCGATGGGGGTTGGAGAACACACTTGGAGCCACCAACAGTTCGAATTTACTAGTAGATCGAACTCCAGAGTAGCAGCGCTGGGTTTTCGGAGAGACGAGCAGGGATAGTAAGGCCATAGGGATATTTTCTAGTCCCATGAGTGCATTACAGAGAGACAGTGAGTGCCACAGAGAGGTAGCACAAAGCCAGATAGAGGCAACACAGTGCTTATAAGGGGAATCTGTATTTTGCTGGCTAGAAGCAGTGATTCGGTGCCAAAATCTAGAGTGGTAGCCTGGAGGCTAGGAGAGTCCATATTCCAGACAACAATTGATTAGAGAGCGAGAACTACGCAGTTTCGAGTTGTGGGACCCAGTACTGCATAGGTTGATGTAGGGACTGCGCAGAGGTTGCAAAGAGGAGCTAATGCTGAGCCAAGGTCAGTTTCGAATCACCAGTGGGAGTGAGATTTTTTCACTAGACTTATTCTGAGTAATTTCTTTGCATGGATTGATAGACTTGAGTATCCATGGTTTTGTACTCAGATTTACTATTGCATAATAATTAAAACCCTCAGTTGTTGAACCAATTTTCCCGAGTTGGGTTTTTTCGAGGACTTAATCGAAAAATAAGTGTTTATTTGTGTGTGTGTGCATTTATTCTTCTAGCATTATTTTTCTTCTGCCGTTTTTTATTTGTGAAGGCCATAGTGTATTAGTTTCCATATTTACCGTAGATCATAGTAAATAGTTTTTCCAGTTCATTTAACAAATGGAAGAAACTTAATCAGTTGTTGCAATAGGATTCAGGGTATTTCGAATTTTCACATGGTATTAGAGCACAGATCGTAAGCCAGAGAGCTCAGTAGCAAAAGGGAATAGGAATTTCGAATCTTTGCATAGGAAACACTTCAAAACGCTTCGAGGCAGTGTAGCTCTTAGCCAGGAGGGTCAATTTTTGTGGAAAATTTTATTTCTCAGAGAGAGTCGATAGAGAAAAATTTTCCAGGTCAAAGATTAACAAAGGCAGAGGGAGTAGTAGTGTTTTCCTTGTAGAGAAGATTTTCAGTTGGGACGCAGTTATTTTGCAACATCTTTCTAGTGAAAAATAACATTAGGAGAAAGAAAGAGCACACATTGAGGGAATTCTCTTCTCAGGGGAATTCTAGCCCATAAGTTCGATTTTTCCTAGCAGAGCAGCAGTAGTTGTGAGCAAATTCTCCCACTCCAGTAGGGATTGTTTAGAGCCAGTGAGCAGCTGCGCAGAGGAAAAGATGAGGAATTTAATTTTTTTTTTTTTTGAGGAGATGGCATCAGCAGGGTTGAGAGATCATAATCAATTAGAGGGAGCCTCTGACTATGTGATCTGGAAGGCAAGAATTTCCTGTCTTCTAGATGAATATGATCTCCAAACCTACGTCGATAGTGTGGTAGTTATACCTGCAGATGCAGATCCACTCAATTCCTATAAGAAGAATATGGCAAAGGCATAAAGTGTTGGGTTGTGTTATATTCTTTCCACGACTAGCCCACGTAGTTAACTGGGGGGTTAGATTGGGGGCAGACTCCCCCTTCGTTGCGCCAATTGCGTAGCCGGGGGGTCACAAGGGGTTTGAGTGCTACCCCCTGAAAATTTTGATTTTGGACCCTATATTAGGTTGGGTAGACCTACCTATGGTTTTGTGCATGATTTTTGCACATGGTTTTGGATGCCATGTTTTTTAGTCCATGGTTTTGGACGCGATGGTTTTCGGTCCATGGTATTGGATGCTTCGATATGTATAAATATGTATTGTAACATTGAAAGGAATATAATGAAAAATCAAGATGGTACTCCGGGTTTTGGGATCCAGGGGAAAATCTCTATGTATATATGTTTTATGTGTTATGCTGTCGCATTGTTTATTTTCTAGTTTTAGAATTCGTATGCAAGTAATTTTCTGTACCAGGTTAAAACCTACATAAAGGTTGATTCTCGATGGGGTTTTACATCACATAGTGTCTTGCATAGCTGGAAAAGATACTACCTGACAGATGTGTGAAGCTCTTGCTATGCTATACGAGGGATCTTTCTGAGCAGCAAAAGATGTATCTTGAGGTGAAGCTAAGATGCACAAGGATGCAGAAAGGGGAGCACATTGACCCCTTCCTCAATAGGCTTCAGGATATCCGATATGAGTTGTATGCAGTAGGGTCAGTGCCCCAACATATGTAATTGACATGATCAGCTCTCAGCTACATTTCTGAAGAGTGGCAAGTATTCGTTCAGAGTATTCGTCACAGAGAAAAGTTGTCAGATTGGGATCAAATGTGCGCTTATCTGCACCAAGAGGAGATGAGGCGAGATTTGGTGAAGAGCATTATTAGTGGCAACAACAACAATAGTCGGACAAAGTAAGTGAAGGAAGAAGGAAATGTGGCCCTCACGTCAAATGGAGGAAGAAGGACCTTTCTAAGGTCAAATGCTTCAGATGTGGTGAGCTTGGCCACTACAACACTCAATGTCCTCTCAGAAGCAAGGACAAAGAGGAGAAGCAGGATCAGTAGGCTGCATCCGCAAAGATCAACAGGATGTCCTCTAGATTGGAGGACGAGCTTCCATGATCACCAACATACCTCCAGAAGTGAGGTAGGGTGATTTGGTTTTGTAGCCCTAGGGAACTATAGGATGGGCAAGATTCTTGAGGAGTTCCAACTCATGAATCAATACCTTGCTACAAGAGCCCATAACATGCAGTAGTAGGATGGATCAATGGAAGATGGTGCAGTCAAATGCCAAAGTGACAAATGCAGTGGCTAGTAGAAGACAGATATTGGGGAGTGCAGTGCAGAGTTGGCAGTAGTGCAGTTGGCACAGAGCAGGCAACAACGTAGAGTCTAGCAGAAGTCAATACTTGGGTGATAGATGCATCATAATGATCAAAGTTATTTCAGTATTTTGGATTATTTTCAGTTTCAGTTACCGCGGTTGTAGCAACAACATATGGAGAGGGAGTTGCAGTGTAGATGTAGTGTTGACATCAGTTCAATAGGGTCAGCAGCAGAACAAATGCAACATACATAGAGTTGCACAGTAATTGGTGGGAAAAAGCAACTAGATATCAACAACGTGACAGGAGGTGGTGCACAGACAGGGTGTTGCTTCACTGGGTTGCAATGTTAGAGCATATTCGTCGCTAAGAGGGAGTGTTAGTTTTTGTAGCATCAAATTTGTTTTAGCCATGAAATTTGGTGGAGAGGCTAGAATACAAGTATTCTCCCAAACCCAAAAGTTATTTCTAGAAATTGCACCTAGAGACGACTTAATTAAAATAATTAATCATTTTTTAATGTTTCCTATGTCTAAACTAATGAAATCTTATTAGTTAAAGGGTATTAATTAAGTCATGGTGTGAATATTCTAGAAGAAGACATGGATCGAGTTCTAGTTAATCTTAGTCATCGATTATGTTTTAATCTTGGCCATTGGTGTCTCAGCAAGAGATTATAAGAAGAAATTCGATGGGGGTTGGAGAACACACTTGGAGCCACTAGCAGTGCAAATTTAGTGGTTGATCGAACTCCATAGTAGCAACGTCAAGTTCCCGGAGAGAGAGCTAGTAAGCTTGAAGCAGTGAGAGATGGGCAGGAATAGTAAGGCTGAAGGGAGATTTTCCAGTCCGGTGAGTGGGTTGCAGAGAGGCAATGACTACCATAGAGAGGTAACGCAGAGCCACGCAAAGGCAACACAGTGCTTCACAGGGAATCTGTATTTTGGTGGGGAGAAGTAGTGATTCATTGCTAGAAGCTGGAGTGGGAGCCCAAATTCCAAGAGAGTCCATCTTCGAGACAATGGATGATTGGAGAGTGAGAGAGACGCAGTTCCGAGTTGTGGGACACAATACTGCGTAGGGTGACACACGGACTGTGTAGAGGCAGCAGAGAACAACTCACCTTGAGCTAAGGTCAGTGTCAGATCGCCAGTGGGAGTGATATTTTTTCACTAGACTTATTGTGAGTCATTTCTATATATGGATTGCTAGATTTGAGTATCCATAATTTTGTACTCAGATTTACTACTACATAATAATTAAAACCCTCATATACTGCACCGATTTTTCTGAGTTGGGTTTTTCCAAGGATCTAGTACAAAAAGAAGAAGAAATTTGATGGGGGTTAGAGAACACACATGGAGCCATTAGCAGTGCAAATTTAGTGGTTGATCGAACTCCAGAGTAGCAGCGTCAAGTTCCCGGAGAGAGAGCTAGTAAGCTTGAAGCAGTGAGAGAGGGGCAGGGATAGTAAGGTTGAAGGAAGATTTTCTAGTCTGGTGAGTGGGTTGCAGAGTGGCAATGACTACCATAGAGAGGTAACGCAGAGCCGCGCAGAGGCAACATAGTGCTTCACAGGGAATCTGTATTTTGGTGGGGAGAAGTAGTGATTCATTACTATAAGCTGGAGTGGGAGCCCAAATTCCAAGAGAGTCCATCTTTGAGACAATGGATGATTGGAGAGTGAGAGAGACGCAGTTCCGAGTTGTGGGATGCAAAACTGCGTAGGATGATACATGAACTATGTAGAGGCAGTAGATAACAACTCACCTTGAGCTAAGGTTAGTTTCAGATCACCAGTGGGAGTGAGATTTTTTCACTAGACTTATTGTGAGTCATTTCTATATATGGATTGATAGATTTGAGTATCCATAGTTTTGTACTCAGATTTACTACTGCATAATAATTAAAACCCTCATCTGCTGCACCGATTTTCCTGAGTTGGGTTTTTCCAAGGACCTAGTCCAAAAATAAGTGTGTATTTGTGTGTGCGTCCATCTATTCTTCCAACATTATTTTTCTTCCGCATTATTTTGTTTTTGAAGGCTGCAATGTATTAGTTTCACTATTTACTATAGAAAACAGTGAATAATTTGTTTAGTTCATTTAACAAATAGAAGAAACTTAATTAGTTTTTGTAGTAGGATTCGGGGTTTTCCAAATTTTCACATCCCTTGTCTCTTGAAATTTCCCTTTACGCAATCCCTTGACTAGCCTTGGCTTCATTGTGCATTGCACACTTTCAGTGAGTAGTAGGGACATCCTTCAACCCTTATTGTGCTCAATTGCACAACTCATTGACCCATCTCCTTAAGCATCATGCATTCTTAGTGAGCAAGCATGTCATTTCTACCTACAAGAACTGCAAAATGTGCATAAGATTGCCTATTCCTTACTTGCCACTACGCAATCTACACTTATCGTGCCCAATCCTTAACTCCCCACCTCCTCATGCTGCACATTGTGCCCAAGAAGTCCTCTCTCTCAACCCTTTCACATTGTCCCATCAAAGTCAACATCTTGCATGAGAAAACAAGGTAAACTTGGTAACTTTGGGATAGATATTGTCTTATCGTGAGTGAACTCTCTTTGCAGGTGCTATCTTCCTATCATGGAAAGATGATGATCAAGGAGGAAATGAAGGTGAATCTACACGAACACACTTATGGAAGTGAAACACAAAGGGACCATCAAATACAAAGATAAAGGAACTATGATAGATGGATGAAGACCGAGATGACATGGAAGACTCCGATATTATAAGACACGAAGGGACCATGAAATACAGAGATAAAGGAACTCTGAACTGCGATAGATGGATGAAGACCGAGATGACATGGAAGACTCTGATATTATAACTAGCCCCTTTTGGAGGATGAAGATGATGCACAAGTAAGATCTATCACCTAGGGCAAGAAGCATAGTAGCACAGGGTGAAACTTGGTGTTAATACACTAGAATGAATTCTTTTGTCATAGTCGCCAAATTATGGTTTCTCAAAGTGTCACAAAAAAAGTCTTATATTGTTCATGTAATTTCCACAATTTTTGGAATGTAATTTTGTATTTCTAGAAAATGAAAAAATGTAAAATGTGTGGAAGCCCAAGGGTCACACATGGAATATGGAAAGTCACTAGGAAGTCCTAGAGTCATGTAGGAGATCAAAGGTCATATAGAATCTCAAAAGTCTTATGGGAGCTCAGAGTCATGAGAGAGGTCAACGGTCACATAGGTGGAGAGTCACCTAATTTATTATAAATAACCCCTCATACCTCAAGCAAAAGATTTTTCACCTTGGCTTCTCAAGCTAGGCATAGGAGAGAAGATCATCCTTTTGAGGAGCAAGTGGTGGCTTAACACTCCACTATTGAAGCTAGTGATGTATCATTATAGTCATGTATCTTGGAACTTTCACTTATTGATTTGATGCTCTCAAAGGTGATGCACTTTCATGCATATATCGTGAATGTTGTAAGACTAATCTTTCATTGTTTGTGGTGTATGTTTGTTTTTATACATACTAAGGGAAATGAACTATTTCATTGGCTCTAGTATACATTTTTGGATTGTGGGTCTCTTGCTTTCATGACTGTTATTGTTTATGAACTATTTCGCAAGATAATTAACGATTCTTTTAGATATATGTGTGTGTCTTTATTAGGATAATACTACTACTTTTCTTTTCAAAACTCACTTTCTCTTTTCACTCTGTGAAATAACCTTTTTACACATTTTAATTGAGTACTTCACAAGGCTAAATTACTCGTCTCAAAAGTATATGCATACTCTCTTATGTGGTTTATGTGTCTCTTGCATTCATGATCATTGTTTCTTTGTGAACTATTTTGCAAGATAATTAATGATTCTTCTAGAGATATGTGTGTGTCTTTATTAGGATAATACTATTACTTTTCTTTGAAGACTCACTTTCTCTTTTCCCTCTGTGAAGGAACCTTTTTACGCATTTTAATTGAGTACTTCAGAAGGCTAAATTACATGTCTCGAAAGTATATGCATACTGTCTTATGTTGTTTATTACAGCCAAGGCAAATCATTAAGATTATGGTAGTCTGGCCTATTTTGCATATGGGGATCCTACTCCAAATGGTGTGAGGTTTGGTTGAGACTTCATATAGGGGAGACCCTGTGTATATTGGTGATTTCCAACACCATCAACATTTTGGTGCTAGAAAGAGGGTGACCTTTATATGGCGGATAACTCAGTAAATTCGCATAAAGAATCTTCAGTTCAAGGTAACAATTGTCCGAGTCTGGCTCCAACCCACCTATTCGAGAATGAATATTCATCTCACCAAAGTCTAGAGCATGCTTATGATGTTACATAGGAGAAACTCTGGAGGATTCAACCTATCGCAGGTTAGTTTACAAGAGCTCTAAGAGTACTCCATGTTACATCTGTTCTTCCTCATAACAAATGAACGAAGGAGACAACCCGTTGTGGTGTTCTAGTTTCTTCAGTGGAAGATTTGGTTACTACTACCCTTGAAGATTTTGATGACTCACCTGAAGAATCTCATCATGAAGGGGATATCCCACCACCTATTTGGGAAAATATGGAGGGAGAAAGGAAAGATTTTCGTTTTTGAGATGACAAATAGTCAAGGGATAACAAACAACCGAATGATAATAGAAATCTGAATAGTGATGTGAGTAGGAGGAAGAGAATGAAGACATAGCTGAAGAACAATTAGATTGGATGGCCCAAGGGCTTCTTTCTCTTCTGGGAAATCTTCATCGCTTACCTAAACACCCAGAAAATATGCTTACAAATTAAGATCTCGATAAGGAGATAAAGGTCCAAGATCACATTGATGACTTCTACTTACATATGGAGATGTTAGAGGTACATTATGATGATGTTTCTATTAGACTATTTCTGTACACTCTAGAGGGTAGAGCGTTAGTATGGTACCATAAACTTCCACCAAATTCAATACATAATTGGAGATAATTTAAGCAAGTTTTCTTAGATAAATTCGCTGATGATAAAATTCCTGCCATGTTGCTTAAATAACTCGACAATATAAACATGGGGAACAAATAAAGGTTAAAGATTTTAATCAAATATTCACTCACATTTTGAATAAGTTCCCCACCGATGTGCAACCTTATTATTCAATCACTAAGGATTCTTACATTGCTCCTTTTCCCATTAATATTTCCGTTTTTGTGAAAAGAGTTGTGAAGGAGACATTGGATCTTAATTTTACAGAAGCAATTGTTGTAGAAATTGGCTTATGATCCATTAGAGTCATTGTTGATTAGGAAGATTCAAAGGACTCCACATACACTAGGAAAATATTTCAAGCCTCTTTCATTAAAACTAAAGAGAAGGATCCTTTTGACATGGAAAGCTTGACTAAGTCATTGAATTTGTTGACTAACAAAGTATCTGAGCTCAAAAGGAAGTCAAGTGAGGTAGCCACCAATAATAAGTACCTCAAGCAATTTTTGAAGAAGAACACCAATCAACTGGCTAAGTTTGCACAAACATCTAATGTTTTATTTAATGTTGAGAACCTGAGCATGGACAATTATTGTATGTTTCATCAAGAAGCACATTCTAAAACAACATTCCCACAATGGAAACATAACATGAATGTTGTGATTGCTAATGTCATAGAAAGTATGTCAGTAAAAGAGCATTCGGATTAGACTCAAGAGACCAATGAACCAGCGTCGACGAAGGAAACTACAAGTGTTGGTGATTCAATTCTCAATTTTGACCTTATTTTGAATAACAATCGACAAGGTGTTAGTGATCCTCTAGTAGGTTAATCTCCTCTGCATCAACCAACTAAGTACTGTAATCTGAGGAGAAAAACACCGGTGCTTGAGCAAGACATAAGGAAGCAATTGTTGAGAATTTTTTTACCACCAACCAATCTTGCTCAAAGTTCACAGAACAAATCGGAAGTGCTCAAACATCCAAGAATGTGTCTGGGAATAATAAGAACAAGTCCATGACTCTTGACGTGTTAAACAAAGTTTTACCGCCCACCACTTTAGCACACCCTACCGAGGATGAAAATATTGAGTATAACATCATTGAGAATATGAAGAAAGCTTGTGTTGATATCTCCATCTATGAGCTAGCGAAATTGGCACGACAATGCGAGTTTATCATCAAGGCTTTCAAATCTCAACCTCCAGAAGGCAAGACAATTTCTACATCACAAGCCCTTTCCAGTAAGACTCCCACCATACTTGAATCAATAGTTAATGCTTCCGATGTAAATTCTAGATCCACTTGCCGCCCCCCTTTTCTCTTAACGTTTGAAATGTTCAATTACAATGTCCATAATTTCCTTATTGATTTTGGTGCATCTGCAAATTCTATAACTTTATCCGTCGCAAATAAAATCAATGCAAAATGGGAAAATATTGACGCCAAAATTATACAAATGGATAGATCAATAGTGCTGGCAATTAGTGAATTAAACAATGTTATATTTCGCTTATCTTTTGGTCATAGAGTTCACAAATGTATTGACATAGTTATTATGGACATTCCATAAGCGTATGGATTGCTTTTAAGTAGAGATTGGTCTAACAAGTTGCAAGGATATTTTGCCACAAATTGGTCTCATGTGTGGCTTCCTTATATGGGAAAGAATAATCATATTCGAGTTGAAAGTGAACCTTTTATGAATCATACCATTACAACTCTTGAAGCACACAATGAGTCGATTAGCTTTGTGCAAGAAATATTCGGAAATTATTTTTTAGAAGTTGATCTTGGATGTTATCTTGTGCAACCATCTTTTGTACCACTAGATACACAGTTGGAACTCCTTCTTTGCAATCCAGCTGATGAAAATGATCTTTGTAATATAGATGTAAATAGTACTAGTGTAGGAACCACCCATGTTGCTACTAACATTTGGACTTTGTATTTTGATGGTTCGAAAACACAAGAGGGTTATAGAGATGGTTGCATTCTAATTGACCCTCAGAAGAACAAGTATCTAATATCATGCTGATTTGAGTTTGAGTGCATGGAAAATGCTACAAAATATGAGGCACTCATTCTTGAGCTAAAGAAAGCCATCGACCTCAAAGTGGAAGTATTAAAGGTAATAGGTGACTTAGAGATTGTTACTTGTCATGTACGGAATACTATTCACTATGTATCACCTAATCTTAGAAACTATGAGCAAGAGGTATGACATCTTATAATTTTCTTTCAAGCATTTTATATTAAGTCTATTCATAGGATTCACAATACAATTGCAGACATTTTAGCTAATGCAGTTGCTAGGTTGTCACCACTTAGAGATGGTTTTGTATTGGGATTATTTATAAGCCATCCATTCCTAATAACATTACTATTTTTTGTGTTTTCAATGATGACCAACAGATATTGGATTTCATGGCTAGTGTTGATGTGTTCAAGGATGATGCAATCAACAAACATGAGCACAAGAAGTCATTTCAATGAAGTTTTGAAGCGAATAAAGGAAACCCCATGTCCAAGGGCATGGTGTCATTGGAAAATCTATGACTTGCAAAATTGCTTCAGGGGACCAACAAATCCAAATACCCAAAGTTCCACATTGTTGCATGAATAAGTTAACGTGGGCACCAAGGAATATTTGAAGTATGTGAACCTCGGTACATGTTGTTCTCCCTAGGAATGACAAGATTTTATCTATCTCTTCAATAATATCGATATGTATTCAGATGGACTTATGATGATTTGAAAACTTATGATACACGAATCATCTAGCATGTGATACCAATCAAGGATGGGGTTAAGCTATTTCAAAAAAAGTTGAGAAAAGTACATCCTACATTTGAACCCCTTATATAGAAAGAACTAAAGAAGTTGTTGGATGCTTGGATCATCTTTAAAGTTTGTAATCCTACCGGGGTTTCTAATTTGGTTCTAGTAAAAAATAATTATGTAGAAATACACTTATGTGTATATCTTCACAACCTAAACCAGACTTTTGATAAGTATAATTGCCCTGTTCTTTCTTTAGAGCAGATACTCCAAACAATATCTGGATCAGAAATGTTTTTTCCAATTCGACAGATTTCAGGATACAGCCAAGTTCTAGTGGTGGATCTCGAAAGATTAAAGATAACCTTCAGGACAAAATGGGGTACATTTTCATTTAGGAAAATGTTGTTTGGACATATAAATGAAGGTCCTACCTTCCAAAGGGCTATGGGAATCGCCTTCAGGGGATTTATCGACCAAAGAGTGGTTGTTTATTTGGTTGACGTTACAATGATTTCAAAGAACATGTTGGACCACCTTCGTCATCCAAAGAAAACCTTTGAGTGATGTCTGAAATATGGCATATCATTAAATCCTAATAAAAACAATTTTGGTGTGTTCAATGGAAACTTTTTGGGACACATCATAGCAAAGAGTGGGATTAAAGTGGACCTAGAATTGGTTAAGACTATTTCTCAAATTCCATATCGTGTGAACAAGAAAGCCATGCAATCCTTCTGGGGGAAAATTAATTTTCTTCGGAAGTTTATCTCTGATTATGCACAAATTGTTAAACCTCTGTAAGATATGATCAATAAGGATGTGATATATAGATGGGACCAGAGATAGAAATATGCTTTTCCCTAGTCAAATAAGCGGTTATCAATGCCATAACATTATATTGAATAGACTTTAATAGATATTTCTTATTGTATAACTTTGCTTCTAATACATTTATTGCATCAATTCTAACTTATAAATACAACCAAGGAAATAAGTGTCAGATATCGTTCATGAGCGCTAGCCTACAAGGATTAGAATTGAATTATCCTTCCATAGATAAACAAGTTTATACAATTTACAAGGCGGTGAAGCATTTTAGGCCTTACCTCTTGAAAGGTCATGTTATCATCTTTGTGCCTCATCTAGTGGTTAGATCGCTCTTTGTAAAACAAGAGCTTGGTGAGAGGAGGGTGAATCGGATGACAAGTTTGCAAGAATATAACCTAGACTTCAAACCAATTCATACAATTAAAGGACACGGTCTTTGCCATCTTGCAGCGGAAGTAGTCAACTCACTAGAAGAATATTCTTCTAGATGGGAACAATAAGTTATCAAGGTATACCTACAAATGTAGCCACATCTTGGTACACTGATGTGTGACACTCTCTGGAATATGTCACCTTTCTATTGCACTTATTGATGAAATAGAAGAGGGAAATTCATCTCTAGGCTCTATCCTATCAACTTGTTAATGATGTCCTTTTCTGAAAGCACCAAAATTGTGTCTTACTCAGATGCTTAGAATCACCAAATTCAGAAAGGGTGTTAAAAGGACCCAGATGATGGGCTAGTTGGTGGACATTACGCACACGATACTACAACTCACAAGTTAATGTGGGCCGACTATTATTGGTCCACACCATTTAAATATGAACATGCTTATGCCCGTAAGTGTCTTGTTTGTCAATGTTGTGCTGGTTACCACTGGAAGTCAGCCAGCCCATTGCAACTCATTTCCATTGAAGGACCATGTCAGCAATAGGGGTTAGATGTTATTGGAAATGTCTTTCCACTCTCATCAAAGAAACACCGATATATCTTAAGGGCCACAAATTTCTTTACTCATTGGGTTGATGCAATTTTGTTAAGAAAAGTGAACGAGTAGGAAATCATTCACTTCATCAAATAGAATATCATCACCAATTTGGTGTTCCTACAATACTTGTGTTTGACAATGCAACTTACATGTCGTCGCTAAAACTTTATGAATTTACATTGGAAAATGGTATTGTTTTAAAGCACTCATCTAACTACTACCCTTAGGGTAATGGTTTAACTGAGTCTACAAAAATAATTTAATTCACATCATCAAGAAAATTGAGTACTTTGAGCAAAGTAACTGGCATAATGCATTGGTAAATTTTCCTTGTGGGCTGACCATGTTACCCCTATTAAAGATGAACATGCTTATGCCCGTAAGTGTCATGTTTGTCAATGTTGTGCTGGTTACGACTGGAAGTCAGCCACCCCATTGCAACTCATTTCCATTGAAGTACCATGTCAATAATAGGGGTTAGATGTTATTGGAAATGTCTTTCCGCTCTCATCAAAGAAACACTGATATATCTTAAGTGCCAAAAATTTCTTTACTCATTGGGTTGATGCAATTTTGTTAAGACAAGTGAACGAGTAGGAAATCATTCACTTCATCAAATATAATATCATTACCAGATTTGGTGTTCCTACATTACTTGTGTTTGACAATGCAACTTACATTTCGTTGCTAAAACATTATGAATTTACATTGGAAAATGGTATTGTTTTAAAGCACTCATCTAACTACTACCCTTAGGGTAATGGTTTAACCGAGTCTACAAAAATAATTTAATTCACATCATCAAGAAAATTGATTACTTTGAGCAAAGAAACTGGTATAATGCATTGGTGAATTCCTTATGGGCTGACCGTATTACCCCTAAGCCCTCTTTGAAGGCCACACCTTACTTCCTCATTTATGGAAAATAACTTATCCTTCCTCTGAACTTAAACCTCTCGGCCTTACAGCTTTCCCAAGAATCTCAAGGTAAACCATGTAATGTTGTTCAGAGCCAAATATACACCCTTCTTAAATTATAGGAATAAAGGCATAATATAAAAGAAAAATATGTTGTGAACCAAAGTTGTATCAAACGCTGGTTTGACAACAAATCTATGGGGAATGAAGAATTTGGTGTAGGAGACCTAGCCTTGAAATGGGACAAATGCCATGAAGAGAAAGGTAAACACACCAAGTTCCAATCACTGTGGGTTGGACCCTCACCATGCATGAAAAGCTTGATCATGATGCTTAACTTCTCCAATCCTTAGATGGGAGGATTAGCCCTCTTCCAATTAATGGCCAATTACTTTCATTAGTCGCCTTGTGTTGTGTTTCTGCCTATGTACATATTTCTTTCCTTGTCTATCTTTTGTTATTATTTTTGTTCATTTCACTTCTTTTCTTTTCTTTCTATTCTTTGTTCTGGTCAGTGTACATAAATAAGACCTTGTGTGAAAGTGTCTTGTTTGGTTCTAATAAATGTGATAGAAGTTTTAAAGGGTAGTGTCACATCCAACAATGTTTGGCTAACTTTTGGTCCCTGTTCCTTGCTTGGGTATGATATCTTTAAGGTCTGATGTCTGAATAAAAAATACAATTCATTCTAAACATAAATCTTTAAGTAGAACTATGATGCTTGTACCTATTTTAGGATCTTCATTCCTTGACTCGACATTGTAATTAAACGGTGTTTCCCTTTGCCGATCCAATTGAGTAGAGAAGGGAAAGGAGAAAACTAAAATGAGCACATCAATATACAATATCTATTTTCCAAAAGGAATAATCTCTCTTGCTTATAAATAAGTTGGGAACCATCTTCCACCCCAATGATATAAACATTGATAAAAGTTCCAATGACCATATTGAAAATAAAAATAAGGGGTGAAAGAAGAGAAAGGATTCTTGCGCAGAGAGGTGAAGCAAGCAACTTCACCAGGTTACTGAACAAGATGGCTGGCAATAAAGTAATGCTTGTGTTTCCTTAAAGTTACTCCATCTGGGTACTGAACAGGTTTGGTGGCAGCAGAGAAACACTAGAGATGGAACTAAACTTTGATCATCCTATACTCACGGATGTATATTATCCTTCTCTCAATCAAAACAAATGAGATATGGCAAACCTTCTAAACGTGTTTGAGCCGAGAACTGGAATAGGAGAGGCTACACCTATAGCTGAGATAAGTGGGGAGGATGGGGTGATGATCCAGATGGATGTTGGTGGCCACTGACCTATCCCATTTGGACCCCCACAATTGTCTCTTTCAGTTTTTCTGTTTCCTTAATTATAGCACAGTTTACTATTTTTAGCAGTTTTTTGGGTCCTTAACTTCCGGAGCCGTTTTGAGGCCCTAAACGACGTTTTTTGGGAAATCCACAGCCAGCGATTTTTCAATCTAAAAATCGTCTTTTCCGTTGTAGTCCTCGGAGAGATCTTTCCAACGGGCTATCATGCGCGTCAAACGGAGATAGTACGACCAATTCGCGACCCCGGGAAGTTGATGTACCAACTTACCCAAAAACGGGGCCCACAATTTCGCGTTTCATCTTCTAGGGTTAGGTTTTGGAATGTGAAGGGTTTTCCATTGTTTCTCAACAATAAATAGGCACTCGAGCCTCATTGTAACACAGTTTTTGGGAGAACAGTTCAGAGGCATGTAGCCGACACATCTCTTCTCAGAGATAAGCTACCATCGCCCTAGCTGGTTTATTTCTATTTTTGTTTGTAAGCATATTTCAGTATTTTACAGTAATGAAATGAAGTATTATTTCCGCTGCATATATGTCTTTATGGTTATCTCTGTGTTTTATTGCGTTCCTGTTTAAATCCGGATCAGGTGATCCATAGAGTGAGTCAATACTTGTTGAAAGGCTAGACTCTGTGCATAAAAGTTAGACCTGAACAGAGAAGTTGGGGTTCTTCAAGTGAATCGTCAAGTGTTTTTGTTGCTACAACACCCCCCAAATTTTTCCTTGCATTGAAATTTTGGAGCCTCCCATTGATCATGTGAACTGTCATTTTGAGTCGTTAAAGTTGTTTCATGCTTACTATCTAAGTTCTCTGAGTGTTCTTGTCCCTTTTCAAAAGAAACCCGAAGTGTTGTCTTTTATTAAAGGTCGTTCTGACACACCTTTAAGAGGAAGCTCCAACACACTCTTTTACACTAATTGACCCTATTTGTTATTATTGCCCGAGTCTTTGCTACTACTTGGTGGTAAAAGTTCTTTTGGTTCAATTTTTGTGATTGTCAATGTGATTGGGACGATGATTGGGATCCTAATAAAGGAAACTCTCTTGAGATTGTGAATAACTCAGTGTTGACTTTGATTGTTATTGTACATTTGTTTGGTGAGGTTATATGGCTGGATGTGACCTTCGTCATTGTCTCTGTAGTTGTGATGGGTTTTGAGGCTAGTGGTTTTACTTTAGATAACAACAAGATCACCTTCCTTCTTGGAAGGATAGCAATTGGATTTGGAATTATTTATTTTGGAAATTATTGCTTCCATGATATCGTTGGAATAAACTATGTAGCCATTGTTTGCAAAATTGAAAACTTGGATTTATTGCAATTAGAGATTAGGTAGCTCCAACTAGAACATAGATCAAAATTCATTTCCTCCTCTAATATGATGGATGTCATCATGGAATTTGCACCAAGTTTGATAATAGAATCACGAATTGAGTTTCCTTAAACAACAAGTAGAAGAACTTAGGGGTCTAGTGAATAGCTCGACCTCAAGTTTAAATGATACTTCAAGTACCACCAGCCTTATGGACGACAGATGCTCAGACATGAATGAGCCCATTGATCTAGGCAAGTATATAGAGATGAAAGACTACATCATAAACTAGGAGTGTATGTATTGTAATTTTTTCTTTATTCTGGGGCTTTATTGGAAGGTATTCACCTCCAAAAATCCCTATTTGTATGCATGAATAATGAACCTCTTGAGAGGACAATTTTGATTTGGGATAGGAAAGATCAGTTTGAAAGGTTTAGATTTATAATGATGTATTTCCTGGTATATTTGCCCCGGGCCATGCACAATTTTTTATCTGATACAAAAATTCTCATTATTGTTTAAGAAAAAAAGAGTTAATGAAACAACAATCAGCACCATAAATTGAATAACTAAGAAAGAACTTGTCATATCTAATAAAGAATTCCAATAATAAAACCAACATTTTGACCAAATGACAAAATTTAGCCAAGAGAATACCAACTATTCTATGGTTGTATAGCGTTCAGTGTGACTTCTGTTTATTGTAATTAATTCCCTTAAGTATCAAAATATAAAAATGGTGCTATAAATATCAACTTTAAAAATAGATAATAGAAACCATAACAATAAACATATTTAGGAGAATAGAAGAAAATAATTCTTTTAATTATATTTTTGACTTATCTCCTATTTGGTCAAGAAATTAATATTAATTATTTATATATTTATAAATTAAAATTATTTGACACCTAATATTGTATAAAAAGTAATACAAAATAAACCTATATGAAAATGTTTTGGAATACTTTTCTGTAACACTTTTGAGAAAAGAGATACATTTAATCATTAAAATGTGTTGCTCATTGTATATTAAAATAAATGTGCAATAATGACATATATAAATCAAATTTAGTTATTAAAAACAATTTAAAGAGAAAATTTAATTAAAAAAGTTAAAGTGACAAGACACATATAGAAGCATTAGTTGTGAAAATTCCTTGAAATGCAACAACTAGAAATAATTCTTCTAACTGAAAAATTAATTATGCAGTTTATTTTCTTTCGGGTAAAATATCGAGTTATTCACACTGCAATTTCTTCACCAAATAAAATACAATGGAAGCAAAAATAAGAACTGAGAAATACTAGAAAACACATAAAAATGGTACCGTTATTTTGGACAAAAGTCCCTGGAAAAACCTAATGTCACCAAACATAAATTCCACTTAAGAGAAATACTTAGAAAAATATATTGTGGATTTTCACCCTCTGTGAACAATCCCAACCCCTAACTTCCTCTGAAAAGAAAGTCATCCGCCTGCTCTAGGAGAAAATTTTGACCTCCTTTTTCTTACTCTTTGGAATTGGAAAACTTCCTCTTGATCACTGCTCACCTCTCTTGCGACTTGCTACACATCTCCTGGCTCAATCTCCACTGCTGAATCAGTTCTTGCAACTAGAAATTCGAACTTCTTAGGCAATTGAGTATCTTCACTGGTGTTATCTTCCATCTACCCATCGACCTCTACTTATAATCTCTAATTGGGACTCCAATGACCACGATTAAAACTTCATTGATGGTTGAGATCAAGTTCGAGTCAATCCATGTGATTTTCTAGAGAAATCTCATCTTTCTCAATTAATTTCTATTAATTAACCATTTCATCTAAGTTAGAGTTAGGAAATTTTTAATTATGGTCAATTAATATAATTGAACCATCTCTAGGTGGAATTTCCAGAAACGATTTCTAGGTTTTGGAGAGCTATCTTGTTTTAGCCTCTCCATAAAGTCTCGAGACTAGAACACCATTTTGTACTACAAAAAATAACATTGCATCTTAACGAGACATGTGTTCACTCCAAATAGTGTTGCACAACTGTCAGAACGTCCTGTCTCTGCAACATCCTCTAACTACATTGATGGCGTCTGATAACTGTAGCTTCCTTCCAATGTCCATCGACCATTGCGCTAACTTTGATCCATTTACCACTCACTTTAATTGAACCAAGTTGTTGCATCTATATTGTTGCTAACACTGCACTGTACTACCTATTTTACTGCCAACTCTGCATCTGCGCTGCAACTCAACTCGCTCTCAACTGTTGTTGTTGTTACTGCAACCACTACAACTGAGAAGCATCCAAAATACTGAACCGACTGTGTCTCTATGATGCAACTGTCTCCTAAACCTTCGACTCCTACTAACCTCTGCACTGTCTACTGAGAAATCTATGTTGCTGCTAACTCTGCTACTGAGCCTCTTGCCCTGCTGTCAACGTTGCTTAACACTCCTCAAAATTTGATTGCCACTAGTCTGAAACTGTCACTATGGAATCTAATTACATAAATTGACATTGATCCTCAGGGTACTGAATAATGTGGGCCCCTATAGCATGGCAATAATCAATGAGGAAACACCATCCAATGCTATCCTCACTAGAGCCTTCCCAAATCCCTGCGTAACTCCGGGACTAATGCTCTATATCATCCCACCTCTTTCCTAGAGGTATAGATGCATACATAGAGAAATCTAATCCAGTCATGCTACTACTGCTACTACTTTGTTGATGCTTCTGCACTACTGCTGCAACTACTATAATAATGAGTCCAGTCTCCCCAAATCCTAAAGTAATAGCTTCCATAGGGTTGCTCCCTTTGAAACTACACTCCCCTCCAAGTCTCGATCTCCCTATGGGAAATCTTTCTTCTCCTTCCTGGAAACTCACATTTTTCTCCTATACTGGATATTGAATTACATAGCTCTGTGTTGGGAATATCTATTCGCTGGAAATGCACCTGCATCTTACCACTGGGCAATTCGCACTTCCCATACCACTGCAACTAGTTCTGCAACTATCTCACGTGTACTAACTACAACTAGTTTTGCAACTGTCTCACGTGTACTGACTACAACTAGTTTTGCAACTGTCATCTGAATGAATGAATGCGCTTGCTGACATTGAACCTACTATTGTGATATTGTGGGTTCCTGTAACAAAGGTGATGATCCTACTGCAACAATCTAGAACTCATTTCACTGATCTCCTTGTTGCAATTGTGATGACCCTACCCATCCAACACACTGAAGTTTCATACTCTTCCTCCTCCTGGATCTAGTGCCCTACTACCTCCTTTTGAGCCTTGTCCCTTACTACGAGCTTTCTTCGCTTTGCAACTCACACTAGACAACTCATGCTTCCCCCAAAATTAGTTTGGAAATTGATTTGTTGCCCATATCTACATTCTATCTAATGTGTATGACCTCCTCTGGCAATCTCGTATTGCCATCTTTGCAAAGTTGCAAAATTTGTGAAACTAAAAAAAATGGGAAAATAAATAGGAATCTCTTCCTTTTTGCTTGACTGCTAACACTACTACTCGCACTCCCTCCTAAAATGCATAGATTTGTCTACTGCTACTGTGTCAGCTACAACTGGAAATATTGGATTTTTGAACGAGAAACCCTCTTGAGAGAAATTCTCATTGTGTGTGCTCTCTGTTATGAAACCAGCTCAAGAAAAGATAGAAAAGATAGATCAACGCCTTAGAATTCAGCCTCTTCGAGGGGGCAACCTCCTTTACATTACATAAATGAACAATTCTTCGATGATTCAAATGACAAAACCTCCTTTCTATATATAGGAGTCTAAGGAGTCACAATATAATCCATCCGACCTAACAATAATAATATAAAGCCACAAAAATAACAATAGAGGGATTCTATGGGGCACAGAAATAACAACATGGGGGTAATAGGGGCACAACAATATAAATAAGGGGTATAACTACAATAGTAATGGGGTAATCACTAGTATTATAGGGACCCAACATGCCCCTCTCCTTCAAAAAAGTGTTGTCCTCAACGCTTGAGTAGTTCTGGATACTTCTGCATAAAATTCTCATCCTCCCATGTGGAATCTTCAGCGGATAAGTTCTTCCACTTGATAAGATACTCTGAAATTGATCGATTTCGTAGCTGTCGAGTTCTTGTTTCTGTGACTGCTTCCGGTTCCAATATAATTTTTCCTTCCTCGTCAAGTTCTGGCAATATTGTTTGAACTGGGAGCTTGTCGCCTATAACCTTCTTTAAACATGAAACATGGAAAACTGGGTGCAATCGAGAAGCTGCAGGAAGCTCCAATTTGTATGCCATAGTACCAATCTTTTGCAACACCTTGTACGGACCATAATACTTTGGTGATAATTTATTATCCTTCTTAGCTTGCTTTAGGGACATTTGCTTATATGGTTGTAGCCGTAGGAATACCCAATCACCTACATCAAAACTTCTTTCACTGCGATGTTGATCTGCCTGTTGTTTCATTCTATTTTGTGCCAACACGAGGTTATCCTTTAAGAGTTGGAGGACTTGTTGTTGATGTTCGATGTGATGTTCCACTGCCTGAACCTTAGAATTTTCTCTTAAATATGATGTGATGGATGGTGGTTGATACCCATAAAGTGCCATAAATGGGGTCATTTTTGTTGCTGTATGGAAGGAAGTGTTATACCACCATTCAGCCAGAGGCAACCATTTGACCCATTGTGTCTGTTTATCAGATACAAAGCAACGAAGATATCCTTCCAAACATTTGTTTACTATCTCAGTTTGCCCATCAGATTGAGGATGATAAGATGAGCTATGAGCTAACTGAGTACCAAGACAAGAAAATAATTCTGTCCAAAAATTTCCAGTGAAAATGGGATCTCTGTCACTTACAATAATCTTTGGGTTTCCATGTAGCTTTTGAATTGTTTCCATAAATGCAGTAGAAACTGTACTGGCTTTAAATGGATGTGATAATGCACAAAAGTGTGCATACTTGGTAAGTCTGTCAACTACCACCATGATGACACTCTTTCCCTCAGACTTGGGTAAACCTGTGATAAAATCCATTGAAACCTCCTCCCAACGTTGGCTTGGAATGGATAAAGGTTGTAATAGACCCGGTGTCTTAATTGTTTCAACTTTATTTTGTTGGAAAACCAAACATTCCGCCACAAACTTTTGAATATCTGATTTAAGGCCATCCCAAAAAAATTCCTTCTTAACCCTGTGGTAAGTTTTTAAAAATCCTGAGTGCCCTCCTAAGGGAGAAGTGTGCAATTCCATAAGAATCTTTTGTTTTAGCTGGGAATTCTTACAGAGGTATAAGCGATCTTTGTACCATAACGAATCATTTTTCCAGCTAAATGTATCAGACGTACTGGAATCTTGTTGTAGCTTTCGAATAAGTGCCCACACTTCTTCGTCATTCTTCCATTCCTCCCTTGCTTCGTTTATCCAATCTGGTTGGATAATAGAAATGGCGCACAACAATGCTTCCACATCCTCATCCTTTCTTGAGAGTGCATCTGCCACCACATTTTGCTTCCCTTTTTTGTAGATGATTTCAAAGTCATAACCCAACATCTTTGTGACCCACTTTTGTTGCTCTTCAGAGGATAATCTTTGTTCTAAAAAGTATTTAAGGCTATCATGATCCGTTTTTACCTTGAAGTGTCTTCCCATTAGGTAGGGTCGCCATTTCTTAAGTGCATGGAGTATTGCCAACATTTCCTTCTCATAAATAGCTTTGCTTAAAAACTTTCCCTTGATTGGACGACTTTCAAAAGCAATGGGTCTTTCATCTTGCATTAGAACAGCACCAATTCCATTTCCTGAAGCATCACATTCCACAATAAAGGTTTTTGTGAAGTCCGGTGTAGCTAAGACCGGTGCTTGGCACATTGCCTCTTTAAGATGTTCAAAGGCCTTTGTTGCTTCCGGAGTCCATGAAAATGCATCTTTCTTCAATAATGTTGTTAGAGGTGCTGCTATTCTCCCATAATTCTTAACAAACTTGCGATAATACCCTGTCAACCCAAGAAATCCTCGCAGATGCTTTATGGATGTGGGGATTTTCCATTCCTTAATGGCTTTAATTTTGCTAGGGTCTACCTTAACTCCTTCATGAGATACAATATGACCCAAATATTCCACCTCCTGGACTCCAAAGAAACATTTGGATCTTTTTGCATATAATTGTTTCTCCTCCAATAGTTGTAGCACCTTGTCAACATGTTCAACATGATCCTTCCAAGACTTGCTGTAGATTAGTATATCATCAAAAAATACTAACACAAATTTTCTAAGGAATGGTTTGAAAATTGAATTCATCAAACCTTGAAATGTTGAAGGTGCATTGGTAAGGCCAAAAGGCATGACCAAAAATTCATAATGACCCTCATGAGTTCTAAATGCCGTTTTCGGAATGTCTTCAATCTTCATTCTGATTTGATGATATCCCGAACGAAGATCCAACTTGGTGAAGTAAATTGATCCATGCAATTCATCCAGTAATTCATCAATGACAGGAATGGGGAACTTATCTTTAATAGTGAGCTTGTTGAGCTCCCTATAATCCGGACACATGCGCCATGATCCATCCTTCTTGTGCACCAATACTACTGGAGCAGAGAAAGAACTTTGACTTGGTTGAATTATACCAGCCTCTAGCATTTCTGCAACCATACGTTCAATTTCACTTTTTTGGACATAGGGATATCTGTACGGCCTGATGTTTGGAGGAACACTTCCTGGAATCAGATGAATAGCATGATCATGATCACGCATAGGTGGGAGACCTTTGGGAGTCTCAAATACCTTGGAATGATTGTCCAGGACTTTTTGGAGATCTGGAGAAATAGATGATTCCGATGTGGAAACATCTAGCGAACATAATTGTGCAATTACACCTCTTTGCTCCTTTTTTAGAAGCTTTGTCATACCATTAGAGCTGATTATCTTTCCTGGTTTCCCTGCAATACCCCTTAATTCAACTTCCTTTCCTTCCATAGAAAATTTGATGAAAAGTTCTTGAAAATTAAAAGCTATTGTACCCAAGGATTGTAGCCATTGGACTCCTAGTACAACATCAGCACCTCCCATTGGAATGGAAAGCATTGGGCTAGTCAATACATATTCTCCCATGGATAGCTTGATATTATGGCACTTTCCAGAGCAATTTATTGTTCCTCCATTTGCAATCATCACTTGACACTCTGGTGCTGGATATAGGAAGC
Source organism: Pinus tabuliformis (assembly GCA_031772625.1). NCBI lineage: Eukaryota > Viridiplantae > Streptophyta > Pinopsida > Pinales > Pinaceae > Pinus > Pinus tabuliformis. The sequence goes on from CM062806.1 coordinate 155,908,546, forward strand.
AATTCAATTCTTTTGCTACCCTACAATGAATAAAATTGTGGGTGCTTCCTGAATCAATCAACACTATTACCTTTTTCTTCTTGATTTGTCCTTCTATCTTGATGGTTTGAGGAGTGGTAATTCCTGCCAATGCATTACAAGATATGGTCGGATTTATTTGTTCTTCATCTAGGCTTTGTTCCTGGAGTATATCTTCTTCTTTTGACCTTTCTTGCTCCTTTTCTTCTTCCTCTTCACAATCTATGTAGAATAATTTCTTCTCAGCACACTTATGACCTTTAGTGTATTTGCTATCACAACTGTAACAAAGCCCTTTTGCTCTTTTTTCTTCCAATTGTTGTGGTGTCAACCTTATAGGTTGTGGAAGACTAGGGAAAACACTTCCATCTTTATAGTTGTGAGTGGTATGCTTCCTGGTTGCCATAATTTTGCTTTCCATTTTTCTTGCTAACCTGAATGCCTTCTCTAATGAATCAGGTTCCCAAAGGCGAACATCATGTTGGATATTATCCTTTAAAGACCCTATGAACACATCAATCCTATGCTCCTCTGGAATATCTTTTACCCTTATGTTCAATTTTTGGAACTCCTCAATGTGCTCCATTACTGAACCCTTTTGTTTGAGACTTATCAATTGGCTAAAAAAAGTGTTGCTTTTTGTATCTTCATAATGTGCTATCAATTCTTCCGTAAAAATTGCCCAAGTGATAAATTGTTTACGAGAGAAAAGCCATTGATACCATACAAACTGATTTGGTTCCAAATATACAGTTGCCATACGTACCTTTTGTGTGTTTTGCACATTATTGAGATCAAAGAACTGCTCCATCTGTAATATCCATGTGGCGGGATCCTTGCCATCAAACTTCCTCATATCGATTTTTGGAATATGGTGAGTCTTCAATCCAACATTAGTGTCTATGGAATCATGATTAACATTTCTTTTGTTCTCATCATGAGTTTCCTTTAGTACCCTTTCACCCTTAGAGACCATTTCTTGTAGCAACTTATTCATATTTATCTTCAATTCGTCCATGTCTGTCTTCAAATCTATCTTCAAATCATCCATCTTAGCTTCCACATCAATCATCTTAGCTTCTACGACTTTTTTTAAATAGTCCATCTTAGCTTCTACACCTTTCTTTAAACCATCCATCTTAGCTTCTACATCTTTCTTTAAACCATCCATCTTAGATTCTGTTCCTTTTTGTGCAAGGGACAGTTGTTGCACTTGGTCTTGTAATTTTGATATATCATGTTGCATTTTTTCCTCTTCGTCATGAGTCATGCTAGAGCTTTCAGGTTCCTTACTAGGTGTTTGCATTTTCTTTCCTCGGGGCATAAATTACCGATAATAATGCTCTACTATGCCCTTTGAATTCCTTCAAAATAAATTTTCAAAACAAGCTTAAACAAAAATTTAAGAAAATCTACACACCTTTTTTTACTTTGTAGGAGCTCGATATTGCCTCTGATGTATCTCTATACTTTCCAATCATCTACTTCTGAATTTGTGAGCTGTAGTAGCCCTCTGTGTCCTATTTCCAATGCCACAAGTCTGACCCAAATTGGACCCTCCAAGGAAGAGTTATGTGAAATCTACAACAGGGACTTGCTTATAGACTAGTTCAGTAGAGCGAACTTGTACGACGTGCCACGAGTCACTGTTTCGACCTTTGGATCTGAAACATGCATACAAGAAACTACAGTCCGTCCTCTTTCTGTACCTTCTTACGAAATTTCAATCCAATCCCCAGAGAGAAAGTTAGGACGATTTTCCCTAGGTCACTTGTTTTGAATGTAATTCAGGAGTCTGCAAAAAGACCAACTTCCTTAGATCGTATCTCCGCAAATATCGCGCAAAAAGCTCTGAAATTCGCACCCAAGGTTCAGCGCGATTTCTTCTCAAATGGTTTTTTTTGCGACTTCTGAAACGTCACAGAAAAAAAGTTATAGCGAAAATTCCACGATGACCTGTTTGGAGCAGCGAAACCCTAGAATCCAACGCTCTGATACCAAATGTTATGAAACCAGCTCAAGAAAAGATAGAAAAGATAGATCAACGCCTTAGAATTCAGCCTCTTCATGGGGGCAACCTCCTTTACATTACATAAATGAACAATTTTCCGATGATTCAAATGACAAAACCTCCTTTCTATATATAGGAGTCTAAGGAGTCACAATATAATCCAGCCAACCTAACAATAATAATATAAAGCCACAAAAATAACAATAGAGGGATTCCATGGGGCACAGAAATAACAACATGGGGGTAATAGGGGCACAACAATATAAATAAGGGGTATAACTACAATAGTAATGGGGTAATCACTAGTATTATAGGGACCCAACACTCTCTCTTCTGCCAAGCGTTGAGTTTGTGCTAGCAAACTATTGCAAAACCCTTCTATACCCAGAAAAGATTTTTTCTCAGTGAAAGTACTGAGTTATTGTTGCTCTGTCTACCTGCTAGAATTTCTTTTTGTGACAAGTCAAATTTTCTTCCACCTTGCAACTAAAAATTGAACCCTTTGTCTAGACATTTGCATTGCTTGGCTAGGCACTGTGCAATCCCTAAAATTTTTGGCTTGCGACACCCTTTGAACAACGAAATTTTTCTCTTCTGCCTCCGAGCCTCTTGTCCGACAAATATGCTCTGATACAATGTGAAAATTATTTGAAATTCAATAATTAGAAATAATTCTTCTAACTAAAGAATTAATTACGCACTGTATTTTATTTACAATAAAATATCAAAATATTGAAAGTGCAATTTATTCACCAAATAAAATATTGCGAAAGAAAAAATAGGAACTGAGAAATACTACCAGACACATAAATATGACAATTATTTTTGAACAAAAGTCCCAGGAGAAACTCAATGTGGGAAAACTGGCTGTAGCAGTAGAGGGTTATATTATTCTTATGTAGCCGAAATTATGAGTACAATAAAATGTCACCAAACTGGGGATGCTACCCAAGAGAAATACCGAAAGAAATATACTAAGAGTTTTTACCCTCGTTGAACAATCTCGACTCATGACTGCCTCTGAAAAGCAAGTCGTCCACCTATTTTGCATAGGCCCTGCGTCACCCTAGTGCAAACCCTTTGACGCTTAGCCTGGAACTGCTCTCAATCTAGCCATTCTACTTCGTGTTGACTGGAAAAAGTGCTTCTTCAAGCCTCTGGAAAATATTCCCAAACTCTGAAACTGAAAAAGTCCTCCCCTTCAGCCAAATTGAATTGCTCTATTGAAGCAATTGCATAGTTTCTGTGCTGCTTCCTAGAGAAAAATTTGGCCTCCTCTTTTTAGCTCTCCGAAACTAAAAAACTTCTTCTAGATCACTCTTGACCTCTCCTGCCACCTTCTACAAGCCTCCTCCTAGCTCGATCTCCATTGCTGAATCACTTCTTGCAACTAGGAATTCGAACTGCTTGGACAGCTAAGTATCTGCACTCGTGTTATCCTCCATCTACCCATAGACCTCTTATTATAATATCTAGTTGGGCCGCCAGTGACCATGATTAAAAGTTAATGGATGGTTGAGATCAACTTCGAGTTTTTTCGTGTGAGTTTCTAGAGAATTATCACATTTCTCAATTAATTACTATTAATTAACTATTTTTTCTAAGTTAGACTTAGGAATTTTTTAATTATGGTCAATTAATTTAATTGAGTTGTCTCTAGATGGAATTTTCATAAACAATTTTTGGGTTTTGGAAAACTCCTGTGTTTTAGCCTTTCCACGAAGTCTTGATGCTAGAACGCCATCTAATCCTACCAAGACTAACATTATTTTTTAACAAAACTCATTTAATAATAATAGAATTTAAAATAATAATTATCAAATAATTTACATGTTGCATGTTTAAGGGAGAATCTTTTTACGAATAAATAATTAGTTTGCATGAGTAGAGAATTCCCAATAATATTAAAATGTATATTATTGTAAAATACATATAATTAATTATTTTTATTACCTGATAAAAGAAAATAAATAAAAGTAATTTAAAACACTATAATTTATTTAAAAAATAATATAATAAGTTGAAATAGGTTATATATATATATAATACAATTGAATTATTATAATATTATTTTTATATTATTAAATTAAAAGATATATTAATTTTTATTATTAGATAATTTTATATATATACATGTAATGTATATATATGAAAAATAAAAAAATATAATATTTTTTAAAAACACATAATAATATATTATATTAGTATTTTAATATTTTAAGAACATATTAAATAAAACATTGACATATGCATGAATAGTTCGGAGATATCATGTTAAATTTTTGAGAAAGGTTTGAATTTGGTAGTTACAATGGTAAAGGAAATTAAAAATAAAATGGTTTTATAAATAAAAATATAAAATATATTTAAAGATAATCATTCAAAATCAAATTTAAAAGGATTGGAAAAAAATTATAAATTAATTATGTAGTTTATATTGAATTTGTGTTTAAGAATTTTAAATTTTGATAATTTGAGAATATATTTTGTTTGCTATATATTTTAAGAGTTAGTATAAAAAATAGTATAAAAAGTATTTGAATAATTTTTTTGTTTTTATATTTAATTTAAAAATACTTAATAAAAAGCATAGCTACCAAGTTCGGCCGTACTGGCCAGAAAAATTCGGAAATACGGCAGTACGGTTCGATTCGGCGGTAAATTCGGAAATTGGAATTCGGTACGTTTTTTTTTTTTTAAATAAATTTTTTATATTAATTTTTTTTTATAATAAACTTTAAATGGTAGGTTAAACTTATTAACTTATTACAATGATGGTTAAACTTATTAACTTATTACAATGATGGATGGAATTTGGTAAATAAAAAAAATTATAATAAACTGTAAATGGTATGTCAGGGATATTACAGTTATGATGGAATTTAGTAAGATGGTATGTTAAGAATATTACAATTATGATAAACTGTAAATGGTATATTAAGAATATTATAATCATAATGGAATTTAATAAAATGGTATGTTACTGATATTACAATTATGATGAAATTTAATAAAAAAAATATTAGTATAAAATTTAATATTTAAAAATAGAAATTTCTATGTTGTTTAAGACATAATTTTTTATATTAAAAAAAATTACATTTATTATTTAACTTGGTAAAGATTTTTTGTTAAGATATATATATATATATATATATATATATATATATTAGAAATTTCTATATTAAAAAAGTATAGTAAATAGTAAATTGCATCTTAAAAAAGTTATAGTTGTAAATAACAATAAATTATATATTAAAATATAGTAAAAAAATAGTAAGTTTATACGTATTAAAAATAATAAATTCCTATAACAAAGAAAAACAAATTCTTATCTATAAATATTTATAAAATATATATTCTCCAATTTTTTTTATTTGAATTTTATACTTCCCTTATTCCCCATTAGTAACAAAATGGAAAAGATGAATTAAAGTTGGGGTGTGTTTCTCCCTTCCTCTCTATTGGGGTGTGTTTCTCCCTTTCGGTCTGTTTTGAATTGAGTAGAATGCATATCTGGACTAACAAAATCTACACTGTAAACAACTCTTTGAAAGTTTGTTTCACTGGAAACGCTAAATCTACAAGGAGAGAATTATGTTGTTTTAGTTATTAATTAATAATGTTGTTATTTTTTCTTATTTTTAAGGGTTTATATTAAAATTTAGGACTTGATAATATGATTTTTTTTTAAATATATATTAGAATATAGATTTTTTTTTTTAATTTAAAAATAATTTAATTTTGAAATATCTCTACTTCCAAATTTTTTCCGTATCGAATCGAATTCGAATTCGTATTCGAATTCGAATTTGGTAACTATGATGAAAAGTGGCCAACTTTGTTTTGGCATCGTTTGATAGACAGGAGGATTTAAACTAATTGGAATTGGTATTGGAATGATAACTCCATTCTACTCATTTTCTTTTCATTCCAATCCGAGGGAGATATTTATGGACAACCCAACGCGAGTATGCAAAGACGAGACCGAGGAGACCTCCTGTGATTTTTTCCTTCAAATTGCCTACCATAGCCACCAATACGTCATTCAATTTTCAAGGAGAAATATAATTTTTTTTAAGTGTGTTGTCAGTTTTTTGTATGTCATTGCTTAAAATTTTAAGTGTACTACCGGTTTCACTCTACCATTGTCGGTTCAAACCTCCAAATTAATTTATCATCATTGGCATATAAATGAGGAGTAGTCTACCTAGGCGGAGGAATGGGCTGGTTTCCGTCACCGCCCAGAAAAACCTCCGGCTCTGGCCGCCGGAAATTCCTCCGCCCAGCTCCGCCACCCGCCGCGAGTTCCGCCTAGCGCTGCCGCGAACTCCGCCCAGTTCAATTTCGTAGACTTCCACATATTAATAAACATGGATGCGTGGCGCAATGGTAGCGCGTCTGACTCCAGATTACAAGGTTACGTGTTCGATTCACATCATGTTCGATGTTGTGAGTTCGTTTATTTTTGGTCCAGATGTTCTATGGAAAATAATTACCAGGCTGCTCCGCCTAGGTAGACTACTCACAGTAATGATCCTAACAACGCCTTGAAGGATCCTGCCGGGCTTGCTCTGGATGGATTGTTTTTGCCGGCACAGAAGCCTGAACAGAAGATGACAGATAGAAGAGATATCAACCTTTGTGTCCTCGAATCAGATCTCCAGGCTAATGGGGAAGCTCTAGAAGGAAAAGAGGAACAGTTGACAGCTGCAGAGAGAGACCTGACATTGTATGTGGGTAAGGTCAATAGGTTCCAAACTGATTTGGGCCAGCGCGAAAAAAAGATTGTGATTGCCCTTGTCCTGCAGAACAAGCTTGAAGAAGAATTGAAAAAATCCAGAAGAGAGTTTTATGCTCTGTCTTCAGAGTTGGCTAAGACTAAGCTTGCTCTAATGGAAAGGGAACAAAAAATTTTCCGCACACAACAGGCCTTGGCATCGAAAGAGGCGGAGTTAGAAATGCTGAGCAGGGAAGTGATAGAAAAAGATGAGCAGCTAGCTCAAGCTAATCTAAATTTGAGGGCTAAAGACAATCTTTTGATCGAGGCAAATCAAGTGATCATCAAGCAACAGAACGAGATCAAGCAGTTGCAGTTGGTACTGGTACAGAGGGAGAATAATTTGATGAAGTCCGAGAAGAAAAGAAAGGAAGAAGAGGGCAAGATAAAAAATTTAGAGAATAACCTGGAGAAACGATGGGTAGCATGGCTGCTTGCCCAACAGGAAATGAAAAAGCTTGTACATGAAGTCTCTAAATATCAAGGTAAAGCTTTGGCCGCTGAAAAAGAATTGAAGGTGGCGAGTACCCGTCTTTACGATTTGAAGAATAGGCTCATGAGTTCTCAGAGGTCAATTGAGACATCTAGCGACAATCTTAGGGCTCAAGAAAACCAATTTGAACAGCAGCTGAACGAACTGTTTACAGAGCCTGTCTGGAACAGCCTGGTAATTATTTTCCATAGAACATCTGGACCAAAAATAAACGAACTCACAACATCGAACCTGATGTGAATCGAACACGTAACCTTGTAATCTGGAGTCAGACGCGCTACCATTGCGCCACGCATCCATGTTTATTAGTATGTGGAAGTCTACGAAATTGAACTGGGCGGAGTTCGCGGCGGCGCTGGGCGGAGCTCGCGGCGGGTGGCGGAGCTGGGCGGAGGAATTTCCGGCGGCCGGAGCCGGAGGTTTTTCCGGGCGGTGACGGAAACCGGCCCATTCCTCCGCCTAGGTAGACTACTCCTATAAATGACTACTAAGTCTACCTATGAATTATAAAGGAAGAGAGCGGAGGTAAATAAACCATGTAACTGACAGTAACTGACAAGTCTCTCTGTGAAGTATACAGGTATACAATTAGAAAAAACACTCAACACTCAAAGCTTTCCATTTCATTGCTAAGGGTTGCAATTTATACACAACTTCAGCCACACATTGAACAATAACTTTGTCGAATGAGATTTATTACCTGTTGACTCTAGCCGACCATGCTGACTATCTATGTCTCAGCTAGGCTTACAACATAATTTGGATTTTCTACAACACACAACTTACTTCTACCTATTTCAAATTTAGCCTACATTTTCATTTGTATTACAATATGATAAGTCAATTTCTTTTGATTGCACTTTTTCTCTTACAAAATGATGTTGTGTTTCAATGTGTTTTTTCCTTGCATGATATATAGGATTGTTTGCCAATTTGATAGTGCTTTGATTGTCACATCTAATTACTGTAGGTGCTTGTTGTGTTTCTCCAACATCTTCAAATATCCTTCTAAGACATATTGCTTCACAAGTAGCATTGCATAATGCATTATACTCAGCTTCAGTGGATGACAAGGAAACAATTGGTTGTTTCTTACTGCTCCATGATATTGGTTTTGAACAAATATTGAAGACGTATCTAGTGGTAGATTTCCTTTCATCTAGATTTCCAGCCCAGATAGAATCAGAATAACCTGCCAACTCAACATCCAATTCATGAGTATACATAATACCAAAATCAAGTGTTTCTTTTAGATATCAAAGGACTTTCTTTGCTTCTTTCAAGTGGGTTCGACAAGGCTTAGCCATGAATTGACGAAGTATGCTGACAGAATATGCTATATCCAGCCTGGTAGTGGTGAGATAGTTCAAACTTCACACCAGTTTACCATACAAGGTTCCATTCACCTCTTTAGTTCTATCATCACTGCACAATTTGAAATTTTGTTCTAAAGGAGTAGATATTGCCTTGCATTCATTCATATTGAGCCTTTTAAGGATTTCCCTTGTATATTTTCTTTGTGTGATTAGTGTCTTACCATGTTCTCTCCAATCTTCAAGACCTAAATAGTAATGCAATTCACCAAGATCCTTCATCTCAAATACATGTGACAACTGAATTTTAATTTTTTCAGTCAACTTGCATGCATTTCCTGTTATGATAAGATCATCAACATATACATATATCAAAGCAACATTCCCACCTTCATCTTCCTTGATGTACAAGTTATGATCATTTTTTCTTCTCATAAAAGAAAGAATCAATTTTCAGATACCAAGATCTTGGTGCTTGTTTCAAACCATATAAAGCTTTCTTTACCCTACAAACGAGAAGCTCCTATCCCTATTTTACAAACCCTTAGGTTGAACCAAATAAACTTCTTTTTTTAACTCACCATTCAAGAATTCAGATTTGACATCTAATTGATACATTTTCGAATTATATTTTGTAGATAATGCAAACATGATTCTAATTGTGTTCAACTTAGCTACAGGTGCAAAAGTGCCTTCATAATAATTTCCCTCCTTTTGTGAATATCCTCTTGCAACCATTCTAGCTTTATACTTACTAATACTTCCATTAGCATTAAACTTTGATTTATACATACATTTGCATCCAATAGGAACTTTGTTTTTAGGCAATTCTGTTAATTTCCGTGTGCATTATTCATTATAGGGTTATATTCTTCATCCATTACATCTCTCCATTCTTCATATTCTTTAGCTTCCTCATAGCTGGAAGGTTCTACAACATTCATATCAACAGACATTAATGCATAATCTTTATACCTTATAGGTACTTGACTTTGACGTGATGACCTCCTTGTAGTTTTACTGCTTTCATCTTTCTTTCTTCTTTACAGAGTCTCCTCTCCTCTTCTTGGAGTGTCATGACAGCTTGATGCTCCTTGCTCTCGAATTTGTAGCTATTCATGTGCTTTTTCTTGTTCTTGTTCAACACCTGTATCTAGTTTGACATAATCATCAATATCATGTCATACACTATTATTATTCATTTTATCACCTTCATTTCCATTCTCATGAAACACCACATCTCTACTTGCAAGCAGTATATGAGTAATGTAATCAAACACCTTGTATGCTTTCTCATCATCACAATAACCAATAAATACAAACTTAATTGACTTTGCATCAAATTTTCTTATTTCATCTTTTGGAATATGAGCAAATGCCTTGCAACCAAAAACTCTTAAATGACTCACTTTTGGTTTGTACCCATAAAATGCTTCAAAAGTTGTTTTAAGCTCAAAACTTTTGGTTGGACTCCTATTTTTGAAATAAACAACAGTATTAGCCCAAAAACCATTAGAAATATTTTTACCTTGAAGCATACTATGTGCACGTTCAACTAGTATTATGTTTTTCCTCTCAGCAACTCCATTTTGTTGAGGTGTATGTGGCACTGCAAATTGTTGTAAAATCTCATTGCTTTTACAATATTGATTAAATTATCTTGATTTATATTCTCCCCCTGATTAGATCTCAAAATTTTGATGCAATTGCCAGTTTGATTTTCCACCATACTCTTAAACTCTTTAAAGTACTCAAAAACATCACTCTTCTTTCTTATGAAATAAACCCATTTATACCTAGAGATATCATCCAAAAAAAATAAGAAAATACCATGCTCCACCAATAGATCTAGTTTGCATAGGTCCACATACATTAGTATGAATTAATTCAAGTATTTCCCTCTACATTTTTTTAATGTATAGGAAATTCCTCCCTATGTTTCTTTCCAAGTATGCATGCTTGACATTCAACATGATTATTCTTCAAAATAGGGAGAACTTCAAGAGGAAGACCATAAGTTTGATTTGATAACTCTATTGTTGATATTGTTGTCTATGCCAATGCTTGATGACTTTCCCTGGTCACACCCAACTTATACAAGCCTCCAACTCTGGTACATGTGGCAAAAACCTTGTAGTGATCTTGAATCTCTTTCACTACACACTGTGATTTAACAAATTCCACCTTCAAATCTTGGTTAGCAATAGTAGAAACATAAATTAAATTATTTTTGATACCAGTAACATACATCACACTATGGATCTTCTCTCTTGTCCATTAAGAAAATTCACACCTATTACTCCATAACCTTGAACTTTAAGTGATCTGTTATCTCCTAGATAAACATATGTTCCATCAATGTTTTCATAATATTCATCAAACCACTCCTTATTACAAGTCATATGGGGTGGTGCATCAGAATCAATTAACCAAGCATTGACATCATCATTTTCCACAGGGAATGCAGCGTGAGAAACAAACAATTTAAGATTTTTAAATCCATCAATGATTGAGGTGTCTTTCTCCACAAAATTTCCATTATGCCTTCCGTTTCGTTGTCTGGATTCATTATATTTCCTTTTATAGAACTCTTTAGAATGATGCCCAGATTTGCCACAATAATAACAATCATCATTTCTCTTATCATGGGTTGGAAATTTAGACTCTGTCATACCTTTTTGTTTTGTTTGAAACTTGCCTCCTTTGTTCTTGTCCCATGGCTTGCCTCTGTATGGATGTTTGCCCTTGGCCACCAATGCCAAATATGAACTACTTGAACCCAAATTAAAGCTCTTCATCCTCTTCTCTTCTTGTAGAAGAACTATCAATTCATCAAATGTAGGGTCCTTCTCTCTAGGTGAAAGACTTGAAACAAAAATTTGATAATTTCCACCAACACTCATTTTTTTTAAAACACCTTTCACCACTTCAAATAAAAAGAGCAAATACTTAAAAATATTATTACCCTTTATTATAAACTTCACATTAAAAAAAAACTCCCTTTTTAAATTCTTCTCAACACTTGAAACATAAAAAACTATTTTAAAAACCTTTTATCTCCATAAATTACAAAAAATAAACTTAGGGTCCTTCTCTCTAGGTGAAAGACTTGAAACAAAAATTTGATAATCTTGCACTAAGCCATTTAATGTGATTGTGACTAAGTCAGTACGAGACACCTTTTTACCAATATCTCCTAATTTGGAATAGAAGATCACAATGGACCATAAATTATAACCCTCTAAAATAGTCAGCCACTTAAATTTCCAATTCACATAATTTCCTCCATCAAGTTTTGTGGATTCATTCAAATAATTATCAACCAACAAATTTGACATGATGGAAAAAAAAAACTTTCTCCAATCAACAAAATGAAATCAAATCCACCAGATTTGAAGCCAAATGCACCCAAATTCACCAAATCCTAGAAAACTTTCACCACACATGCACCATAAAAATCTTTACCAACTCCTTTTCACTACTAAAAATTTCCACCAACACTCTTTTTTTTTAAAACACCTTTCACCACTTCAAATAAAAAGAGCAAATACTTAAAAATATTATTACCCTTTATTATAAACTTCACATTAAAAAAAACTCCCTTTTTTAATTCTTTTCAGCACTTGAAACATAAAAAACTATTTTAAAAACCTTTTATCTCCATAAAATTACAAAAAATAAACTCAAACTTTGTGTTGCTTTGTTTTAAATACTTCAAAGGTGGAAACCTTTTAACTCAATGTACACCCATTCTTCTTTTAAAAACAAAGTCAAACCTCTTAAAAACAATGGAAAGCAAATCACCTTCACCTTGGATGAAAATTCTTTACTTCAACGCATGATTCCGTTGGAAGCATGTCTAAATGCGCAGATCCACTTGCAGATCTAGCTGCAACGTTCAACTCAAACAACACAGACTCTTTGCAGAACGTTCAATACAAGAGGCTTACAGATTGCTCCTTCACGAAACTGGTGATCTCTCACAAGCATTTGGACAGCTCTTTCTCACGCTGAGCCAGACTAGCTTCAGAAGAATAGAAGCCCCAACAATCACAACAACACTTGCAATATTTGCAGCCACTCCTTAACAGCAAGACACTCCCCTAAAACCACACTGTCTGCAGACACTTTTCACAACTGCAGACTCTCTTCACTACTGCAACCCTCTGAGGAGGAGAACACTTAACACAATCCACAATAGCCCTCAGGCTCTGACACCAAATTAGAGAAAACACTTAACACTTAGAGCTTACCATTTCATTATTAAAAATTGCAATTTATGCATAGCTTCAACCACAGATTGAACAATAACAATAACTGTATCAAATGAGATTTATTACCGGCTGACTCTAGCCAAAGTGGCCCCGTCGTGATTAATATCCTTACATATACCTGAATGTAAATGAATGTTCAAGAATTGAGGCAACAACTTAACTGATGGATATATATTTATGCGGCTTTTACTGTGTGCCTGGACAGGCGTTCAAACAATGATTGGTTTATTAACTAGCAATTGCACCAAATGTTGCAAAGGAAACGCCGTAAGGCATAAATTTGAGAAAAATCATGATATATAAAAAAAATCATTGAAGATAGAAATTAGTAAACAAATTTTCATTCAAGCTAGAAGATAAATACAAATCACTTACATTATATGAAATTGACAAATTTTATAACCTTTCCAAAATAGGTTGCCTCTTAATGTTCGAAGATGCTCTTTCAAGTTCCAATAGAACCCTTGTTACTTGGGGGCTTGCTTAAGTCAATAAGTCATTTGCAACATTTGTTTCGAGTGTGTTAAAGGTCCATGTCCACCCCTTGGAAATTATTTGTGCTATACGGGGTCCATAATTATCATAGGCATGGTTGATCGAAGGACGGTTAAACGTTTTACATCTTTCAAAGTTGTTTGATGAGGGGTAGGCTAGAGTGTCAGTCGTATTTGACGGCTAAATTGTCGCACGACGCACAATCTACCCGTCAAATTCCAACCATGGGACAAAGTAAGAACAAAGTTCAAGTCAATTATCTCTTTTATTGCTTAATCCTACCATCGATGTAAGTTCTGAAAGTAAAGGGAAGGAAATTTTGTTTGCGTGTTCGGTTGAACTTGACGGTACGCGAAAGAAATTTTCTCTTTGACCTTCACATAAAGGTGGAAGTGTTTTAGTGTCAAATGCCCAAAAAATTCCTTTCATTTCCATTAAATAAATAAACAACTGAAATGGAGGTGAAAAGGGTAGTTTGTAGGTAAAAAACCTGCATTTAGAAGCAACTTATCCCATGCTGAAATGATTTGTTTGGATAGCTGGATCTGATATGTATCGTGCGTTGTCAATGCAGGAAGGCTAAGTGAATGAATTCATAGAAGTTTCCTTTCTCATGAATGAAAGCCACCTTGCGAACTATTTCTTTATATTCTTGGTATAATCGTGGGTTATGTTTAATATATAAAAGAAACCTAAAAATTATTATTTATCCATTTAAACTTATTATTTTGCACATCCCTCTATATTAAATGTTTTTTTCAATTAAAAAAAGAGAGGCATATATGTTCTTTTGAATTTGATACGGAGAGAACAAGTTGGACTAGATTGGAAGGTTGAAAGAACCAGATCTGTTTCAAAACGGGGAAGGCAAACCGTGAAAGCATTTTCATATGAAATATTCAAAATAAGGCAATGCAGATAGTGAAAGCATTTTCATATGAAACATTTTAGGATCCATCTTTAGAGATCTACAAGAAAATTTCTCGAAAGAAACTGTGGCGAATATAGTCAAATCTCGTCTTCTACATCGTAGCGAATTCTACACAGGACATTAGTAGTCCATCATATTGTAATGTGGCATACAACATGTCTTCAAGGTATACAATGTGTTCAATTAGTCGCCCATCATATTGTAATGTAGCATACAACATGTTTTCAAGGTATACAACATGTCCTCCTACTTGTCTCGCTCAATTAGTAGCCCATAATATTGTAATGTGGTATACAACATCTCTTCAAGGTATATAATATGTCTTCTTTTTGGGAGCTATGAGCTAATAGCTATTCACTTAACATAGAGAAAGAGGAGAAGGTTAATATACGGTGTGATATAGTGTGGAAAATAAAATTATAACAACATTTATTTTTTACTTTAATTATTTACTTTTTTTTTGTCATATAGTTATATGCATATGCATTTATATATTTTTTTGTTATTACTTAATGTTATGTGACATCTTCTCCTAATGACCTATAAAATACTTGGCGATGCAATAAATTATGAATAGAGTTTAATATCATTTGTTCATTATCAACTAATAAAATATAATCATTTCTCTATTTTGAGAATAAACTCAGTTTCAAAAGTAAATCTTCAATATTATTATTATTGATATATGGTAAATTTAACAATATTTTTGGCTTTTAATTCTAACTCAAAACCTAAAGAACTATAATATAGGATATAGGATGCAACAGATATGGGGGAACAATGAACTTTTCAACTTACCTGTAGGGTGGGAATCCCATGCCCATTACAGAGGAAATATCAAGGTCTGAATGAGAAAACATACTATAACAATTAGTTCGGTCCTAAAAAAGTGGTATGAAATAAAATAGAAATGAAGAAAATATTTCCAAATAATACTGCAACAGAAGTAAAAATTACTTTGCTATTGACAATCAAACCAGCCATGCTCCTCGACTTCTCAATATATTTCTTGATTTCAGGGTCTGGAGGGCCTTCCATCTATCATCATACAAATAGAAACCTTTACACGTTTTCTCACCTGCAGAAAAAGTGCCATATAATTACCAACTAAAGAATAAAACAGAGTATTGCGCACAACAAAAATCACAGAATGAAGCTAGCAGCGACAATATATATTTGATTTTAATTCTAGAATGAAAAATACATTTGCTTGAGAAAGAAAGAACTATAATATAGGATATAGGATGCAACAGATATGGGGAAAATGAACTTTTCAACTTACCTGTAAGGTATGCCGATTACAATGAAAATATCAAGGTCTGAATCTTGAACCGTGATTTCCTCACCTAAAACTCGACAAGCTTCATTCACATCTGAAAATAATATCATCTCAACTATATCCTTATCCATCAAGGAAATTGGCTGCCAAAAGTGAGAAAACATATTATAACAATTAGTTCAGTCCTAAAAAAGTGGTATGGAATAAAACATAAATGAAGAAAATATTTCCAAATAATAATGTACTGCAACAAAAGTAAAAATTACTTTGCCATCAACAATCAAACCATCCATGCTCCTCGACTTCTCGATATATTTCTTGATTTCAGGGTCTGGAGGGGCCTTCCGTCTATCATCATACAAATAGAAACCTTTACACGTTTTCTCACCTGCGAAAAAGTGCCATATAATTACCAACGGAGTAGTCTACCTAGGCAGAGGAATTGCCGGGTTTCCATCGCCGCCCAGAAAAACGTTCGGCTCCGGCCGTCGGCAATCCCTCCGCCACGCTCCCCTAGCTCTGCCACCCTCCATCCACTGCTCCGCATTAATTTCCTGACAGAATCGCCACCGCGCAGAGTTAATGCAATTTCCAATTCGAATTTGGAAACCGTGGGTTGCTCCCCCAACCAACTCGAGGCGGCCCCTGCAGCTCACTCACGTTCCTCCTCGACTCGGCGCACCTCACCTGTAGGAATTTTGATTGAAGTTGTTTGCTGGAAACCCAATCTAAAATCTGTGCCATCATTGTTTCGACAAAATGGGGAGGATCTGTCCCATACATAATAGGAAAATATTAACTTCAGAGAGGGTTTGATCCAGGGAAACATGTCAGAGATCGAGGTGAAGGTGGAGCGTTATGGCCATTGAATTTCAATAGTTTCAGACCCAAATTCCATCAGGTGAGTTGAATTTCCGTGAGTTTACCTTCAAAATTTAAAGATCAACCGCTAAAATTAATGGGGGCTTTAAATTTCCGCTGCTGGAATTGTGTTTTGGACTGGTTTCTTGTTTAAGCGTTGGGGTTTCTGTTGTTTTTGGGAAAATTCGGGCTGAAATTGAAGAATTCTGGAGGTATGGGCAGGGGAGAAATTGCCTACTTAATAAGCAATTGAAATTTCAAGTTTCTCGCTGGCTTTAAAAGATTAGGTTTTTTGGGTGTGCTTCGTTTACGGTTGAATTACGTCTCCGATATGTTTTGGCTAAAGGCTTAGGGATTCGTTATCTTACGTTAAACTGTGACTTAGGGTTGTGGAATTGAAGGGTTTTATTTTTTCAGTATTTCTGTGGGTAAATTAGCTGCAAGTCCGTTCGCTTCTGAATGCTGCCATCTTGATTTATGCAGGTTTATGGTTGAAAATTCTTTAAAATTGTCGAAGGCTTCTTAGTGGAAATTATGATTTTGAGGATTTTGAGCTGAAGCCCTAAGGATCCGTTGATTTTTGTGATGGTAATATTCTCTTGAATTTCTATTTCATGTTATAGTATTCCATTTGCGATGTCTTTTGTTTGTTTATTTGGTTAAATTCCTTTTTGTGCAAGACCCTTATGGGACATGAACTTGGCCTCGTCTGCCTCGTACCTATGATAAACCGTCTAGACAGTTAACAATGAAATGTCACAATAGAGTACAATTTACCTGCACAATGTTCTTCGGGTGAATAGAACCAAGGCCAATATAATGAAAATTCGGTTTATCATAGTAACCCACTTGACTGTTTATATTTGTGAACTTTGCTTAAAATTGCTTTCATTTTTCCCGATTATCTTAAACCATATAGTTTCTGATATTTTTGGTTTTTGGCTTTCTTGTGTTAGATTTGTATCTTTCAACTTAATGGATTAATTTTTTTCAGGATGGAGGCTTTTGTGATTTGAATTGAGTTGAGCTTTATTTTCTGGTATCATCGCATTGAAATTTTTTGTCAATACTTCAAACCATCAAGTACAGTTTATCCTTATAATCAATTTCTTTTTGGTAAAGCTCCTTGTGGCTAAAATCTATTACCTATTTATTCAGCTGATGATGACAAAGATTTTTCCCTGACAACCTTCTATATAGTGTTGTTCCCAATTTCATTTGGTGGATCATTTGTGTTAGACAGGGTGGTTTTCAAATTCATTTTGTGGAGCCTTCGCTTTGGATTTGAAATGCCCTGGCTCTTAAATTTTGGATGGACTATCAAATTAATCTCATAAAATGATGATATTGTTGGCCGTTAAAGAAGTGTTTCAATGTACTTTATTGTAGCAAGCATTTAATTGATCTCGAATATCAAAATTATCTAAATGTGATAAAATCTTTAAGGACAGATGTAATGTTGAACTAGCACGAAGGTAGATTATTCTATAGTCAAATGAATTTGCTACAAGGTTGCAGAATTTTATTTAATTTTTAGAATTTTCTTTAATTTTTAATTTTCCATCCCACGATCCATCATTGAAAATGCAGTGGTTCTGCCTGCTTGAAGGAAATAAATATTGAATTTCAACCAGCGAATTGAGTGGGCAGTGTAATGGAACCAGCACAAATTTTAAATCATTAGTTGAGACCTTATATGATTCAAAGCGTCAAAGGTCCTTGACTTGCAAGCTTTTATGGGGAACTTTTAGAGCCACTCCAGGAAAGAGGGTTCAAATGAGAAAACAAGAACCCAAGTCGACAAGAACCCAAGTCGAGTGTACTAAAAGGAAGAGACTATTAGTTGTCGATGGGAATGAAAGACCAAGGATAATTTCTGCTCTTACTGATGAGCTCTCCATTAGGATTCTTGCCAGGGTACCTCGTGGATGCTATTCCAACTTGAAGTTGGTCTGTAAAACGTGGAATCACGTATTAAGGGATTCAGAGATATTCGAATTAAGAAAAGAGATCGGTTTCTCTGAAGAATGGCTATACATTTTGATGAAAGACGAAGAGGAAAAGCTCATCTGGAATGCTTTGGATCCGTTATCAGGTAAATGGCACAGCTTGCCACCTATGCCGGCTTTTACATATGAGGAGGAATTCAATCAAGCTACGAGATGGAGTTTATGGAATGCAATGGGAGCATCGGGTTACAGGCTAACAGGTTTTGTGAGGGGCTCGTTTGGACGGAAAGATTCTCTAGATAGAACAACTTTTTGTGGTTGTGTCGTAGGGGCCATTAATGGATGCCTCTATGTTTTGGGAGGGTTTGCTAAAGCATCTGCTCTCAAATCTGTCTGGCGTTATGATCCTCGAATAAATGCATGGACAGAAGTCGCACCTATGACCACTACAAGGGCTTATTGTAAAACAACTTTCCTGAACAGGGCTTATATATTTTTATATATGGTTTAATATGTGTTATTTCCATTAAACAATCTGCTTGAGTGGAAGACGAAAGAGTACAATGGAAGCAAGATTAAAAAAAGTATACAAGACCAATCAACAACTACAAGAGGACCCAAGTGCATTAGATAAATTTGTGTGGAAAAATGATCTATTGTAGTATTGAGATCACCTATATTTATGTAAGAGTTTCCAACTCAAACAAAGGTACACTTTTCATATAGGAGATTCATGGTTCTGGAAAACTTACTACAAGATCAAGAAGGATTTTTTGGGAAGGTTTTAAAAGTGATGTTCAAAAGTTTGTGCTTAATTTTTTGGTTTTACAACATAATAAGAGATACAATCAAGTCACCAAGTCTCCTATAACCATTATCCACACTAAATTTCTAGGAAGAAGTTTCAATGGATTTTATTTCATGTTTATCAAATTTGAAGGAAATAATGTTATCATGGTAGTAGTGGAAGAACTAACAAAGTATTTCTATTTCTACTATCTTTCACATCTTTTTAAAGCAAATACCTGCGGGATTAATGAAAATAGTTCAAAAACTACATGGAATCCTTGAGACTATATTGTAAGTGATGGGGATTCATTTTTCATTGGAAACTTTTGGTCCAAAATATTTTCTTGTTTGGGTGTTCAATTGGCTCAACTCATCGTATCATCCTTAATCCAATGGGAAAACTAAGGTTGTGAATAAATGTTTAGAATGTTATCTTCATTTCTTTGCATCTGATAAATAAACACAATGGGTCAAGTGGTTTCCTTTGGCAGAATGGTGTTACAACACATCCTTACAAACTTCATAAAAATGTCTTCATTTATGTCACTTTATGGATATCATCCTTCATCCATCACATCACCCTAGAAAGGGACTCTAAAGGTTCTATAAGTGCATGACCAAATAGGGCACCAACAAGAGGTTCTCAAAATATTGAAGGACAACTTAGTTATAGCACAAAATAGGATGAAACAACAAATATATCAATATTGCAATGAAAGAGAATTTGAAGTAGGGGATTGGGTATTTTTGATGCTACAACCATATAAACAAATGTCCCTCAAGCAACAAAAGAAGGACAATAAATTAACATTTAGGTGTCATGTCCCCTATAAGGTGTTGCAGAGGATGAGAAGTATGGCTTACAGATTGGAGTTTACTCCATATTCACATGTATATATTATCTTCCATGTTTCTATGTTTCCACAATTGCAATTACTGGATATTTATCTCCTAACAAATTGTAGTTTATTTGTCTTTTGTTAATTATTAATGGAAAATAGCTATAAATTCACTGATTACAATCTCCAAAGCAAAAATGTTGCTAAATATAAAAATTGGAGCTTAAAAATATGCACACACAAAATAAAAATTGACATCGTTGTTTTTGGACAAATGTCCCTGGAAAAACTGTGAAGGGAAAACTAGTGCAGTAGATGATGGTTATATTATTATAAATTCTTCAACAATTCAAGAGTACAATGATATGCTTACCTCTCACTGACAAAGATCCATTTAATACTGGAAAAATAAACTGGAGATAAATTGTCTCCCTCTGCAATCAACTTACCCTCCTACTAGCCACTTGCACTCCCTTTTTGGAACTCACACTTCCTCTTGGAATGCGCAGATCTGGCTGAGGAAAATTCGTACAACCCCCTAATCACCTTCCAACAAGCTTTTTTGCCTCCTTTTGCCTCTCTAACCCATTCGCTTTGCCTATAGGATACTGATATAGAAACTAGCCACTGAAACATTGATTCTCCAGCAACTCGCACTGGGAAATTTGGCTACTCACACTAGTTGTAGCGGCCTCCTTTATAGATGAATTTGGCCTCCTCTTCTTGTCTCCCACACACTAGAAAACACTGAGGAAAATTCCTCCAAACTCTTGCTCTCAAATCTTTGTTTATCCCTTTGTCTCTGATGCTTCCCTAGCTTCAGTTGTTCCCTTGGTGAATAACTGCAATTGGGTAGCCAAACTACTCACCAAATACTCTATGCACTCCCCAATCCCCTAGACCCACTCTCATAATCTCTTGTTGGAGTCTCAACTACCATGATTACATCTCAATTAATGCTAAAATCAATTTGAATTCATCGAAAAATTGAACTTCCCCAATTATGGCTAATTAATTTAATTGAGACGTCTCCAAGTCTTTTCTCATGAAACTTTTTATGGGTTTTGGAGATCTTATGTTCCTTAGCCTTTTCTGGGTTTTGGAGATCTTGTGTTCCTTAGCCTCTTAGACATCATAGAGACTAGAACACATGTCCATTGCTACCATAATCTAACAACTTCTTGCTTAACAAGGGTAATTGGTAACAAGATCACAATCCCAACTATTTTAGTAGAGATGAAGAAGGAAAAAAATCATACTTGAACCAAAAAATATCCTTGAAACAAGGATTAAGTAGTTATAAAATTAAGCAATTATTGAGTACCTCATCAAATGGAAGAACCTACCAATAGAAGATGTGATATGGGAAAATCAATTATTCATGCATAAAAAACAAAAGTTATTCATGTGTTGATTGTTTGATGGGAGTGACATGTTGAGTTGTAAGGCAAATCCCCATGCTAAGCATAAAACCTCTTATTAAGCTTGTTATAGCCCTTTTTGCCACCTTAAGTCAACAAGAGTAACCTAGTGTCAACCATGTAAAGTTGTTGTTCTAAATTTGTTTCTCTTTCCCCTTGTTTGTAACCTTCTAGTAGCTTGTTTCTTCCACAGACCTATCATCTTATCACCCATCACTCCATTACAATTATATAGTTCATCACTTGTTTAAATGCCAAAGTGAAGTATTGGGTGCTAAACCTTGAATCTTATGATTTACATCTGTCCTGACATAATATTTAAGGTACAATTGTCACTAAGCAATGAAGCTTTGAGAGCTTGGATGGGTCATTAAAATTGTAATTCTTCTTTTGAAATATATAATATTTGTTTTCCTTTACAAATGATAAGCGATGTAAAAATTTGACTTTTTTTTCAAGGTGTTTTTGAATTACCTTTTTAGAACAAGTTTAAACCCTTTGAAAGAGCTAGGAAGGATTCAATTTTGATCATTAATCTCTATTAGTCTCATCAGACTTCATATTAGTTTTAAAATCACTTTATGTTTTGGATAAACGATTGCATCTTTACATATGAATTTGGAAAACACCTTACACAACAAATTAGTATGAAATTATGCCTTTCAAAAGATACATTGATCCATTTGCATAACGAACAATTTGATGAATGTATGGTTACTTGAAACAAGTGCATTCTTGGGTTTGAAAGGGATTCTTTAGTGAAAGGAACTTAACACAGTGAATGCAATGAGGGGGCTATTAATTCCTTTGGTGCTCAACATGGAGTTGATAACATTTATATACACTATTACTTAGTGTATAACAACAGCACCACTCCTAAAACCATATATGAAGTCTCTTTTCTTTACCCTTTTCATTTCATAAAGACAAGCAAGGTCTACTTACAGAATTGTTAGCAAAATTGAATGAAAACGAAAAAAAAAATGTCCAACATTTAAAACTGAAAGGAGGAAAACCAAACACATAACCTTTTATGCATAAAACTTACTTTTACTATGGACGTTTTATGTGGTGAAAAGTTGGTATTTTGGGCTAAGATAAATTTATTCTTATAAACAAACCATACAAAACTAGCCAAAGAAAAGGTAAAACAAATACAATGCAATACCGCATGATTACTTTACTATCAGACAGATAAGACATATCTACAGAGCATGTAATACAAAGATCGTTGATTCACAATGTCAATAGAACTGTTATAAGGGACATTTTTATCGGTCCCATCAAATTCCAGCATCAACTACCAGATCGAAACGGAAAATGTGTTATATATACATTCTGTTGTTATTTATGGCACAAGGAAACTTCCCTTCCAGCCCTTACCCATGCTTAGGTGCTATGGCTGCATAGAATTTTCATATTATGCATAACATTATTGCCAGCAAAAACTACCGTTGACCATCATCTCTGAAAATAATATATTAAGATATCCATATAAGGTGTTGGCAGAAGAGTTGTACAATATTAATCAATTGTTTCAGTAAGAGATGTAAACTCTTAGAGAGACAAAGCAATGAGTGGTTGTGAAAAACGGGGTTTCGAGTTAAAAAATAGCCCCATACAGTGAATCATGCTACCCTGAGCAGCTCTCCTTTCATGATATTTACAAAGTAACCACAGCATGGAAGAAAAATAAATGTTAACCTTGGTCTTAGATCTGAAGGACCTGACAGCTAACTAGCTCAATAAAGCCAAAATGTCGACTAGCAATGCTCTTCCTATCAACCTCAGAATCAGAAATACTAGTAGAAGGATCGGAGGTTGATGACGATGAAGATGATGTAACTGCACCTTCGCTTGTGTCAGCCTGCAAAACAGCGACATTGTCGCTAATGTCTTTTGTAATAACATGAAGCTTTCCCAAGAATCCAGCTAGTAGGTAAGGTGACTCTGAATCTGTGTAATCTACGACAGGTACTTTCCTCAAAATGACTTTCCATGTATCTTCCTGGGGATCATACATTTTAATCTTACCGCTGTCTAATGAACTAGAAGGATCCAACGCATACAAGTTACCATCCACCACAACGCTTAATTTTGTCCCTGCCTACCTTGCAGGCCAACCATCTCCCATACCGTTTGGCATCTCCAGCCAAGAATCAGTAGCAGGATCATAGGCTTCACCACCAACATCTACAAAGAAAGGCCACGAATATAAGCTCTGTGGTACACATAGTTTTCCTCTAAATGCTGTCATTCCAGTAGCAATTGGTTTTAGCATATCTGCCAAAAAAGCTGTGGGCAGAACTTGAGCTCGTGCAAATGGCATGTTTGGAATTTGGGTCCAGGTATTTGTAACAGGATCATAAACCTCTGCCTACTGAAGTGGAGTCAATCCACCTCTGCCCCTATTCACTCCACCTACCACATAAAGCTTGTTGTTCAGGAAAGCTGTTTTACAATAAGCCCTTGCAGTGGTCATAGGTGCGACTTCTGTCCATGCATTTATTCGAGGATCATAACGCCAGACAGATTTGAGAGCAGATGCTTTAGCAAACCCTCCCAGAACATAGAGGCATCCATTAATGGCCCCTACGGCACAACCACAAAAAGTTGTTCTATCTAGAGAATCTTTCCGTCCAAACCAGCCCCTCACAAAACCTGTTAGCCTGTAACCCGATGCTCCCATTGCATTCCATAAACTCCATCCCGTAGCTTGATTGAATTCCTCCTCATATATAAAAGCCGACATAGGTGGCAAGCTGTGCCATTTACTTGATAACGGATCCATAGCATTCTAGATGAGCGTTTCCTCTTCGTCTTTCATCAAAATGTATAGTCATTCTTCAGAGAAACCGATCTCTTTTCTTAATTCGAATATCTCTGAATCCCTTTATACGTGATTCCACGTTTTACAGACCAACTTCAAGTTGGAATAGCATCCACGAGGTATCCTGGCAAGAATCCTAATGGAGAGCTCATCGGGAAGAGCAGAAATTATCCTTGGTCTTTCATTCTCATCGACAACTCCTAGTCTCTTCCTTTTACCACACTCGACTTGGGTTCTTGTTTGCTCATCTGAACCCTCTTTCCTGGAGTGGCTCCAAAAGTTCCCCATAAAAGCTTGCAAGTCAAGGACCTTTGACGCTTTGAATCATATAAGGTCTCAACCAATGATTTAAAATTTGTGCTGGTTCCGTTACATTGCCCACTCAATTCGCTGGTTGAAATTCAATCTTTATTTCCTTCAAGCGGGCCAGAACCACTGCATTTTCAATGATGGATCATGGGATGGTAAAGTGAAAATTAAAGAAAATTCCGAAAATTAAATAAAATTCTGCAACCTTGTAGCAAATTCATTCTATAGAATAATCTGCCTTAGTGCTAATTCAACATTACATCTGTCCTTGAAGATTTTATCACATTTAGATAATTTTGATATTCGAGATCAATTAAATGCTTGCTACAATAAAGTACATCGAAACACTTATTAAGTACGCAATTTCGCCCCTGCACATACCTCCAGAATTCTTCAATTTCAGCCCGAATTTTCCCAAAAACAACAGAAACCCCAACGCTTCAACAAGAAACCAGTCCAAAACACAATTCTAGCAGCGGAAATTTAAAGCCCCCATTAATTTTAGCGGTTGATCTTTAAATTTTGAAGGTAAACTCAGGGAAATTCAACTCACCTGATGGAATTTGGGTCTGAAACTATTGAAATTCAACGGTCATAACGTTCCACCCTCGATCTCTGACATGTTTCTGCAGTTGCCGTAGATGAGAGAGAAACAATGGTTCCTTGAGTATGGCAAGCGCTGGGTAGTTTGAAAAGTTAGTTATGTAAACCAGATATTTGATCCAACGGTAGCAATTATTCGAATAGTCTACCATCAAATCAGACAGACGATAACTATGACATCGAAGACCACAGGAAAGTTCATCAAATCAGACAGACGATAACGATGACATCGAAGACCACAGGAAAGTTCATCTCAGAGGGAACGCCGTAAATTTTGAAGGTAAACTCACGGAAATTCAACTCACCTGATGGAATTTGGGTCTGAAACTATTGAAATTCAACGGGCATAACGCTCCACCTTCACCTCGATCTCTGACATGTTTCTGCAGTTGCCGAAGATGAGAGAGAAACAATGGTTCCTTGAGTATGGCAAGCAGGGTAGTTTGAAAAGTTAGTTATGTAAACCAGATATTTGATCCAACGGTAGCAATTATTCGATTCGAATCGTCTAACATCAAATTAAATGGACGATAACGATGACAGCGAAGACCACATGAAAGTTCATCTCAGACATCTCAGAGCGAATGCTTTACAGCTTAATTAATATTAACAATAACAAGGCAGGTTTATTAATTAATATTACCAATGATAGGTTTATTAATATTAAGATTAGTAGTAATATAAATGTTCATTATTAATAATATATAATTAATAATATTAATATTAATAATCATACTAATATTTTTAATATAAATAATATAATACAATTTAATATTATATTAGTATAATTTAATATTAATATTAATAAACAATTATTAAATTATGTTGATAGATATATATATGATTGAAAATGAGGTTTTGATTTATATTAAGTAATGTACTTGTGTTAGTAAACATCAACTATATTTACTAATGTGGTGGTGCTACTATATATATTACATTTGGTAAACATGCTACATGATAGCGATGTAATGTGGAAAAAAAAGTTCAAATTTATTTTGGAAAATTTTTGAAGCTTTAGAACTGTGCATATAATACAAAATTAGATAAACTAAAAAAATATATATATTTATATATTATTTTAAAAAATTGTAATAAACTAAAAAAAATATATATTTATATATTATTTTAAAAATTTGTAAATGTGTGATACAAAAATTTAAATTATTTATTAAGAAACAAATACTATATATATTTATATATTATTTTAAAATTTGTAAATGTGTGATACAGAAATTTAAATTATTTATTAAGAAACAAATACTAGATAATTATAGATTTCGAAAATTTAATTGAAATATTAATATTTTATTAATCTTATTCAGTTTCTGGAAAATATAAATATCATGTCATAGAATTAAGGTTGAAAAGAAATATTAATCTAGAAATTTAATTAAAAATATATTTTAACCAATTTTTAATAAAATAAACTAATAATATATCTATAATTTAAATAAAATTTATCATTAAAAACCTTATTTTATTAATTCAACTCCATATATATATTTATAAAACTATCCATAACCGATATTAGTCTGGTAATTGACAAAAAGTTATAAAATTATCCATAACCCCTATGTCTTATAATTGACCAAAAATTCCATAGGGCTTTCTGCATCAGACCCTACAAATTGGAAAAAGGGTCGCCCCTTGAAATCCCACAGCCTCGGTCTTCTCTCCTGCCCCAAGAAAACGTCAAAAAAAAGTATCTGCAAAGAATTCAGCGCATATCTACCAAACATATGAATAATGTATATGATTTTCACAGTGAGTTCATTTTACTGCCTTTTCAACATTTTCTGTTCTCCAACATACAAAATGGCTTGTAAAATGGAAATTCCGAAAAAGCTACTGGATTAAAGGAATTGACATTTACACTATAAATTTTTCTTACATTTATGTAGAAAAAGGGAAATACGATAGTCATAGTTGTTTTAACAAATATATCGTCAAAGAAATACTACTATATAAAAATTATAGAAACTGAATTACTTTTTGAAAAGAATGTAAATTTCGATATTTTTTTGAGTCATCTTCATCTTTGAGCACCGTATTTAAAAGCATATATGGGTTTGGCATACCTCTGAATATTCAATGACTAAGATTTTTTATGATCATATTTGTGTGTACAGGATTTAAAACGGGAACTCGCAGATAAGAAAGAAAAAATCAGTATCCTTGAATCAACACAAAGGTAGAGTTTCTGTTTCATAATCAATTTATCCGTTGAAATTGAATATTGTATTTCATATTGTAACCGTTAACAATTTTTCTTCTAATTTCGTGTAGAAAGATGTTGGGGGAGGATCTGGAATCATGTTCAATGAAGGAATTAAATCAGCTGGAGAGCCAAGCTGACCGAGGATTGAAGCATATACGAGCTCGACTGGTTGTTATAATAGGATGGCACTTACGTTGATATTAGCATGTGTTATTTTCGTCCCATGATGGATAACTTTCATCATTTAATTAATTGGTGTTTCTTCTTTGGTATGTCAGACTAAAATGCTAGTGGATGAAATTGATCAACTTAAATGGAAGGTAATACCCATGGCTTATGGTTACTCTCTCCCCTCTTTCGTAGAAAGTATTTTGAGGATTTACAATTTACATAATTAAATGGTTGGTTGATGATGTATCACTTAAACATAAGATAAAAGTTTAAGTTATGGTCATAAAGATATTTTTAAATTTTCTGCTCTGTTTATAGGGTTTCGGAGATTAAATAACATCCAAAAAACAATTCATTATTTCATTATTTCTATACTCATTTAGTTTGACGAGTTGCCTCCTCACATATTCATGGGGTTTGGGAGTTTAAACAACACACAAAAAAATTCATTATTTTTTCTGCATAATTGTTGACTTATTTAGTTTGACGAGCCGTCTACTCAGATTTTCTGATATCCGCTGTCTTCATGACTAAAATTCGTAAATCTCCTGTCTCCATGACTAAAATTCGTAAATCTCTCGTATACGAGAGATTTTGAGGGATATTCTTCAGTTACCAATTTATATATTCTAATTGAAATATATTTTGTATTTACGTAAAACTATAGGTTATACTTATAAAAAATTATTTATATTGTTCAGATTAAATAAATTCCAAAGAAGACATGTTAAAATAATAATCTCAAAGGATGTACTTTGTTGTTTTTAGCCTAGGGTTCGAACGACAAAGCCAATTCAAAATACCATTGGTAGGAAGGTGCTGGTAAATCACTAGCATTGCAAACACCTCGATTTTGTTGCTTAGGTAAATTAGTCACAAACTATGCAATCTCCTGATCTACCATCTCTCCACTTTAGTAGAAACCCATCCTAAGTTAGGAATAGGGTTGGGCTTATGTCATTTATGAAGAGAAGAGTACAAACTTTGAAAATCATATTGGACTAAGGGGTGCTTGAAGCTCCAATCCCAAGCAAACCAAATGCAGGTTTTAACTCTGTACAGAAATTACCTGCATATGAATTCTAAATAAAACAGAAAACCAACAATGCGAGAATATAAAACATAAAACATATATACATAGAGATCCTCCCCTGGATCCTAAAAATGGGACTACGAGATTGATTTTTCATTATGTTCTTTTCAACGTTACAATACATATATATACATGTCGAAGAATTAATAAACCCCAATCCATTAACCCTAATTAGAACATAATCGTAGTTCCCTTGACCGGGTCTACAAAATACCATGGGCAGAAACCCAACATGCCCAAAACCATGTGCAAAACCCATGCACAAAACAATAGGTAGGTTTTCCCACCTAATATAGGGTCCCAAAAAAAAATATTCTCGGGTCATTGCCTCGTACCCTTGTGCAAGGGGGCTATCGCCCCCCTGAAACTCCTCGAAAAGGGGGGTTGCACTCCCCCTCAGACCCCCCTGCTGTGCCCGATGCGACAAACAGGGGGCGTTGTCGCCCCCCATGTGACCCCCCCACGCATGGGACTAGTTGTGGAAAGAATATGATACACACCAAACATTCTTCCGCTTGTTGTTTTTTTTTTCCACACAAAGGGTCACATGAGAGCTTAGTCATTGGTCCATTCCTGCAATGCCCATTGTTTCTCTACACTAAGAAAACTTCTGAGAGCTCACAAATTTCGTCAATGCATCTGCAACATTTTTCAAAGAGTCCACCTTTACGAGCAACACCTTTTT
The DNA here is from genome assembly GCA_031772625.1 of Pinus tabuliformis. Taxonomy (NCBI): domain Eukaryota; kingdom Viridiplantae; phylum Streptophyta; class Pinopsida; order Pinales; family Pinaceae; genus Pinus; species Pinus tabuliformis. The sequence continues at coordinate 155,937,911 of CM062806.1, forward strand.
GTCCTCAACCATATGCCTTACAAAGTGATACTGAACATCAATGTGCTTTGTCTTTGAATAATGAGATGCATTCCTACAATAAAATTGCACTTTAATTATCACGGTCTATCCTTATAGCTAACTGTACTAACCCCATACTTGAACACAATATCTGCAACCAAACTGCTTCTTTGCTTGCATGAGTGGCTGCGATGTATTCTGCCTCTTTAGTTGAAAGTGTCACTACAGATTGTCTCTTGCTCATCCAACTGAATGCTCCTCCAAATAGGTTAAACGCATACCCACTTGTAGATCTTCTCTGATATAGATCTCTAGCCTAGTCTGCATCAACAAAGCCACCAATGTCCAAAACTTTGTCAAATCCTGGTCTTCTTTGGTAGCACAAACCATAATCACTAGTGTCATGCAAATACCTGAAAACCTGCTTCACTTCTGTCAAATGCTCCTTCCCTAGTTATGACATAAACCTACTCAATACTCTAACTGCATGTGCAATGTTTGGTCTAGTACAGACCATTGCATACATCAGCCTATTAACTGCACTTGCATATGGAACACAGGACATGTGCTCTTCCTCTTCTTTTGTTTTGGGACACTATTCGACAAATAACTTTAAACATATAGGAATGGGAACCTTTTTTAGTTTACTATCATGCATATTAAACCTCTGCAATATTGTTTCGACATACTTTCTCTAGTTTAACCAGAGTTTCCCCTTTACTCGATATTGTTTAATTTCCATGCCCAAAATATAGTTTGCAACAACTAGATCCTTCATGTCAAATTTGGAGGATAATTGGGTCTTCAAATCCGCGATAATTTCTTTGTTATTTCCAATCAGCGACATATCATCCACATACAAGACCAAATAAATAACATGGTCAACAATTAATTTAAAATACACACAGTGATGTGCTTTTCTTCTGGTGAAGCCAAGTCCTCATATATATGTATTAAATTTATGATACCACATCTTTGGTGACTATTTTAATCTGTATAGAGACTTTTTTAACCTACATACCAGTTCTTTCTTACCCTTCATCGCAAAGCCTTTAGGTTGCTTCATCTAGATCTCTTCTTCTAGATCCTCGTGAAGAAATGTTGTCTTCACATCCATTTGTTTTATCTCAAAATCAAAAGCAAAAACAACAAATAAAAGTAATCTAATAGAAGCTATCTTGGCAATAAGAAAAAAAATATCACCGAAATCAAATCCTGGCACTTGGAATAACTTTTTGCTACTAATCGAGCTTTGTTTTTCTCCACCTTGCCTTCTGCATTCATCTTCTTCTTAAACACCCATTTGCTTCTAATGGGTTTCCTCCCAGCTGACAACTCCACCAAATCCAAGCCTCATTTTTGTCCAAAGATGTTATTTCATCAACCATGGCCTCTTTCCAAAGTTTGCCATCCTCCCAATCTACTGCCTCCTTGACAATTTTGGGATCATCATCAGTAATAGATAAAGAAAAATTTGAAAAGAAAGCAGATGGACTATACCTTTATGGTTGTCTTCTTTCTGGGTTCCAAAGGTTATAACCTTTTAAACCATCCCTATACTCAATAAATATGCACCTTTCAAATTTACTCTCTAACTTGGTTCTTTTCTCCTTTCGAATATGTACATATGCATCATAGCCAAATACCATCATATGTGAAAGAGGATTTCTTACCAGTGCATAACTCATGTGGATTCCTATCCTCCAACATTGATGAAGGTGATCTATTAACCAAGTAACATGCAGACTTCACTGTCTCTGCCTAGAATTCTTGTCCTAACCCAACACAACTAACCATGCTTCTTGCTTTTTCCGTCAACATCCCGTTCATTCTTTCTACAACTCCGTTTTGATGAGGTGTGCATGGAGTAGTGGAGTAGTCTTCTGTTGTGCTATACCACACTTTAAATTCCTTCTTGCAGAATTCTCCACCATTATTTGTCCTCAACACCTTTATCCTCTTCTCTTTCTGGTTTTCCACCAGAGCCTTAAATTCTTTAAACCTGTCAAAGATTTCAGATTTCTTCCTAAGGAAATATATCCATGTATTCCTTGAGAAGTCATCTATAAATGATACATAGTACACAACTTGCCCAGTGATGGAACCGACAGAGGTCCAAACACATCACTATGCACAAGCGCTAATATCCCTTTCACCCTTTTAGCACCAAGGGGGAAACTCACTATCTCCTCCGACAGCAAGGATGAAACTATTTCATCAAACTTCAAGGTAGATGTATTTCTACTTATTACAACAACTAGACTATCCCACGAATCTGGTAGAGAACACAACAAATTGATGCACTTATCTTCATCTGAAATTTTAATATCAATAGATAACAAATGACTTACCACAGTATTAAAAGCGTTCAGATGCTCTGTCAACAAGTCTCCATCCTTCATCCTAAGGTTATACAACTTTTTTTGTAGGAAGACTTTGTTCACCAGAGACTTAGATTGGTACAAAGTCTCTAACTTGTCCCATAGAGTCTTCGCCGTAGCTTCCCCTGATACATTCAACAATATTGTGTTTGAGATACACAACCGTATTGTGCTCTTTGCTTTCGGATCCAACTTCACCCAGTCTTCATCTGACATTATCGTTGGTTTAGTACCTAGATCTACTGTGATCCGCTAATCTTTATCCACGAGCAGATCCTCCACCTTCAGTTTGCACAAATCAAACCTTTGACCATTAAATTTCTCTATCTTTATCTTTCCACTGGTCACTATCTTCTTTCATCGCAAGAATCGATCCCACAAGTCTCCCAGTGAACAGGGTCTAGCACAGGCCCGAATAAAAACCCTTCAGCAACAAATTTGTTCCCTTGAAGCCAAAACAACTCTGATACTAAATGTAGGTTTTAACCCTATATAGAAATTACCTGCATACAAATTCTAAAAAACAAAAAATAAACAGGGGCAAGAACATAAAACATAAAACATAGATACACAAAAATTTTCCCCGGAATCCCAAAACTGGGACTACCAGATTGATTTTTCATTATATTCCTTTCAATGTTACACTACATATATATACATGTCGAAGCATTCATAAACCCCAATCCATTAACCCTAGATTAGAGCATAACCTTAGTTTACTTGACCAGATTTACAAAATACCATGGGCAAAAAACCATTATGTCCAAAACCATGTGGAAAACCCATGCACAAAACCATAGGTAGGTCCGTCCACCTAATATACGGCCCAAAACGTTTTCTTGGGTTGTTACCCTGGACCCCATGCAAGGGGGCAACTGCCCCCTTGAAACCCTCTCGTAGCCCCCTTGAAACCCCCTGAGAGGGGGAGCTAACGTTCCCCATGTGAACCCCCAACGCATGTGACTAGTCATGGAAAGAATATAACACACACCCAACTCCAAAAATGGCTAGTCATGTCTATGTTCTTTCTAAAGAGGTCCTCCTATGGAATACGATTAATAATATCCATAAATATATGATGGTTTGTAGACAAGGAAACCTTTTAAGAAATGCACCACTAGTTCTTCCAAGATAAAGTATTGACATTCCATATATCCCTCCATTAAGATAGTTCTTCTTACTTATTCACCATCCCTTAAAATGAAAAATGTCTACAATGCATGTGTCATTAACCTTCCAACTCCATGTTACTCTTTTGGTCAAATCCATTCTATTAGAGAAAAATACCAAAATGGATAGAAATTATAAACAGAAGAAGCTCTACGCCTTGAGAAGTAGATATAAGAATGAAAGATAAATCCTTTCAATGGGGAAACATTTTTTTGCAAATGAACAAATGTACAAGAATAAGATTACAATTAAAGTGTTCATGCAACAATGTACTAATATAACAAAGAAATATAACTCACTATCTAGGTCTCTACATGGTGCTTTATCATTATCATGGGACTTTGTTTAGCGATTAGCATGCCCCTCCCCTTCAAATAAATAGTGTCCTCATCACTTGATTTATTGTGGGTGTTTCTGCATGAATAAATTATCTTATATGTTTCATCTTCTTTTTCCACTTGATGAGGTGCTTAATAAATTCTCCATTTCATTATCCCTCATTTCAAGGATTGGTTCTATTTTAGTGTTATTTTCCATTCTTTATTAACCTTTGATTAAATAGTTTTAGCTAGGATTTTGTCACTAGTTACTTTATTTATGCAAGAAATACGGAAGAATAATTGTACATGTGAAGATGGAGGAAACTCTAATTTGTAATCAATATTTTCAATCCTATACAACACCTTAGAGGGACAATAATACTTTGGTGTCAATTTGTTGTCCATCCGTTGTTTCTTGAGGGATATCCATTTGTATGGGTGTAGCACCAAAAGCAACCAATTACCCACTAAATTCCCTTTCACTGTGATTTTGATCTACTTCTTGTCTCATCCCACTTTGTGGTATAACCAAGTTGTGCTAGAACTTCTTGTTGGTGCTCAATGTAGTCCTCACTACTTGAACCTTTGGATTCACTGTCATGGGTGATGGGATAAATGGAGGATGATGTCTATAAAATGCCATAAATGGGGACATTTTTTATTAAGAATAAAAGAATACGTTGTACCATCATTCTGTCAAGGGTAACTATTTGACCTAATGTGTTTGTTTATCAAATAGAAAGCAATGAAGATATCCTTCTATACACTTGTTCAAAATTTTAGCTTTCCATTTGGATTGATGATTGTAAGATGAGCTATGAACCAATTGCGTACCTTAACAAGAAATAAATTCAATCCAAAAATTTCAAGTAAAAATTGGATCTTTATCACATATGATAATCTTGGGGATTCCATGTAGGTTTTGAATTGTTTCCATGAGTGTTGTGGCTACTGTACTTGCTTTAAAAGGATGAGAAAGAGAGAAAAAATCACCATACTTTAAAAGTTGATCCACTATTATGAAGATGGGATTCTTGTATTAGAATTTGAATAAAATCTATAATAAAATCCATTGAAACCTCAACCGAAGGTTGACTTGGTATAGTTAATGATTGTGGGGGGCCTTTGGGCTTTGTCGTCTCTCCCTTTTTTGGTTGGCAAGCCACAGATTCGACCACAAACTTTTCAACATCAATTTTAAAACCTTCCCTGAAAAAATCCTTCTTGATCCTATGGAATGTTTTTAGGAACCATGAATGTCCCCCTATAGGAGAAGTATTTAATTCCAAAAGGACCTTCTGTTTGAGTTGGGATTTTTTACAAAAATATAGGTGAACTTGATACCACAACAAATTATTGTTCAAAACAATTTTTTCTACTACACCTATGTCCTCTTGTAGTTATTAATTATCTTGCATATCTTCTAATCGTTCTTCCATTCTGTCCTTTTTTCTTTAACCCAATCAAATTATGGAAAGTAAATCATACAGTAAAACCTTTCTTTCGTCTTCTTTCCTTGAAAGTGATTTTTTCACCATGTTATGTTTTCCTTTTTTCTAGATGGTTTCAAAGGGATAATGTTAGGCCCCTATACTACTAGTGTAACCCTTTATTGTTATTAGTACAACCCCCTTATTATATTGTTGTGCCCATGTAGTCCCCATATTGTTATTATTGTGCCCCATAGAAGCCCACTATTGTTATTATTATGCCCTTACATTATTATTGTTATGTCGGTTCTGATTATATTATGACCCTTTACACTCCTATATATAGAAAGGAGGTCTTGTCATTTGTATCATCCAATAATTGTTCATTTGTGTAATGTAAAGGAGGGTGCCCCCTCGAAGAGGCTTATTTCTAAGGCGTTCATCTATCTTTTCTATCTTTTTGTGAACTGGTTTCATAACATTTGGTATCAGAGCTTTGGATTTTAGAGTTTCGCTGCTCCAAACAGGTCATTGTGCCATTTTTGCTATAACTTTTTTCTGCAACATTTCAGAAGCTAAAATAAAAACCCATTTGGGCCGAAATAGTTCTGAACTTCGGGTCAAGATTTCAGAACTTTTCTCACTATGTTTATGGAGATATGATCTGAGGAAGTTGTCGTTTTTGCAAACTCCTGAATTACATTCCAAACAGGTGACTTGGGGAAATCATCATAACTTTTGTTTGGAGCATTAGATTGAAATCTCGTAAGAAGTTTTAGAAAGAGCATGAACTCTAGTTTTTTGTGTATCAGTTTCAGGTACTAAGGTCAAAATAGTGACACATGGCATGTCGTACAAGTTCGATCTATTGAACTAGTCTATAATCAGGTCACCGTGGGAGATTTGGCATAACTCTTTCTTGAAGAATCCAATTTTGATCAGACTAGTGGCATTAGAAGGAGGACACAAAGGGCTACTTCAAGTTGCAATTTTAGAACTTAAAGTTCCGAAAGTACAAAGTTACAGTTGTTTGAAGATCGAGCTCCTAAAATCAAGAAAAATCGAGATGAGGAAGTTTGATGGCAAGGATCCAGTAAATTGGATACTATAGATGGAGAAATATTTTGATCTACAATGGTGTACCACTGTTACAAAAGGTATGTATTGCATCTTTATATTTAGAACAAGATCAATTTTTATGGTATAAAGGGCTTTGTTCTTGTAAACCACTTGTTACGTGGTCAATTTTCACGGAGGAAATTATAGCACATTATGAGGATACAAAGAGCAACACCTTCTTTAGAGAAACACCACAACAATTGGAAGAAAAAAGAGCAAGAGGGCTTTGCTACAAAGTGGAAAGTAAAATTATGGCAACAAGGAAGTCTACCCCTCACAACTATAATGATGGAAATGTTGTTCCTCCTATCCTTCCACAACCTACAAGGTTTACACCACAACAATTGGAAGAAAAAAGAGAAAAAGGGCTTTGTTAAAATTGTGATAGCAAATGCACTAAAGGTCATAAATGTGTTGAGAAGAAATTATTTTACATAGAGTATGAAGAGGAGGAAGAAAAGGATCAGGAAACATCAAAAGAAGAGGATATATGCTAGGACCCAACCCCAGAGAAAGAAGAAATGAATCCGACCATATCTTGTAAAGCATTGGAAAGAATTACCACTCCTCAAACTCTCAAGATAGAAGGACATATCAAGAAAAAAAAGGTTTAAGAAGTGAAAGATCACATCAAGAAAGAAGAAATGAATCCAACCATATCTTGTAATGCATTGGCCGGAATTACCACTCCTCAAACTATCAAGATAGAAGGACATATCAAGAAGAAAAATGTTCAAGAAGTGAAAGATCACATCGAGCATCAAGAAATGAATCTGGCCATATCTTGTAAAGCATTGGAAGAAATTACCACTCGTCAAACTCTCAAGATAGAAGGACATATCAAGAAGAAAAAGGTTCAAGCAGTGAAAGATCACATCGAGTATCAACAACAAGTTCTCCAAATTTTAAAGGATAACACCACTTTGGTGCAGAATCGAATGAAAAAGCAGGTAAATCAACATCGTAGTGAAAAATTTTTTGATGTAAGTGATTGGGTATTTTTATGGCTACATCTCAAGCAAGCTATTTATGAGAAGGAAATGTTGGTAATATTATATGCACTTAAGAAATGGCGACCTTACCCAATGGGAAGACACTTCAAGGTAAAAATGGATCATGATAGTCTTAAATATTTTTGAGACCAAATATTATCTTTAGAAGAATAGAAAAAATGGGTCACAAATATGTTGGGTTATGACTTTGACATTATCTATAGAAAAGGGAAGAAAATTTTGGTTGCAGATGCACTCTCAAGAAAAGATGAGGATGTGGAAGCATTGTTTTGTGCTATTTCTATGATCCAACCGATTGGATAAACGAGGAAAGGGATGAATGGAAGAAGGACAAAGACTTGGACTGCTAGGCTTGCCAGGAAGAGGTGAGCTAGTGAATGCATCAAAAGCTAAGAATGTTTAAGAAAGTGACTTCAATAGTTAGAATATTAGAAGAAGGCTTGAGAACTTATCAAATCGTCTACTGACCATGAAGCGACTATGATCATCTTGGAAGGAAAGACCTTAAGATCACAAGGAGAATCTAAAATTCAAGTGTAGGTAAAATTTTGTAAGGTGTTTGTCATAACGACAACACTTGGCAACACACTGGATGAACTCCGACTTCTACGTTTATGTATTCCTTTAACCACGGAGTCTAGTCTTTTAGGAAGCATTGATTCACCAAGTGGAATGCCTCAGATTACCCGTTTATCCGGGTTATAAATATAGTCTCTCCTTTTCCCTTTCTCGTTTGAACTCATTTACAAGGCTTACCATATTTCAATTATTTTGGTATAGGAAAAGGATAGTATATATTTGCAATTTTAAGATGATCAATGTTTTAATTCTATCTCTGGTATTTCTCTGATGCCCATAGGCTTGTTCAGTACCTCAACAGAGTCACTTTAGGAACACAAGCATTGCTTCGCTTCCAGCAAGCATGTTCAGTACCCTAGCGAAGTTGCTTGCTTCACGTCTCTGCACAACAAGCCTTTCTCTTCATTCAACCTTTATTTTATTTTCAATATGCTCATCAACATTTTATCATTGTTTATATCACCAAGGTGGAAGAGGGATATTGACTTATTGAGACCAAGAGCGGTTATTCCTTCAAAGATTATTATATACCATTGAAATTAATATTCTCGCTCTTAATTTTCTCCTTCCCATTCTCTACATAATTAGATCAGTAGGAAAAACACCATTCAATTATAACATCGAGTCAAGGAATGGAGATCCTAAAATAGATATGGGCATCATGGTTTTTCTTGTAGCTTTTTGTTTGAATGAATCATATTTTCCATTCAAACATCATAGACCTTAAAGATATCAAACCCAAGCAAAGAAGAGGTACCAAAAATTAACCAACGGTTGAGTTGTGTCACAAAGCCCTTTCAAAGCTTCACTACATTATATTTTTAGTTAGATAAGAGAAATTTTCAGACATGGTCTTATTAAACAAAATTCAAAAGAAAAGACATGACACAACAAAAAAAGATAAAGTAGGAAAATGAAACAAGTGTAAAACTAAAATTAAAAAAAATCTTGCAAAACAAAAAACAAAGAAAATGTAAAGACTAGACATGGACCAAAATTCAAGGTCGATGCAATGAAAAGAGAATCTAAATGGAGTTAGACATACTCCTAATCTAACCAACTATAAGTTCAGGGATAAGTGAAATGAAATTTCCAATAGAACAATATAAAATGCTTCTGACCTACAAGTACAAAGATGCGGCAATTAGTACCAGTATAAAGCAATGTGCAGAAATACAGATATGATCATGAATAATTTGCACAAGAAATTGAAGTTCTTTCCTACTAGCAAAAAGATGTGCCATAACAATTAATGTTAACCAGTCTCATTCTTACCTTTTCGATTAGAATAAAATTCATACAAGCCTAAAAATCTTCTTGTGAATGTACCTGCATCCATGTTATCATTCTTAGCGAACATTAAGAAAGATTGAAACTTATTATTAACGACAAAACTTGCCAAGTATTATGTGTCCATCCAATCATAGATTTGATCATGGAATTCAAAAACAATCCTTTTGAAAATCCCGAAACTCTTGGAAAGATGAAGTTTTAGTCAACGCATTTGAATCATGGGTAGAATCTTGCAAAGAAAAGACAACATGATCTCATTTAGAAACCTTGTCGAAAAATTGAGGACTTGACATAATCATTAGCAAAGGCTGAAGTGCCTCAACTATTTGACAAGCATCTAGACAGTGAAATGATAAATCATAAATATCAATGGGTTCAACAAGATCAATCAATGTAAAACAACTATCATCAGATATACTAGTGGGAAAACGATAATTTGAATGATATTTGTTAGACCTAGTGTTATGATCGTATTGGTGGCTTGACATACAATATTTTTGATTCTCAATCACTTCCCTTTGTATCCTATTCCATATTAGACTAATGATATTAAAGCTTAGCAAATTAGAAACAATTGCCGGCATTGCAAATCTAGGAAACCAATTAGAATAACATGCTGACAAAAGGTTAGAAGGATATGTCAAATCAAATCTAGTATCCATATCAACATGGGGATTTTGATCCACTAAATTATTGAAGTATTGAATGATACTCAAAAGAATTGATTGTGCCAAAAAAATTATTAACTTCATAACATACACAAGAAAAATCATAAGTTGATCATTCATGGAGGAGTTCGACGGGGAGGATTCTTTCATTTGATGATAACCTTTGTCTCGATAATTAGAATGATAAGCTTCAAATCTATGTACGTTTGGGAAAGATATGCATTCCAATATTGGGTTAGATGCAAGGGATTTGCAGAAAGAAAAATTAGCTAAACAAGAATTTTTAGTCTATCTCGAGGATTAATCATTAGGGGAATTTTGAGGTCTAAAATGCAGTGTTGATAATATCGCCGAGATATCGGCGATATTCGGAAATATCGCGATATTTTCGGCGAGCCGAAATATCGCCGACCAAATATCGCGATATTTTCGAGTTTTGAAAATCGCGCGAGATTTACGATATTTCGGCGATATATTGGAAAATATCGCGCGACGACCTAAAATATCGCCGGCGACCCTGAAAACATTCCGCGCGGGCTATATAATTCGATTTTTGGTTTTTTTAAGTCATTTTGGTTTTTTCTGAGCGCTGGAAGTCCAATGCGGTTGCTGCCAAGGAGGGTTTGAAGCCAATACGCCATCAACAACGAAGATTTCTAAGCTGCAAGTGCCAAGAACTGTAAGACAAACTCGATTTTCATTCTTCCGGTTCCCTACAATCATTTGCTTGGTTTTTGATTTGATTTCAAACTGCAAGGGTTTGCATTGAACCACAAACATGAACCACTTCCACCGGACAGGAGCAATCAACAGACAAGTTTGAAGTCACAAAAATACGCTGCGATTACAAGACAATACTTGAAGTTGTCTTTAAGGTTTCCTTTTGCATAGATGGTGTTCCGGAATATATTTGTGTCCTACCCCTTCAATCCGACCTTCCAATCAAAATATAAATCCTCATTGCACCAAATGCTGCACATACATATAGAAGAAATGTCACTTTTCACTAGTCTTCTTGCTTCAACATAAATTGCTGTACGATGAACAGTTGTTGTTAGCTTGCATTTACTATATGATTTCTGATTTCCTTTTCTGTATGAATGAACGTTGAGAAACTACATACCTAGTTTGTTTAGGACTTTAGAAGTTTATAGTGATAAAAAGATAGCTCATGAATGTTATTTTAATTGGTGATTCAATTGCATCCACCTTACTAATTGCCATAGTGTCTTGTTGTTGCACCAGCTATTTGGAATAAAGGGAAGTAAAATAATGTGCAAGTTTTAGAATAAATTGTTAACATTTGAAGGACATCATGGATTGAAGTACACATTGATCAACAATATGAAGGATAGTTGAAGAAATTTAAATGATATTTGTTAACAAAGTTTGTAAACCCCTCAACAATGTGACCTTTCTTCACAACTCCAACATGTGGGATGGATGCAATAAGATAGCTGCTTCCTGTTCGTACATGATTATTTGTTGTATAAATGTAGTATTTTCTCAAAAAAAATGCACAAATGACTAGTAGTTACACAACAAAAGGGATGATCGAGTAACTCACCAATTCCACAGTTGCTTACAGCCTTACACAATTATTTTGAACATAAGCTTCTCGATAACCACATACATCATTGCACCCAATCTTGGGTGCAAGGTAGGATGACCAATACCTCCCTCAACTCCACCTATTAACTCAAACATGACCATTTCCCATGCTCCCCAAATCTAGTGCCATAGAGTTGTCCCTATTTAGGGGAAAAAAATGTTTCTAGGTTGAAAAAGAAACAAATCCATGATTTGGTGGTAACATCAATATAAACAAGCTTTGTTGTCTTGAAAGGCAGTCAAGTACATTGCTAAAATTATTTCCACAATGGCTTTGATCCTTGCTATTAATGATCCTCCCTCCATCAGCTCAAAAGGTGCTGCCTTCTTCTTCAAAGATTGCACCCTGCCTTGCTGGTTAAAGATGTAACTTTCTCTGTGCTCACTGCTATGAACTTATGAAGTCTAATAATGCATTATGCACCTACAGCAGTGGTATAAGTTATAAGTTATAACAGTTATATATTTTTCCCATGCTTGGCATAATTCTGAAAGAAATTGTTCTCATTCCGTGCCAATTTGCTATGTGTTTCATTTGCCATTTGGATACCTCACGTTACAACATGTTCATACTCTTTTGTTCAAGAGTATTCAACAGTCAACTTGTATTACACTTCTATTCAACAGTCAACTTGTATTACACTTCTATTCAACAGTCAAGTTAAAACTGTTTTGTAAAATGATGTGGTTATTTGTAATTTGAAAATTTCGTATTACTTATTAAGTTACTAATTCCAAATTTTTTTTGGTGCTCTAGGTTTCCGTTTGAGTTAGCCCACTACAAAATACAAATATGCCAAAAGCCTTGGACCCATTTTGGGAGTATGGGAGCCCTGATGGTGGGACAAATCGTGCATATCTTACATGCAAATTGTGTGGGGACAAGATGACATGTGGGATTACACGACTGAAATACCATCTTGCTAGACTCAGTGGACATGATGTTGGGCTTTGTACAGTTTCTAGTCCGGAGCTTATACAAAAAGCTCTTGAGGCAATTGAAGAAAAGGACAGAAAGAAGGAAGAGGCAGAAAGAAACAAAGCTGAACGTGCAGGTAGATCTTTCGGGATATCTTCTCCTGATTTTGGTGTTGAGGGTAGTGGGCCTAGTGGCCCTAGTGGGAGGGGCTCCACAACTGGCACACCATCACATACTACTGCTAGTGTGAGTGCGAGGTCATCATTTTTTGTTCCACGAACAGGCGCTGGAGCACAACCTGGCATAAAATCGCTTGTTAAAAAAAAGGAGAAGCAAGAAGCAGATAGAGTCATGGGGAGGTGTATTTTTTGGAGCGACTTACCTCTCAGCATCACGAAAACCGATCCATTTTGGCAGCCAATGTGTGATGCTATTGCTATTGTGGGCCCAGGGTACAAAAGTGCCACATATGAGGAGTTGCGGGGGCCAATTCTTCAAGCAGAAAAACAGGACATCAACTCTAGATTGGCGGAGTTGAAAAAGACATGGGAAGTCACTGGATGCACAGTGATGTCTGATGGTTGGACAGATAGGAAGGGTAGGACCCTTCTAAATTTCTTGGTACATTGTCCTAAAGGTACCATGTTTATTAAATCGTTGGATGCATCAGAACATATCAAAGATGCAGCAACGATATGTGAGTTGTTAGATGGGTTCATTCGGGAGATTGGTGTGCAGAATGTGGTGCAAGTCATAACAGACAATGCAGCTAATTATGTGTCTGCCGGCAGAATGCTTATGGAGAGGCATCCCACATTGTTCTGGACTCCATGTGCAGCGCATTGTCTTGATTTGTTGCTTGAGGATATGGGGAAACTCTCCTTCATCAAGGAGGCAGTTGATATGGCTAGGAGCATCCCCAAGTTTATTTATAACCATGCTTTTGTTCTTAGCCTTATGAGGAGGTTCACTAGAAACAAGGAGTTGCGGCGTCCTGCCATCACACGTTTTGCCACAACCTTTATTACTCTTCAGTCTTTGCTTCGATGTCAGTTCGAGTTGAAGCAAATGTTTGTGTCTGATGATTGGCGTAATTGTAGATACAACAGGAGACCTGATGGGAAAGCCATTGCAAAAATGGTGTACTCTGAGACATTTTGGCATGGAGTAGAAGAAGCATGTGCAGTTAGCGAACCTATAGTAAAGGTTCTTAGATTGGTGGATGGAGAGAAGCCTGCAATGCCTTATTTGTATGAGGGCAAGGATAGGGCCAAGGAGGCCATTCGTTCCTATTATGAAAACAAGGGTTCTGCTGGCCTTGATAGGCAGATGATGTTATGGGATGTGATTGATAGTCGGTGGACAGGGATGCTTCATCGACCCATTCATGCAGCAGCACTCTTCCTCAACCCCGCATTTTCATACAAATGCAACTTTGATTTTGATGGCGAGGTGATGGAAGGGCTCCATTCCTGTATTCAGAGGATGGTACCTGATCCTGAGCTTCGTAGCAAAATCAATCGCGAGGTACAGTGTTATCAGGATTGTGTTGGCCTATTTGGCTTTGATGATGCCATTAGGGAAAGGGCCCTCTTCATGCCACGTAAGTGACAAGTCATCACTCATTAGAAATTAGAAATTTGAATTTAATTATAATTTATGTTTTAACTTTTAAGTTTTTGAATTTTTTATTTCATTATTTTGTTGTAGATATTTGGTGGCGAAGCTATGGTGCAAGGGCACCAAATTTGCAAAAATTGGCTATACGAATCTTGAGTCAAACATGTAGCTCTTCAGGGTGTGAGCGCAATTGGAGTGTATTTGAGAAAATACACGCCAAAAAGCGCAACAGGTATAACTTTGAACTCAAGCCTTCAGTTGAGCAATTACACTTATTGTAATTTTTAATTTTTAATTTATGACCTTCAAGTGTCAAGAGTCAAGAGTCAAGACTCATTACTTTTTTTGACACTCTTACAGGTTGGAGTTCGCACGCCTCAACGATTTGGTGTATGTGCATTACAACATCCGACTTCGAGTGAGGCAAATAGAATCACCAATGGATCCAGATGCCATTTCTTTAGACAATATTGATGTATTGTCTCCGTGGAGGGTGGAGTCTGAGGAGCCCATATTGGAGGAGTCACCTTCATGGTTAGAGCCCGTGGCAGATGATCCATTAGAGCAGGGGCAGCAAGAGGAGGACTCGGAGTCAGAGGAGCAGCAGCACTTTGAGGAGGAGCAGGAGGAGCAGGAGGAGGAGGACGTTGCGGGAGCATCAACATCAACACCATCTGCTATAGATATAGGAGAGCATAGCTCCATGCCTAGCACTCATTATTTGACATTAGGTGTAGAGGCAGGGTCAGGGCCTTCTACTACTAGGGGCAGGCCTGGCAAACAGCCCATCATGTTTTCCCGTAAAAGGGGGAGAGGGCAATAGATAGATAGCTGCTAGTTTTATTTGTTATGCTACATGTAACTCATGATGATGAGATACTTTTATATATGTGATGTTATTTTGTATTGGTTCTCCACATTTGAGTCCTTGAATGGACAATTATCAGGGATCAGCAGGATTTGGTATCGCCTTTGATATATCATTTCTATTTGACATCATATATATCAGCGTTTTCTTCATATTTATGTGCCAATGTGTTTATTTCATGTTGTTATTGCTTTATATGTTTAAAAATCTGAAAAAAATGAATATATTATGCATTTTTTATGCTTGCCGATATTTGTCGATATTTTGCCGATATTTTCCCCGATATTGCCGATAAGATATTTTTTGGACCCTCGCCGATATTTCCCGATACCGATATTATCAACACTGCTAAAATGGGCCTCCTAAGGAAATTATAAAATAATAGTGGAAATAATAAAATAAGATTAGATTACATCATCAAATTTTAGAGGGAAAAAAAGGAAAACTAATTTTTCAACTCGTATTTTCAACTTATCTCCTTATGGGTTTACTCAAATTTCGACCGGGAATGCTTGTTAGATGCATAATTTGATTCCTTATCCAAGGAGTACCCATGTTGCATATTTTCAATGGACCTTGCTATACGAAAAATGAGAAATACATGAAAAAATGTGATTGCAATCACGTTTTTTCATGTAGTTCTCATTTTTCGTATAGAAGGGTGCATCGAAAGTATGCAACATGGGTACTCCTTGGATGAGGAATAAAATTCTACATCTAACGAGTGTTCCCACTCAAAATTTGAGTAAAAACTCAGGGAGATAAGTTGAAAATACAAGTTGAAAATTTAATTTTATTATTTTATTAGCTTTTAATCTTTTTACTTTTTTACCCCAAAAAGGGTGAATCATCCCCCATGGTTGACATCATCATCTTGAATCATATTGGTTTTTAAAAATTTTATTTTGGTTGTACATTTTTCTTAGGAGGCCCATTTTAGAACTCAAAAGTTCTCTAATGAAGATTAACTTGAAAACGTTGGAAGTCCTTCGGGAGTGAGCTTAGATCCAATGTAATAATGCTGAGAAAACATTATACGAGAGAATTCTAATTTGACCTATTTAAGAGATCTCATCAGGATTTCGAGACTTTGACATAACCATCAACTAAAATTGAAGTGCCCCGACTTCCTAAAAGGTCCCTTAACGTTCAAATGTTGAATGATTGAATTTTGAGGGCATAGTCAGATTAGCATTTTTGTGAATACAAATATCATCAATTGTTTCAAAAGAATCATTTTTCATCAGATGGCCGCTTTTAGAATCAATAATTTCATCAGATGTATCCACATACCAAATAGATTACCCAAATTGTAAGAGAAGTTTGCAATGATTACCACATCATCTTCTCCATCATGGGAAAGCTTATCACCTTGCGTGAACTTCAAATTTAATTCATCAGAATGAAAATTAGAAGAACCTTATATATTAGTTGATTCACCATACAAATTTCGACACAAGGGCTGGTGAGTTGGGGAAGACATTCCTGTGAGAAATTCTTATATGATTAGATTGAATTCGAGATCAAAGCTTTGAAAATTGAAGTCTCGTGAAAAAAAAAAGATCATCCAATGTACTTGGGAATTCATAACCATATATAGTAATGGAGTCATCATTTTCAGGGTGATGGTTGTCCAAGGCTTCATTTTGGTTAAGGAATTCAATCTCACTTGATTGAACACCGAGATGTTGAGATTTTTGATTAGCAAAGAATGCAAAAACATCATATTGACATAGAGGAATTTGAAAAAGAGAGGCGATATTAAAGGAGTATTCATTCTTTTGAAGCTCTACCAGTGAAATGTTACCATGTTGTACTTGATTACCATGTGAACCAATATATTGAGAATCAAGAGTATCTGGAGTAATTACTAGTGTAGTAGATTGATTATGTGAATCGTGGTATAGGGTGTCATGAGGTGTAAATGAGAGAGGATAAAAGGTATCTCTAGAATAAGAAATACTTTCAATCATATCAGATTCTAGATTTAAATTATCCACATCAATGTCATTTGGAGAGATTAACGGATCAATCTTCAGCCAAGGCTCCATGGATTTATCAAAAAAATCAAATTTCTTCTTGATAGGATCCTGATCACGAGAAGGATATGAAGGTAGGATAAATGGATCAAGTTATCAACAATTCGATATTCCCAACTCCAACATCAGCAAAAGAGACCAATTTATTTGGTAATGAAGGATGGGGGAGGGGGGAAGGAACAAAAGGGAATGTAGATTCCTCCTTTGAAATTTTAAGTGTCTCGAGACTAGATAAGCTAGGAGACTTGCAAAATATTCAGATTTAGATGGTTCCATATCAATCCAAACTAATTAATGAAAATTTTCTTTTATAAAATCCCAATCCACATCTTTGTCAGAAAATTCATAGCAAAGGTGAAGCAACTGAGACAAAAAAATCCTCTAATGCTTGATCGGATTTCATTCTAAGCTAATTAATCTTGTAATACACATTTCGATAATCATACTTGTCAAATGCTTGGTGAATATCCTTGAAGAGTTGTTCAAATGAATGAATAGAAGCTTATGGTAAGGTATGACACCATAGTTTAACTCGACCTTTAAGTGTGAGAGTGTGTTATGAAACCAGCGCACAAAAAGATAGAAAAGAGAGATCAACGCCTTAGAATTCATCCTCTTCGAGGGGGCACCTCCTTTACATTACACAAATGAACAATTCTTGGATGATTCAAATGACAAAACCTCCTTTCTATATATAGGAGTCTAAGGAGTCACAATATAACCCAGCAGACGTAACAATAATAATATAAAGCCACAAAAATAACAATAGAGGGATTCTATGGGGCACAGTGATAACAATATGAGGACAATAGGGGCACAACAATATTAATAAGGGATACAACTACAATAGTAATGGGGTAATCACTAGTATTATATTGACCCAACATGCTCCTCTCCTTCAAAAAAGTGTTGTCCTCAATGCTTGAGTAGTTCTGGATGCTTCTATATAAAATTTTCATCCCCCCATGTGGAATCTTCAGCAGATAAGTTCTTCCACTTGATAAGATACTCCGAAATTGATCGATTTCGTAACTGTTGAGTTCTTGTTTCTGTGATTGCTTCTGGTTCCAATATAATTTTTCCTTCCTCATCAAGTTCTGGCAATATTGTTTGAACTGGGAGCTTGTCGCCTATAACCTTGTTTAAACATGAAACATGGAAAACTGGGTGCAATCGAGAAGCTGAAGGAAGCTCCAATTTGTATGCCATAGTACCAATCTTTTGCAACACCTTGTACGGACCATAATACTTTGGTGATAATTTATTATTCTTCTTAGCTTGCTTGAGGGACATTTTGTTATATGGTTGTAGCCGTAGTAATACGCAATCACCTACATCAAAACTTCTTTTGCTGCAATGCTGATCTGCCTGTTGTTTCATTCTATTCTGTGCCAACACGAGGTTATCTTTTAAGAGTTGGAGGACTTGTTGTTGATGTTCGATGTGATGTTCCACTGCTTGAACCTTAGAATTTTCTCTTAAATATGATGTGATGGATGGTGGTTGATATCTATAAAGTGCCATAAATGTGGTCATTTTTGTTGTTGTATGGAAGGAAGTGTTATACCACCATTTAGCCAGAGGCAACCATTTGACCCATTGTGTCTGTTTATTAGATACAAAGCAACGAAGATATCCTTCCAAACATTTGTTTACTATCTCAGTTTGCCCATCAGATTGAGGATGATAAGATGAGCTATGAGCTAACTGAATACCAAGACAAGAAAATAATTCTGTCCAAAAATTTCCAGTGAAAATGGGATCTCTGTCACTTACAATAATCTTTGGGTTTCCATGTAGCTTTTGAATTGTTTCCATAAATGCAGTAGAAACTGTAGTGGCTTTAAATGGATGTGATAATGCACAAAAGTGTGCATACTTGGTAAGTTTGTCAACTACCACCATGATGACACTCTTTCCCTCAAACTTGGGTAAACCTGTGATAAAATTCATTGAAACCTCCTCCCAATGTTGGCTTGGAATGGATAAAGGTTGTAATAGACCCGGTGTCTTAATTGTTTCAACTTTATTTTGTTGGCAAACCAAACATTCCGCCACAAAATTTTGAATCTCTGATTTAAGGCCCTCCCAAAAAAATTCCTTCTTAACCCTGTGGTAAGTTTTTAAAAATCCTGAGTGCCCTCCTAAGGGAGAAGTGTGCAATTCTATAAGAATCTTTTGTTTTAGCTGGGAATTCTTACATAGGTATAAACGATCTTTGTACCATAACGAATCATTTTGCCAGCTAAATGTATCAGAAGTACTGGAGTCTTGTTGTAACTTTTGAATAAGTGCCCACATTTCTTCGTCATTCTTCCATTCCTCCCTTGCTTCCTTTATCCAATCTGGTTGGATAATAGAAATGGCTCACAACAATTCTTCCACATCCTCATCCTTTCTTGAGAGTGCATCTACCACCACATTTTGCTTCCCTTTTTTGTAGATGATTTCAAAGTCATAACCCAACATCTTTGTGACCCACTTTTGTTGCTTTTTAGAGGATAATCTTTGTTCTAAAAAGTATTTAAGGCTATCATGATCCATTTTTACCTTGAAGTGTCTTCCCATTAGGTAGGGTTGCCATTTCTTAAGTGCATGGAGTATTGCCAACATTTCCTTCTCATAAATAGCTTTGTGTAAAAACTTTCCCTTGATTGGACAACTTTCAAAAGCAATGGGTCTTTCCTCTTGCATTAAAACAACACCAATTCCATTTCCTGAAGCATCACATTCCAAAATAAAGGTTTTTGTGAAGTCTGGTGTAGCTAAGACCAGTGCTTGGGACATTGCCTCTTTAAGATGCTCAAAGGCCTTTGTTGCCTCTGGAGTCCATGAAAATGCATCTTTCTTCAATAATGTTGTTAGAGGTGCTGCTATTCTCCCATAATTCTTAACAAACTTGCGATAATACCCTGTCAACCTGAGAAATCCTCGCATATGCTTTATGGATGTGCAAATTTTCTATTCCTTAATGGTTTTAATTTTGCTAGGGTCTACCTTAACTCCTTCAAGAGATACAATATGACCCAGATATTCCACCTCTTGTACTCCAAAGAAACATTTGGATCTTTTTTCATATAATTGTTTCTCCTCCAATAGTTGTAGCACCCTCTCAACATGTTCAACATGATCCTTCCAAGACTTGCTGTAGATTAGTATATCATCAAAAAATACTAACACAAATTTTCTAAGGAATGGTTTGAAAATGGAATTCATCAAACCTTGAAATGTTGAAGGTGCATTGGTAAGGCCAAAAGGCATGACCAAAAATTCATAATGACCCTCATGAGTTCTAAATGCTGTTTTCGGAATGTCTTCAGTATTCATTCTGATTTGATGATATCCTGAACGAAGATCCAACTTGGTGAAGTAAATTGATCTATGCAATTCATCCAGTAATTCATCAGTGACAGGAATGGGAAACTTATCTTTAATAGTGAGTTTGTTGAGCTCCCTATAATCCGGACACATGCACCATGAACCATCCTTCTTGTGCACCAATACTACTGGAGCAGAGAAAGAACTTTGACTTGGTTGAATTATACCAGCCTCTAGCATTTCTGCAACCATACGTTCAATTTCATTCTCTTGGGCATAGGGATATCTGTACGGCCTCACGTTTGGAGGAACACTTCCTGGAATCAAATGAATAGCATGATCATGATCTCGAATAGGTGGGAGACCTTTTGGAGTCTCAAATACCTTGGAATGATTGTCCAAGACTTTTTGGAGATCTGGAGAAATAGATGATTCCAATGTGGAAACATCTAGCGAACATAATTGTACAATTACACCTATTTGTTCATTTTTTAGAAGCTTTGTCATACCGTTAGAGCTGATTAGCTTTCCCGGTTTCCCTGCAATACCCCTTAATTCAACTTCCTTTCTTTCCATAGAAAATTTCATGAAAAGTCCTTGAAAATTAAAAGCTATTGTACCCAAGGATTGTAGCCATTGGACTCCTAGTACAACATCAACACCTCCCATTGGAATGGAAAGCATTGGGCTAGTCAATACATATTCTCCCATGGATAGCTTGATATTATGGCACTTTCCAGAGTAATTTATTGTTCCTCCATTTGCAATCATCACTTGACACTCTGGTGCTGGATATAAGAAGCAATTCAATTCTTTTGCTACCTTACAATGAATAAAATTGTGGATACTTCCTGAATCAATCAACACTATTACCTTTTTCTTCTTGATTTGTCCTTATATCTTGATGGTTTGAGGAGTGGTAATTCCCGCCAATGCATTACAAGATATGGTCGGATTCATTTCTTCTTTATCTAGGCTTTGTTCCTGAAGTATATCCTCTTCTTTTGACCTTTTTTGCTCATTTTCTTCTTCCTCTTCACAATCTATGTAGAATAATTTCTTCTCAGCACACTTATGACCTTTAGTGTATTTGCTATCACAACTGTAA
This sequence comes from Pinus tabuliformis, assembly GCA_031772625.1. NCBI lineage: Eukaryota > Viridiplantae > Streptophyta > Pinopsida > Pinales > Pinaceae > Pinus > Pinus tabuliformis. Next base: position 155,959,367 of record CM062806.1, read on the forward strand.
CAAAGCCCTTTTGCTCTTTTTTCTTCCAATTTTTGTGGTTTCAACCTTATAGGTTGTGGAAGACTAAGGGCAACAACACTTCCATCTTTATAGTTGTGAGTGGTATGCTTCATAGTTGCCATAATTTTGCTTTCCATTTTTCTTGCTAACCTGAATGCCTTCTCTAATGAATCAGGTTCCCGAACGCGAACATCGTGTTGGATATTATCCTTTAAAGTCCCTATGAACACATCAATCCTATGCTCCTCTGGAATATTTTTTACCCTTATGTTCAATTTTTGGAACTCCTCAATGTGCTCCATTATTGGAGCCTTTTGTTTGAGACTTATCAATTGACTAAAAAAAAGTGTTGCTCTTTGTATCTTCATAATGTGCTGTCAATTCTTCCATAAAAATTGCCCAAGTGATAATTTGTTTACGAGAGCAAACCCATTGATACCATACAAACTGATTTGGTTCCAAATATAAAGTTGCAATACGTACCTTTTGTGTGTTTTGCACATTATTGAGATCGAAAAATTGCTCGATCTGTAATATCCATGTTGCGGGATCCTTGCCATCAAACTTCCTCATATCAATTTTTGGAATATGGTGGGTGTTTGATCCAACATTAGAGTCTATGGAATCATGATTAACATTTCTTTTGTTCTCATCATGAGTTTCCTTTACTACCCTTTCACCATTAGTGACCATTTCTTGTAGCAACTTATTCATATTTTTCTTCAATTCTTCCATCTTATCATCCATGCCATCAATTTTAGCGTCCCTGCCATTCATCTTAGCTTCCATGCCATCCATCTTAGCTTCTACGCCTTTCTTTAAACCATCCATCTTAGTTTCTACAAGTTTATTTAAACTATCCATCTTAGCTTCTACATCTTTCCTTAAACCATCCATCTTAGATTCTGTTGCTTTTTGTGCAAGTGACACTTGTTGCACTTGGTCTCGTAATTTTGATATATCATGTTACATTTCTTCCTCTTCTTCATGAGTCATGCTAGAGCTTTCAGGTTTCTTACTAGGTGTTTGCATTTTCTTTCCTCGGGGCATCAATTATTGATTCAAACTAATTTTTCAAACCAGACTTATGCAAAAATTTAAAAAAACTACACACCATTTTTCACTTTGTAGAAGCTTGATATTGAATCTGATGTATCTCTGTAATTTCAGAACATCTAGTTTTGAAATTGCGACCTGTAGTAGCCCTCTGTGTCTTATTTCCAATGCCACCCGTCTAATCCAAATTGGATTCTCCAAGGAAGAGTTATGCACAATCTCCCAAGATGACTTGATTATAGACTAGTTCAGTATAGCAAACTTGTACGACGTGCCACGAGCCACTGTTTTGACCTTTGGCTCTGAAAAATATATACAAGAAACTAAAGTTTGTCCTCTTTTTGTAACTTCTTATGAAATTTCAATCCGATGCTCAGAGAGAAAGTTATGACGATTTTCCCCAGGTCACTTGTTTGGAATGTAATTCAGGAGTTTGCAAAAAGACCAACTTCCTCAGATCATATCTCCACAAATATAGCGCGAAAATCTCTAAAATTCAGACTCAAGATTCAACGTGATTTCTTCTCAAATGGGTTTTTTTTTTTTATATTTTGAAACGTCGCAGAAAAAAGTTATAGCGAAAATGCCACGATGATTTGTTTGGAGCAGCGAAACCCTAGAATCCAAAGCTCTGATACCAAATGTTATGAAACCAGCTCACAAAAAGATAGAAAAGAGAGATCAACGCCTTAGAATTCAACCTCTTCGAGGGGGAAACCTCCTTTACATTACACAAATGAACAATTCTTGGATGATTCAAATGAAAAAACCTCCTTTCTATATATAGGAGTCTAAGGAGTCACAATATAACCCAGCTGACCTAACAATAATAATATAAAACCACAAAAATAACAATAGAGGGATTCTATGGGGCACAGTAATAACAATATGGGGACAATAGGGGCACAGCAATATTAATAAGGGATACAACTGCAATAGTAATGGGGTAATCACTAGTATTATAGGAACCCAACAGAGTGAATAATTTACAAGCACCATCTTCACAATTCACTTTATGAACATCACAAAAATCAAGAAATTGAAGTGTATGCTTAGCTATAGATGTTTCACCCTGGCCATTGAACTTCAAATGTGACAAGTCATGAATTAGTTCCATGAGGACTTTGAGATTTTCTCTATCAGAGAAGCATCTCGAGATTATGATTTAGGAAGAAGTCATTTAATATGAGAAATTCAAAACAAACTTCGTGAGCTCAGCTTGTCAACTCGCCCTTCTTTTAATTCCAATTGTTGATGGTGGTGGAAATTCTTCAACAAAGGTGGTCTCCTCGGTATGAAGTCCCAGCTAAACCTCACGCCGTTTGGAGTAAGAGCCGCATCTAGATAATAGGCCCAATCACTATTATTCTCAGGGATTTGCCTTGATTGCAATTAGCAACATAAGGTATTATGCAAAAAATATTTGAAACAAACAAGTTGACAGTGTGAGGCATACAATCACAATGTATATGAAGTACTTTCATGTTTGGGAAAACAGAGAGTGAGCCTCTAGAAGAAAGTAATAATACGATCCTAAAAGAGACACACAAGAGCATGGAAAGATTCGTTGATTAAATGGAAAAGTAGTTCACGAGATAAAAATGATGATAACAATGCACATTGAACGTGATGCATACTAAAGCCAAAAAAATAGTTCATTTTCATTAGTATGTGTTAACATAAAAATACACTGCAAATAATGAAGGAATAATCTTACAACCATTCATGTCATATGCATTAAAGTGCACTGGCTCAAGGAGCTGCATATATTAAGTGAATGTCCCAAAATAGATGATTACAATGATGCCACACTAGGCCCAATAGTGGAACATTAAATCACCACTCGCTCCTCCAAAGAAAAATATTCTCTCCTATACCAAGCTAGAGAAGCCAAGGTGAAAAGTCAAAAGTCTTCTTGCTTGAGCTATGAGGGTGTAGTTATAACAAATGAGGTGACTCTCCTCCTCCCATGTGACTCATGACCTCCCTCATGACTCTTGAGATCCTACTATGACTTTTCGAATTCCTATGTGAGATTTAATCATTTACATTACATAAGAATTTTATAGTGAATTTTCACATTCCATGCCTGACCCTTGGATTTCCAACATTTCACATTTTCTCAATTTTTGGAAATTACATAATTACATTCCACAAATGATGTGGAAAAATACATTAACACATATGTCTTTTGTGGAGACACTTTGAGAAGCCATGACTTGATGATAGTGACATAAGACTTCATAGTGCATAAAGGCCAAGCTCTTCTCTTTGTTATTGTGTCTTCAATTATTCATGATAGATCTTTGATTGTACTCCATCTTCACCCTCCAAAGGTTCTGGATTAGTGTTGGAACCTTCCAAGTCAACATGACTTGTCATCTCTCTATCACGGTCAAAGATTCCTTCATACCCCTTATGATGGTTCTTCTTTCTGCTCCTTCTTTGTAAGTGATCTCTTGTAGCCTCTCCTTGATGACTTCCTCAAACATCACCTTTCCGTGTTGAAATGATGATGCCTGTGGACGAATTTCATTCATTACAAGATAACATCAGTTTGCAAATCATCTATTCTACCTTTGCCTCCTCATGGAAATTACTGACTGTGATGTGCCAGTGTAAGGACGGAGAGGGAAAGGCTCCCTTGGGTGTAATGCACAATATCGGGAGGTAAGACATGGGAGGTTGTGCACTAAAAATGGGAATTGTGCTAGAGCAAGAGGAATATACAAGCATGTGTGTGAATTACTAGAGACAAACACTGGAGGCTTGAGTGTTGAAACTTCCCAAGAGGGAGCGAGAGACAATGTTTTTCACAGTTCTCTATTGCAAGGGTCTGGGGATGCCTCATTGCTGACTGGAACTACACAATGTGCAACGTAGGAGACGATTGACAGAGCTTCTACGCAGTGGGAAAATACAAGAGGTAACGATTGAGACACTGCTCACTGTGACTGCACAATGCACAATGCTTAGGGAAGAGGAGGCAGGGATTGTGCAGTTGAGCTTCACAAGGACTGAGGGATGATCTCGCTGTCCAGTAGAATCGTGTAGTGTACAAGAGGAGATAAGAGAAGATGGAATTGTGCAGTGAGGGGTTTCAGTTGGCAGGAGTGGCAAGATTAGGCACTGTAACTGCACAATACGCAGTGATTGACAGACGGGCTCAGTGAATTGTGTAGTTCTTTTCAGTGATTATCAGAAGAGGCTCCACTGTCTAGTAGAACTGCACAATGCACAATGAAGGTATACAAGAGTCAACTTTAGGCAGAGTGAGAAAGTGTAACTAGTAAATACTTGAGAGACTATGCTTCAGGATTATATAATGTGCTCATGAAGGAGATTGTCCTTAGGATGGCGCAGTGCACGTTTGTAAGAGGTAAGGGATGCATCCTTGCTAGTGAAGAATGTGCAATGCACTCATCGAGAAGCTGGCAATTTAGGTATGCAAAGTGTAAATATAAGGGAAAGCCCAAAAATGACTAACTGTTGGATCACTGGAACAAGAGAGTAACATGATATAAACCATTCGAGTAAATTTCAGCCTAAAAGTGGTTTCCTAAGGAAAAATAATAAAATAATAGTTAAAATAATAAAATAAGAGTTATGAATTTTTGAGGGAAAAGAGGAAAAATAATTTTTTAATTGTATTATTGGCTTATCTCCTTATAGGTTTACTCAAATTTTTAGTGTAGAAACTCGTTGGATGCAAAATTAAATTCCACATCCAACAAGTACCAATTATGCATACTTTTGACAAGACCCACATTGATAAAAATTGAGGATACATTGAAATTGGAGATCCCACGAAACTAGGATTGAGGATGAACCTACATTTAAGGTGAGTGAACAAAATCACGATCAAAGCCCTTCCTTATTCCAGGTCACCCAATAATCCATGCCCTGGGTGCCCAAGAAAAATTATCATAAGCATCTGATTGCACAATGAAAATCATACCTTTTGGGTTGGATTTCGCACCTTCTAACATATTATCTCTATAGATCAACGGTGGGACATGTGATTGATGCAAGGAGAAGAGGTCAAATGGCACAATATATCAGTTACATTGATGGCTATCTGGGGGCTCCCAGTGGAAGAGATAACTAGGAAATGTTTTTTCCCATGGGGTCACGCAATTTTGGTGGGTAACAGGCTACATGCAATTGCAAAAGAAATTATACAAGGCTAAAAGGATGGCCTTTTCAAATAAATATGTTCAATACCCCAACCCTAGAATATGAAGTTCCATAAGGCTAAGGTGGTTAGTTGGTATATCAACTTCATGTGGGTGAAACTTTTACACACAATGTTTGTTTGGGTTCATAGTAGCCATCTGGAAGAACTATCCAAGGATTATAAATCTTCGCTGGGGCTAGGCCATGCCATGGAAACCACTATCTCCTTGAATCACCAAAAAACATCATTTAGGGCCTCAAAACTATTATTTTTTGGTAGCATCGGAAGTGATCTAGCCTTGAAAATTTGTGGAGACACTAAGGCACATGAGTTCTAAAGAAACCAAAAACGGTTTGGTGAAATTCCACCAGGATTGTATTTTATTAAAATAATTAATATTTTTAATGGAGTTCCTAAGTCTAAACTTAGGGAAATTAAAATATTAATGGGTATTAATCAAAATATGGGTGAGAATGATCTATAAGGCGGATTAAGTCATGTTTTAATCTTAGTTGTTGAGTAGAGGCTTAATATTGGCCGTTGAAGACTCAACAGGAAAAGTATAAAATGGAGGCTTAGGGTTTGTTTGGAAATGCACACAAAGAGATTGAGTAAATCGATTTTCTGAGGTGAGAAGTTATAAGGAGGAAAATCGATTGGGGAGATCTTACAGCTGAGGGGCAGAGAAAATCCAGGAGGACTTTTCGGAAAATATGGAACAAAGAGGCGGAGAGATATTATAGAGAGGCACCGCAGTAGCTGGGAGAGCTGACGTAGAAAAGATGCCTATCACGCAGAATCCAGAACTATTGAAATATTTGAAACTACTGAGAACTTCTGAAACAACCATGAGAGTTGACGCAGAGGCAACACAACAGCTAGGATAGCTGATGCAGAAAAGTTGCCTGTCATGGAGAATCCAGAACTATCGGCACTACCGAAACTACTGCAAATTGTCGTAACAGCTGGGAGAGATGACACAAGAGGGAAGAGAAGGTGACGTAGGATTTACGAAGAGCCAATGTAAAAATAGTCAGGGTTAGCCAGTCCTATGCTGGATCATCCGAAATTCTGCCAGGTGACGTTAGGTAAAACTCACTCAGATTTTCCCCCAGTATTTTCTTTGTAAAGGATTGCTAGATGAACATCCTTGATTTGTATTCAGAATTTCTCCTACATAATAATAAACCCTTAGAGTTGCTACACCTGTTTTCTCGCATTAGGTTTTTCCGGGGACTATTGTGTCCAAAAATAAGTGTGTCCTATGTATCTTGTTTTTCGCTCTGTTTTCTATTTCATGAGATCAAATATTTAATTAGTTTAGGCTACAAAAGTAATTTTATTCAGTATTCAGAAGAATAACTTGGTTAATGTATATTAAAAATCAAGTAGGTGAAGTGTCATGCGGAAAGAGTCGACAGTGCGGACACAACCGACCTCCCTAGAAGCAAGAGCTTTCTAGTGACAAACAAAACAAATAAATCCTACTTTTCTCTAAACATGCATTGCAAATACAAGTAATCAGGGGATCTTTAACATACCTTTAGTCCAACGCTTTGTAGTAGTCCAGCCTCGCCGATCCGGATGAGCTCCTCCTTCTCTTCGAAACCTGCATTCACTAACAAGCCAAAAGATTAAATAGCACCTGATAAACTCATAAAACAATACATATGCATCATACAGACCAAGGAGTATATGAAACAAACCATGAATAACAATCTGTTGAGAAAAATAAGTTCATTTGCATTAAAAGGTAACAAAAGGAACCATTACAACCTGAGCCTTGGTGTTGTGCAAGTCCCTCCTAGGGTCCAGCAAGAGTTTTCCTTTACTTTGATCAGCTCACCCACTCTCAAATAAGGCTAGGAAAGGATGGGAATCTCTCCTCTCAAGCTTTACAAGGGAGTCCTAATTCCAGCAGCATCTACCCTTAGGAATGTTCAGCTTTTCAACCTCTCCTCCTTCTGGCCCAATGCCTGTATTTATAGTACTCTAGAGGAAGTTAATCAGGTCCACCATCAATGGGATAAGCCCCTCTTTGGGTGGGTTAGCTCCCCTCTTGATGGGATAAGTTCCTCTTTGGTAGGGATACATGAACCATCTGGAGGCATTTGATACACGTCAAACAAACTTCTAGAATGCTCTAGAAATGACCACAAGTAACTTTTTTGGAGTGAAACTTGCGCCTTTTGACCTTTACAGGAGTACGCACCCATTGCTTTATAGACAGAGCGTACAAGTACGTAGGTATTGTGAACTTGGGGTGCGTACACGCAGGTAAGGCTAAGAGAAACTGCGTACCCAGAGATATATAGATTTTTAATGACTTTCTCTCTTTCTTGGAGTTTGACATGGAGAGCAGAGGTATGAGGCTTGCCAAGGAGGATAGTATGACAGTTGATGGAGCCATACTAACTGCAAATAGTCATGGTGACAAATTTTAGTGTAACATGAAGTAAATTTAGATTTGCGACAGTAGGGGTTCCTTCAGAGTGTAGGAATTTTCATATGGTATCAGAGGATTGATTTTGAAACAGCAAGAGCAGATCTAGTGCTAAGCAGTGAGGCTGAAAGCTGCACTTGGCAGCAATTCAAATCCCCTTGAAGGGATTGCACAATCCTTATTGGGAAGTAGATCCAAGGAAGTCACTCTCTAAGTGAAATGATAGTGTGGTACGATTTATAGTTCATGAGTTTGAACAGGCATAGGGAGTGACGTAGAGCCTCAACACAGTGCTTGAAGGGCGCAGTTTTTGTCGGGTCAAATTCCACTAGAAAAGAATGAAGATACGTAGAAGGGGAATTTTCTCCTTAGAGAACTTTCTGCTAGAAAGTTTGAATTTCTCACTTGCTGAGAAGCTGAGCAGTGACTTGAGGAGTCATTTGACATTTGGTAGTGATGGCAGTAGCATCTCTAGGAGGGAGGTGGAAAGATTTAGAGTTGTAGTTCGAAAGAGGTAAAGATGGGCAGGATCTTTGAGGAGTCATTTCCTTGCTGTGGGAGCCTAAAATTCCACAGTAGCAAGATGGACTTAGTGTCAAATGATGCAGTGGAGTTTTTGGAGGACAGGTGCAATAGTTGTGGACCAGAGACTGATCAACGGGGATAAAGGTTGGAAGTAGTGCAAATGGCACATTGCAGAAGTCATTAGCAGCGCAGAAGATTTAGAGGTCAACAATAGTCAGATTCCAAAATTCATTGGATTATGCTGAATACAGTTAAGTTCTACTAATTTTGGATGTTTTTAAGTTGCTTCTCTCAACAACTGAGTTAGAGTACAAATGTAGTGTTAGCAGTGGCAGTGCTAGCAGCGTAACAAATGCAACGATTGAGAGGGAGGTGTAGTACATATACAACAGTGGTAGTGGCAGTGTCATGGGTAGCAGTACAATTGGTGGGCTACAGTATTGTAGCAATAATGCTACAACTCCTGGAGCTTCCTTCTTTAGTTTTATCAACCCGGTAGTTCGTAACAAACTTGGAAGCGACGGTGCTGTATGCACAAGTACTAGCTCTTGCTGCAGCTGTCACTTGGTCAGCTGGCACAAGTCCGCTAGGGGCTCAAGCCAACTTCTATGAGCTCTTAGAAGAAGCTTTTTAACTGATGGACGAAAGCTAACTCAAAGGAAGCTAATCTACTTGCAGAAAGGAACTGAAAGCCAACAAGAAACGCGAACCCTAGCAAACCCTAATTCTACCAGCTAGTCCTACTGATGCAAAGATGGGAATGCAAACTGCTGAAAGAGATGCCATTACTTCTATGAAGGTAAAATGCATGTGTCTAGACTACCTCTATCTGAAGAAAGCATTTTTTTGTATTTTTGTTTCAGTTATTAGAATTATCATGCATGTGCTTTTAACTAGCTTCTACTGTGCAGAGGTGGATCAAGGAGGAGAAATGCTTGGAAAAGGTTGGGAAGGTTCAGAGAGGGTCTAAGGGGTTCCTAACACCCTTCCAGAGAGTTTCACAAAGTTTGGCTACCAAAAACCGAGTTTATGAGCTTCTACAGGAAGTCTGCAAGGGTTCTACAGGATGTTTCAGAATTTCTACAGGATGTTCAGTAATTCCTACAGGATGTTCTACGATTGGATTTTGGATGATGGGTGAGTAGAAGAGGCTACATGGATGGGTAGGGAGGTAGGAGAGGGGTTTGGAATGACTTAGTGACAGAGAGATGAGATGATGAGGTGGTGTGCAAAGCTAGGTTGTCTTAGAGAGGGCAGAGGAAATGGAAGGCCGAAAAGGTAGGATAACGTGGGCAGTAGAATAGTTGAGAGACAAGGGGTCTAATTGGGAGATGAGCAGTTGGCCTGGGCAAGGCTTAAAAGGACGAGAGAGTGAGGGAGTAGCACTGCACAGTGTAAACTGAACCAAATCATCCACGTCCTGCACATAACCAAAATATTACTAACCTATTCTAACTGTTTAATGAAACCAATGAACAGCAACGTTATTTCTAAAGAAAACCATGTATGGTACTGAAGCAAAGAAACATTCCAAGAGGTCTGAGCGCATGGACAACTACTACAAACGAGAATATTGCACCAAAGATTGCATGAGTACCTAAACCAATGTTTTTGGTGGGTAACACTGTCTGCAATTCCAGCCCCTAGAAAGAGGTGAAAATGAGAGTGCAGGCAACCCGTTTTTTGAGCTTTTATCAGTTCTAATCTCTTTACTCTATTCTAAACATCTGGAGCAACGCTATCTGCTAACAATGACCTACTTAACCATACCAAGAAATCTAACTCAACAAACTGCGTTTCAAATGCATGTAAAGAAAACCATAATGCTGAAAGAAAAGATAACACTACAGAAGGAGGCCTTAGGCTCTCAGGTTGGGCCCAACCCCGAGAGCTATGGCTCCTTTTAAAAACTCAGAACTGAGATCAAATCTGACTGCTTCCCATTAAAAAATAATAATCATAAGTCAAAAAGTATGCCAATGATGTCTACAAAAGAACAAAACCAAGTTAACAGCTCGTAGTGCAGAATGTGCAACAATGTTTCAAAAGTCCTTTTCGAAGGCTGAAGCCTTATCATTTATACATCACGAGGCCCCAAGCTGGCCTCCTAAATCAGTGGGACTTGGCTGACCAAACTAGGAGTGAACAGCTGCTTCCTCAAAATCCGTTTGGCTGCCTTCTAGATCCGGTTGTGGTGGCTGTTGGAGCTCGGAGTTGGGGGTGAAGATCCCGAGGAAGGCCATTTAATGTTGTGGACAACCCTCTTACGAATCCTCAACCCCATCTTGGCTGTCTCCTGGCCCTTATCTGCTCGGTTTTGTTCCAATCATGTGTCAAAAAACCTTAAATGAGCACGTGTTAGCCACCTAGGAATAGTGACTGCCTTTATTCGTACAAATGAGATAAACATACTAAAAAATGATGCATAAGTTATGAAAAATGAAGGATTGAGCAAAGGTAGTTAGGCCAAATGAGCCCAAAATGTTACCAAATTTGGGGCTCATCATCACCCCCCAGCTAAAATGATTGCTCATCCCTGAGCAACTAATCCAGCTCCTCGTCCTTCATTGCTTTCACCGCCACCCTCACATCCCAGGCTTCTGAAGTAGTCTCCTCCTCACTGGCATGGAACCCAGCCTTCCTTTCCACCTCTTCCCACTGCTTATGTTCTTCTTTTTCTGTGCTGCCTTCCATCAATCCTAACAGCAAAGGTGGGCTTAGCTTGAGGCCAATCCAGCTGGCTTGGAGGTTTTGTATGGACTTCTTGTAGAGGGGCACCCGTGCTAGAGCTTCCCTCATTCGAGTTGGAGTGTGATATTCTCTGATTTTAAGGCTGTGGGACAATGTGTTCCATCGGCGGGTGCAAGCATGAACACAGTTCTCCCCTAATAGTCGCTCCATATCCTCGAAATGTGCTATAGCCTGGGCCTGCTGATCCATGTATTTCAATAACGTTTGAGGGTTGGTGGCTAAGTGTTGGTGGGCCGATATCAATGCAGTGGGATCCCCTGGCTCTGCTCTAATCAGCAGTGGCTCATGTAACTCTCGGTTCATGACCTCTTTGACTTCCGCTGCTCTCTTCTCTTCATGGTTCAACCATGAGGCAAATGCCATCAACTGCATATCTCCTACAGCTGTGTTGGGATCCCATGAAGTCACATTAGGAAGGGCCAAATTATGGAGATAGAACTCCGATAGTTTGGCCTTGTCCTCTGATGAACTGCTATTGCATAACTCTCTGAACTGCTGGGGGTCTTGGATTTGGGAGATAACCCTCTGAGAATTGCTCCTCCGGCAGAAAGAACTCCTTTTTAGCCTTCTGGCCTAATTTCCTCTCCTCCTTATCCCACGGTACCCCCATTGGGAGGTCAGTGACTCTGCTGATGAACTGTGGGGTGAGTCTGAGATTCAAACCCCTGAAATTGACGACGGCCAGCGTTTTTGATTTTGGCTTCAGAGCTCGCAGGAATTCCTCTGCCACCTCATCATCATAACCTTGAAGCTTGTCGCAGAACGACAACCATCGTGCACGAGAGAACAGTTCTACCACCTCAGGGTTTTCTCGTAGCTTCTTTGAGTCTGTCGGTTCCTTCCTAATGAACCCACCCGGCATGGTGAAAGTTTGCTGTGTTAGCCGGAGGTGGCTGGCGCGTATCAAAAGACGGCCTTTGGGATTTCTTTGGGCAGAGCACAGAATTATGCCTCTGTCAAGCACACAGTGCGTGAATTCTCGGCTATCTACAGGTGAGCCTTGACAGGGCCTTAATTACGAACCAAATCCTGTAGAAAACCCCGCATATACTACGACGACAATTTTCATGCAAAAGGAAGACGACGCTTGCAATTTTATGCTCAAACTGTAGTTTTACATTTTTGAGGACGTCGACTTCGCCACCCTTCAAACCAATTGCATGGGAGGAACAGGTTCAGGCTTACCTTTTCCAATTCGCCACCTTTGACGTGAACAGATCGATTTCCTCCGTAGCGGCGAGCTTCCTGTAGCGCAGCTTCCTGTAGAAGTCGCGCGCCGGTTCCGGAGAGCACGTCAGTGGTTCTGCGCCTTCTGTGCAACCACCAGACGTTTTAACAAGCCGAGGACTTGGAGTAACGAGCTTCAGAGAAATTCGGACGCTTACTCGACTGCAAAACGGCTGATGATAAATGAGTGGAGTGACGATCTAGCCGGTGGATTTGAATCCCTGCGGAATTCGTGGCGCGGGGGTGAGCTGTCCCTGTCGGACCGTTGGACGACGTCACCTATTCATTTCACTGCAAGTCTCCCTGACCGCCGCATCATTCCCTGCAGATCTGCCGCCGCCATTTCTGTTAAAACGCCGCTTCTCCCCGACTGGACGCTTCTCACGTGTCCATTACCCGTTTTGCTTGCCACGACCAACACTTTCCAAATCCGACGAGACCATCGGACTGGTCGTGGTGGCCAGTTGAATGGCTACCCGACTGCTCAACCCATTCATTTCCACCCTCACAAACATTTTAGAGTATTATTCATGTAATTTGACGAAAAAAGGGTGAGGCACTTACTTGAGCGGCTGCGACGTTATTTTCAGGTTTCAGGACGAGGGCGATGAATTAGCTTACTGCTGCTTCACGCATAGGCACGGGGGTTCCTCCTTGCAGACTACTGCTGATTACGAAGCTTGTTACTTGGCTGCGGATGGTGCATGTGCCCGCTCTATGTGTTGTAGGCGCCTTGATGGTGTACGCTCTAGCTGGATGAACAGCTACGGGATTCCTGTAGGATGTCCTGTAGCAGTTTTTCCTCCTCGGGTGCATGCCGAAACGGTGGAGACGGTGGCATCACGGTCACGGTCGCAGGGCCCTCGGATGGCTTTGATAAGTAGTGCATGGTGTCTCTGCATCCTTTATTCCATTTGAGAATCGCTTCGTCTGATAATTCAATGTTCTGATTTGACTGTGCAAGTATTTCCATTGCATGGCAACTGGGGTGGTAGAAGGAGGCGACAGCAGTGGGTGATGGAGGAAAACATTAGCTTGCATGCCTCCGTGTCGGCCTCGGGCTTCAGATCTTCCCACACAGTCGGTCCTGGGCCGTCCTGGGATTCTACAGGAAGTTTCCTGTAGAAATACAGAACTTCCTGTAGAAAGTCCTGTAGCTTCCTGTAGAAGGCTAAACTGTGATCAAATCATGCCCAGACCTTGGAAGAGATGAGTGTTTCTGGAGGGAGTGCTGGTGAGGTCCTCTGGTAGCATAGTAGGGACACTTGTCTTTGAGTTGAGGGACCTCTTCTCCTGCATGGAACACCTGCAACCTGCATGAATTATCAAATCTTGAACCTGTTTTCCTTGTTTCTTTGTTTGTTTTTTCTTTTTTTCTCTTTTTTTTTTTTTGAAAGACAGCAGGGGCGCCTCCATGAGGTTTTCACCCTTACCATCTTCCTTGAGCGCCTCAGAGAGGTTTTCACCCAAGGGTCTTTTTTCACAAATTTTCAGAAGACAGCAGGGACGCCCCGATGAGGTTTTCACCCCTACCATCTGCCTTGGGAGCCTCAGAAAGGTTTTCACCCAAGGATCTTTATTATTATTATTTTTTTTTTTTGAGATCTTCAGGGTGTGCCCAAAACAGAGGCAGAACCCTTCTCTATGACCAGCACTGATTTTTCCACAGTTTTGATGAATTCTTGCCTTGAAAGAGGTTTTCTGTAGATCTTTAGTCGATGCCCATTGACAAGCATGGGGATGGCCTCCTAATCAATGGTCCGAATAAGAACAGACCCATTGTCATTACATTTTTCCACTGCATACGGTCCCAGTCATCTGGTTCTCAGCTTCCCCTTGAAATCCTTATGCCTGGAATCATGCAACAGTGCCCAATCTCCCGGCTGATATTGCTTGTCATTGAGGTGTTGGTCATGCCACACCTTCCTCTGAAGTTGGACCACTTCTGAGTGGAGAAGGGCCTGCATTCGGTGCTCGTCCAATCCATTCAGCTGCAATAACCTTTCTTGTTGGGCATGGCTGAGATCCAGGTCCAGCTGAGCTGCCATCCTCAAGGTGTTGTACTCGAACTCAATTGACAGCAAAGCTCTCTTCCCATAGACCAACTCATAAGGTGTGAAGCCGGTTGTGGTCTTCCAAGTGGTGTTGTAAGCCCACGTGGCCTCAACTAGGCGATCTGCCCAATCTTTTCTACTGCTGCTCACCACCTTAGTCAAGATCCCTTCCAATGCTCTATTGGTGACTTCCACCTGCCCATTCGCTTGAGGATGATAGGGGGTGGAAGTCCTATGCTTGATTTTGTGATGAGCGAGTAGGTCTTCAATTAAGTTGGAGGTGAACTGGCTTCCTTGATCGGTGACTAGCTCTCTTGGGTAGCCAAATTTGTAGAAGATGTTTTCTCTTAAGAACTCAGCCACCTTTTCTTCTGTCGCTGCTTTGATTGCCTTGGTTTCTGCCCACTTTGTCAGGTAGTCTGTGCACACGATGATGTAAGACCTCTGCCTCGAAGAAGGATTGATTGGACCCACAAAATCCATACCCCACTTCTCAAATGGCTCAAGAGTCACTTGAGGTTGGAGAGGCATTTCGTCCCTTGGAGTCGGTTTCCCCATCCTTTGGCATCGGTCACATTGGCTGATATACCTTCTGACATCTTGATGAAGCGTGGGCCAATAGTAGCCTGCCTGTAGGATTTTGAAGGCAGTCCTTTTGGCTGCAAAATGTCCTCCACAAGGCCCGTCATGACAGGTTAGGAGGATATCAAAGACTTCCTCCTCCCTTACACAACACCTTAAGATCTGATCAGGGCCAAGCTTGAACAGGTTGCCCCCGATCCAAGTGAATGAGGCACTCTTCCTCACGATCCTGCTCTTCTCCCTTGAGGATAGGTGCGGAGGGAACTGTGCTGAGACAAGGTAGTTTGCTATATCAGCAAACCATGGAGAGAGTACTGAGATAGCAAACAGATGTTCATCTGGCATCTGGTCATCCACTGTTCCATCCTCACCTGCAGGTAAATCCAATCTAGACAAAAAGTTAGCAACAACATTTTCTTTACCTGGCTTGTCAACAATAGTCAAATCAAACTGCTGCAACAAAAGTAACCATCTAATAATACGAGCATTCACATCCGGTTTATTCATTAAATATCTAATTGCAGCATGATCAGTATGTACAAATGTTTGATATCCAGTGATATAATGTCGAAATTTGTTCAGTGCGTGGACCACGACCAAGAATTCTTTCTCAGTTACAGTGTAATTCAGTTCTGCCTTGGATAAGTTTTTGCTGACAAAGTATATGGCGTATGGAAGTTTTTGTTCAACTTGTCCTAAGGCTGCCCCTATGGCTTTGTTCGAGGCATCAGTGTGGATGTGGAAAGTTAGGGCCCAGTTTGGACCTCTCAAGATTGGGGCAGACACCAACTTGTCCTTTAATTCATTCAGAGCCTTCTGACAATCGTCAGTCCATTTAAACTCAATATCTTTTGCCAAGAGGCTAAACAACGGTGAGGCTAGCTTGCTGAAGTCTTTAATGAATCTCCTATAATACCCTGCTAAACCTAAGAAACTTCGAACATCTCTTACCTTCTGAGGAGGTGGAACCTTCTTGATGAGAGCAATTTTGTTAGGATCCACCTGTAACCCTTGGCAAGAAATGGTATGGCCTAGCATGGTCCCTTCAGTCATCAAGAATTCACACTTTTCAGGGCTAAGGGACAGGTTCATCTCAATGCACTTGGTTAGGACTTTTTCCAGATTGGACAATGTTTCCTGGAAGTTGGACCCATAAGGAGTGAAGTCATCCATATAGATTTCCACTGAATCATGGACCAGCTCAAAAAAGATGCTCAAGATGGCTCTTTGGAAGGTGGCAGGAGCATTGCATAGTCCAAAGTGAAGAACTCGGTAAGCAAAGGTACCCCAAGGACAAGTGAAGGTGGTCTTATCTTGGTCTTCCGGGCTGATTTGGATCTGGTTATACCCGCTAAACCCATCTAGGAAAGAGAAAAACTTCTTTCCTGCCAGTCCATCCAACACTTGATCTATGAAGGGTAGAGGAAAATGGTCTTTCTTGGTGGCCTTGTTCAGTTCTCGGTAGTCCACACAGATTCTCCACTTCCCGTTTTTCTTGGGAACCAACACCAGAGGGGACACCCATTCGCTATCCGAGATGGGGTAAATGAATCCGGCATCCAACAGTTTTTGCAATTCCTCCTTGACGATGTCCTTAAGGGCTGGATTCATTCTCCTTTGGGGTTGCCTAACCGGTTTACAATCTTCTTTGATGTAGATGTGATGGGTACAGACCGAAGGATGGACTCCTTTCATCTCCTTATAGCTCCAAGCAAAAGAATCTAGATGACTGGCCAACAGACTACACAGCTCCTTTTCCTGGGAAGGGGATATGGAGGAGCTGATCTTTAACGTTCTCTCAGGGCCGAACTCCACATTTTTGACTCTGGGAGCGACAGGGTTGGTCACACAAAGGTCCACTAAGGTGCTGGCTTGGGCATCCTCCACCAATTCTTCTAAGGACAATGCACTGGGAGGTGGATTCTGGATCAAGGTCTCAATCAAATCATCCTCGGTTGGGGTGCCTCCCCTAGTGGTGTCTAGGGTGCACAAAGGTGCTAAGTACACCTCATCCTCTTCTCCTTCCTCCAACCAAAGTGGTAAGTCATGCTCTAATAAGGGTTGGGCAGGAGGGTACAGGACTAGCTGCTTGGACATAGGACCATTTTTGATGGTCATGTTTCCTGCACGGCAGCTTATGTAAGCATCTGCAGTGGCTAACCAGGGCCTTCCCAAAATAAGAGGGTATCCAGTAAGCTTTGCCTTTGGTTGCAGAACCAAGAAGTCTGCAGGGTACTCCCAAGAGTCAACAGAGACCAAGACATCCTCTACAATCCCTTCGGGAGTCACGGTGGAGCGATCTGCTAGTTGCAGGACTGTCGAGGTCTTTCTCAAGGAACCCTGAAGGTTGAGTTTGAGCATGGTATCCCTGGTCATCACATTAATGGCAGCCCCCAGATCAATCAATGTGTGAGGTATGATGGTGCCATTGATGTGGACATCAACTACAGGACTCCCAGGATCCAGATACTTTGGGCAAATGGCCTGCCCCAACATAAGATCAGACAGTTGTCCTATGACATTGATGGTTGAAGCATCTCTTTTTCGCCTGCCTGGGTGTCTGAAACACTTTTCCTTAACCAGTTTGTTGTATATCGGTACATCTTTGATGGCTTGGAGAAGTGGTATTCTCACACACAACTGTTTGAGTTCTCCCAGAAGCTCATCCTCCTCTGGGTTGGGTTGTGTGGTGGCCGTTAGTCTCTCAGGAAAGGGTGGAATGGCCTTTGGTTCACTTTCCTGTTTATCTTCCTCGTCCTCCGGGGGAGGAGGTTGGCGATCCGGAAGAGTCTTTCCAGATCGCAGGTTGATCTCCTGGATCTCCACAGCATAGGTAGGGCATGATGTTTCCCCAGTATATACCTGCTGGGCCTGTCGGTTGTTGGGGTTCGGGTTCGGTTGAGCAGGCATTTGGGGTTGCCTTGGAGGAGCAGGAGGTAATGGTTGTGGTTGAGCTGGTGGTGGAGGCAAAATGGCGGGAGGAGTATTGTACTGGGGCCTCCACCCCGATTGAGGTGCATTCCACTGAGTCTGCGGCTGGGCATGTGAGTGAAATGAATGAGTAGTGGGCTGAGTATGGTATTGAGGTGGGTAAGACCATGGAGGAGGCACAGACCAGGAAGGATGAGCAGGGGGACCCCAGGAAGGCATAGGAGCAGATTGGTTGGGGCTGTAATAAGCTTGGGGTGTCCCTTGCATCCCCTGTTGGTAAGGTCTAGGTCCATGTGGCCTCCTTTGGTTGAGGAAATAGAGAGGTTCAGTGGGCGCTTCTGTCCCTTGATACATGGCTTTAAGCCCAGGTAAGGTTGGACATTGGTTTGTGGGGTGGTCCTCCTCACAAACAGAACATACTTCAACCGAATGTAATGGGCACTCGTTCTTAGGGTGTTTCCTTGTACACCTAGGGCAGAAGATAGCCAAAGCCCTCTCAGCTTCCTCTTTCTTCTGCTAGATTCAGAATGTATCAAGTTGCATGGCGATGGTCTGTCTCACCTCACTCTTGAGGTCCTCTAATTGATTTGCAAACTCATGTTTGGAGAAAGGAATACCAGCTGAGAGGAGGTTTCCTCTACCTCTTTTCCGGGCTGCCCTAGAGTGGTGTCTAAACACAGTCTTTATGTCCTCATAAGGTAGTTGGTAAATATCTTCTCCAGCTAGCATGTGAAGGGTATCTAAGAGGTCTTCAGGGACTCCTCGGAGCAGGACCAACTTGAGGGATTCAGGGTCAAGTGTGCACCTGGCCCGTTTATAGTTAAGTTGGAACCTTTCCTCGTAATCTTCTAAAGACTCATCATTCCCCATGGTCATCCGAAAGATTTCTCCCTTGGCTTCCTTGGACCTACAGTAGTCCCAGTATTTGGTATTGAAAGCTTGCTGCATCTGGGCCCAAGTGGTGATACTGTTCCCAGGTAAGCCCATGAATCAGCGTAATGCTGCATCCTTAAGGGTAGAGGGGAAGAGTTTCAACTTTTGCTCATCTTCGGTATAGTCATAGGTTCGGCAAAGGACGACAAACTCAAACAGGAAGGTATCAGGGTCTTCAGTAGTCAGTGCATGGAAGTGAGGTAAAGCGGAGGGGCTGATGTTCTTCATTTTCATGTCTCCATTGGTCTCTCGGATGGGGAAGGCACCTTCAATTCTCTCATCTTCTCCCCTATTGTCAGCCATAGCTTCAGATGGAGTGTTCTCTAACTCTTCTTCTGCTATAGGATCTTCGTATATCTCAGGAGGTTCGCCTATAGGTTCTTCTGGATCACTGTCACCAAAGAAGAGAGAAGGGTGACTTAGTGATGTGGTGGGGGTGTTGGGTAAGAATTTGCCTGTTTTATCTCGATTTCTACGAGGCATGAAATGGAAAGACTTTTGATTGCTTTTGTTTTTTCTGGTACCTGCAAAACTAAAACAAATTGAACTGCAACTAACTATCTTACTGAAGTGGAAATGCGGAATTGAAATGAAAGCATAAAAGAACTAATCTATTTTGCTCAAATGAAATTGCAGGAATGAAATGCTAGGCTACGCTTGCGGAATTGAAATGCTAATCTACGTTTGCAAAAATGAAATTGCGGAATTGAAATGTTAATCTATGAAAGCAGGAAATGTCTATGCTACTTTTGCAGAATGGAAAGGAAATAAACTACTTAGCAGAAGGCGAGAGTAGGAAAATAGAAGAAAAGCAACAATCACCAATACTCTGACGCTTCCCCGGCAACGGCGCCAAAAGATGGTGGGCTCCAGTATTGTAGCAATAATGCTACAACTCCTGGAGCTTCCTTCTTTAGTTTTATCAACCCGGTAGTTCGTAACAAACTTGGAAGCGACGGTGCTGTATGCACAAGTACTAGCTCTTGCCACAGCTGTCACTTGGTCAGTTGGCACAAGTCCTCTAGGGGCTCAAGCCAACTTCTATGAGCTCTTAGAAGAAGCTTTTTAACTGATGGACGAAAGCTAACTCAAAGGAAGCTAATCTACTTGCAGAAAGGAACTGAAAGCCAACAAGAAACGCGAACCCTAATTCTACCAGCTAGTCCTACTGATGCAAAGATGGGAATGCAAACTACTGAAAGAGATGCCATTACTTCTATGAAGGTAAAATGCATGTGTCTAGACTACCTCTATCTGAAGAAAGCATTTTTTTGTATTTTTGTTTCAGTTATTAGAATTATCATGCATGTGCTTTTAACTAGCTTCTACTGTGCAGAGGTGGATCAAGGAGGAGAAATGCTTGGAAAAGGTTGGGAAGGTTCAGAGAGGGTCTAAGGGGTTCCTAACACCCTTCCAGAGAGTTTCACAAAGTTTGGCTACCAAAAACCGAGTTTATGAGCTTCTACAGGAAGTCTGCAGGGGTTCTACAGGATGTTTCAGAATTTCTACAGGATGTTCAGTAATTCCTACAGGATGTTCTACGATTGGATTTTGGATGATGGGTGAGTAGAAGAGGCTGCATGGATGGGTAGGGAGGTAGGAGAGGGGTTTGGAATGACTTAGTGACAGAGAGATGAGATGATGAGGTGGTGTGCAAAGCTAGGTTGTCTTAGAGAGGGCAGAGGAAATGGAAGGCCGAAAAGGTAGGATAACGTGGGCAGTAGAATAGTTGAGAGACAAGGGGTCTAATTGGGAGATGAGCAGTTGGCCTGGGCAAGGCTTAAAAGGACGAGAGAGTGAGGGAGTAGCACTGCACAGTGTAAACTGAACCAAATCATCCACGTCCTGCACATAACCAAAATATTACTAACCTATTCTAACTGTTTAATGAAACCAATGAACAGCAACGTTATTTCTAAAGAAAACCATGTATGGTACTGAAGCAAAGAAACATTCCAAGAGGTCTGAGCGCATGGACAACTACTACAAACGAGAATATTGCACCAAAGATTGCATGAGTACCTAAACCAATGTTTTTGGTGGGTAACACTGTCTGCAATTCCAGCCCCTAGAAAGAGGTGAAAATGAGAGTGCAGGCAACCCTTTTTTTGAGCTTTTATCAGTTATAATCTCTTTACTCTATTCTAAACATCTGGAGCAACGCTATCTGCTAACAATGACCTACTTAACCATACCAAGAAATCTAACTCAACAAACTGCGTTTCAAATGCATGTAAAGAAAACCATAATGCTGAAAGAAAAGATAACACTACAGAAGAAGGAGGCCTTAGGCTCTCAGGTTGGGCCCAACCCCGAGAGCTATGGCTCCTTTTAAAAACTCAGAACTGAGATCAAATCTGACTGCTTCCCATTAAAAAATAATAATCATAAGTCAAAAAGTATGCCAATGATGTCTACAAAAGAACAAAACCAAGCTAACAGCTCATAGTGCAGAATGTGCAACAATGTTTCAAAAGTCCTTTTCGAAGGCTGAAGCCTTATCATTTATACATCACGAGGCCCCAAGCTGGCCTCCTAAATCAGTGGGACTTGGCTGACCAAACTAGGAGTGAACAGCTGCTTCCTCAAAATCCGTTTGGCTGCCTTTTAGATCCGGTTGTGGTGGCTGTTGGAGCTCGAAGTTGGGGGTGAAGATCCTGAGGAAGGCCATTTAATGCTGTGGACAACCCTCCTACGAATCCTCAACCCCATCTTGGCTGTCTCCTGGCCCTTATCTGCTCGGTTTTGTTCCAATCATGTGTCAAAAAACCTTAAATGAGCACGTGTTAGTCACCTAGGAATAATAACTGCCCTTATTCGTACAAATGACATAAACATACTAAAAAATGATGCATAAGTTATGAAAAATGAAGGATTGAGCAAAGGTAGTTAGGCCAAATGAGCCCAAAATGTTACCAAATTTGGGGCTCATCAACAGTTGCAGCAACAACAATGCAGAAAGGTGGTGCTTCAAAAACAGAGCATCATGCAGGTGGACATTGTTGCTAGAGCACTTACCTTTCTAAGAGAGAGTGTTAGTTTTTGGTAGCATTGAAATCTCTTTGGCCTTGAAAGTTGGTGGAGAGGCTAAGGCACATGAGTTCTAAAAAACCCATAAACCATTTGGTGAAATTCCACCTGGATTGTATTTTATTAAAATAATTTATATTTTTAATGGAGTTCGTAAGTCTAAACTTAGGGAAATTAAAATATTAATGGGTATTAATCAACATATGGGTGAGAATGATCTAGAAGGCGGATCAAGTCACGTTTTAATATTAGTCATTGATTAGAGACTTAATCTCGGCCATTGAAGACTTAATAGGAAAAATATGAAATGGAGGTTAGGGGTTCATTTGGAAATACACATAGAGAGATTGAGGAAATCAATTTTTGAGGGGAAAAGTTCTCAGGAGGAAAATCGATTGGGGAGATCTTGTAGCTGAAGGGTAGAGAGAATCCGACAAGAGGACTTTCCAGAAAATACAGAACAGAGAGGCAGAGAGAGCTTACAGAGAGGCAGCGCAGTAGCCGGGAGAGCTAACACAAAAAAGCTGCCTGTCATGTAGAATCCAAAACTGTTGGAATAGCCGAAACTGTCGGGAACTTCCAGAACAACCGAGAGAGATGACACAAGGGTAACATAGTATCCGACAGCGCTGACGCAGAAAATCTTCCTGTCACGTAGAATCTAGAACTATCGAAATACTAGAACTGACAGGACTGTCGGGAACTGTTGGAACTGCTGCGAATTGCCGAAACATCTGTGAGAGATGATGCAGAGGGCATAGAAGGTGATACAGGGCTGACGCAGAGCCATCACAAAAATAGTCGGGGTTAGCCAGTCTTGTGCTGGATCAGCCACAATTCTGCCGGGTGAAGTGAGGTAAAATTCACTTAGATTTTCCACCAGTATTTTCTCTGTAAAGGATTGGTAGATGAGCATCCTAGATTTGTATTAAGATATTTCTCCTCCATAATAATAAACCCTCAGAGCTGTTGCACTATTTTACCGTTGGGTTTTTTTGAGGACTATTGTGTCCAAAAATAAGTGTGTCTTATGTATCTTGTTCTTTGCTCTGTTTTCTGTTTCATGAGATCAAATATTTAATTAGTGTAGGCTGCAGAACTAATTTGCTTCAGTATTCAGAAGAATAACTTGGTTAATGTATATTAAAAATCAAGTAGGTGAAGTAGATTTAGATTTGTTGCAGTAGGGGTTCCTTCAGAGTGTAGGAATTTTTACAAAAACAACTCCAAAGTTTTGGCACCCAAAAAAAAAGAAAAAAATACTAAGAAGACATAGACCCATTGAGCTAGTGGAAGAGGTAAGTGACCTATGGTTTCCACCTGGATAATTCCTCCTTGCTGAGGAAGCAATAGCTTCCATTACATCAAGTTCCCTCATTAGATGAGGAAACTTTTGTTGAATTTGACTCTTGCTGAGCCGCTTTGCTTGGTGAAGAAGTTGCCCTACCTTAATAGCCTAAGAGAGTTGTATGCTCTATTGGTGGGTATCTTTCATCTTGGTGTCCATGATCTGATATTTTGTAGCATATTCAATGTACTAAAGATTGAGTTATGTGGGGCCCAATTACTCTATTGCCTCCTATCGATAACTTTTCCTATCAAGGGAAAAGAGATTGAAAGAAAATATTATGTGGAAAAAGAAAGACTCCTCATTTTTATAGAGGTGGAACTCCTCTTTCAATATATGAAGGATTACTTTATATGTTTTATGATGAATGCAATTGGTGAGTGCTAAATAGTAGACCCCAACAAATCCTCCATCATGGTTCTCAAATAGCATATTTTATTTTGAACTACATAAAGAATAAATATATAAAATTAAACATGACTGTAAACATCTACTGGGTCTACTTTCAACAAATATTTTTCCTTGCTTATAAAATAATGTAAATCCATGATCACTATAACTTTACAAGATGAAAGAAAAATAGAATGCACATGTCATCAATGAGCTTAAATGGTTGCTATGTTAATTTCAAATGAGGTTATAAAGCATCATGTGCACAAGAATCCATTAATACATCACAAAATAAATCCACAAATGTAAGATGACACTTGAATAGTTCTTTGTGGGGAAAATTAATAAAATATGGATGTGACAAGTTTTAAAATGTATGAGACTATGAGATAAATTGTAATTAAACTACATCAACTTTTTACAAGCTAGGAATTTTATTTCGCTGTACTTGAAATTTCATAGAGGTTTTCAAAAAAATGGAGAAAGCATAATCAACCATAGATTAATCTAGTAGCTCAACATACATAGAATAACATATCATAAAGAAATTAAGAAGAAAAGATGAAATGGAAATTCAAGCTGGCTAATTCACAAAACCTTTTGTAATGAAAAAATCACCTTCATTAAAAACCCAATAGAGAAAACTTTAGTATAAAAAGGTCAAGACCCAAAAGATCTTTCTCCTTCTCCCTCCTTGCCTCCACTTCAGTGTTATTGGCATCTTCTTTATGCTCTTTGTCTTCACAGCTAATATTTTATGGTTAAGTTTCTCCATTTTCAAAAAGATGTGGTTGGAAGTTTGTTTCCAAATGGGTACCCGCTTCAAATATCTTGTAATTCCCGTTTTATAAATCATTTTTAAAAATAATTTGGTGAGCAGCCTAGATTTGGTCTCGACTATTATTTAATTTTCAAGTTGATATTTATAATTTTGTCATTAGAAACCACTTCCAACCTATTATTCGTTCATTATCTCTCTTACCAGCTCTTGTTTTCTAGAGACAGACATTGTGGACTCAAGTTACAACCTTCAGAAGTTCATGGCTCAGCCATTGTTGATATGCATGAAATGACTCAACAACCATTGATATGTTCCATATAAATATTTATTTTTTGATTTCTAAATCCACCCTATTCATACCACATGGACTATGTGAGAGTATTGTTACCCACCACCAGTGAGTGACACCCATAGGAGTAAATTTTCTCCTAGATTTGTCTTCACCCGACAACCAACAACCCCTTCTAGCTGCTATATAGCTCAATGTTCCACCATTCTCTACCACTGGGGCCAATCGTTATGTGCCCTCACCCATCTGTTATGATCGTATGTTTGAAGGTGGGCCATCTAACCCTGAAGGTATGTATTTCATTATGTAATTGAGAATTTTTGCATGCTTATCATAGACACTTATGGCATGGATTAGTTAGGGGATTTGGTAGAAAGAATGGGCTTGGTTTGTACTTTTGTCCCCTTGTCTAACATGGTGGTTAACCATGTATCTTAGTCCCATGGGATCTACTTTATTGGATTTTAACCTTGGGAATGACACTACATGGGAAATCCCAATTTTGTTCGTGTGGTCCCACTTCCCGACACCACTTACATCACTCCCTTTCACTCGTTATAACCCCTTTTCACATATTTCCCATTCGAGTCCACATTTGTCCATTGGGTCTTGTTATTGTGCAATCTAACAGGGGTCCTGTTAGAGCCTAGATTTGCCTCAGGTTGAAAAGACAAGGTTCTAGGTCCACATCAAACCACGCTCAGCCTCATAGCTAGCCCTACGAGGACAGGAGAGGGCTCTCTCCGAGTCGATCTTGGCAAAAGACAAGTGATGGGGCTCGAGATGAATGAAAAACAAACTAATTTTAGGCTAGGTATGAAGTACAAAGGTTTGATTTGAGTTTTTTGGGGGTTTTGTGTTGGAAATAGCGAAAGACAAATTTGGGTCCGGGGATGAGGTACAGTTTCTGCAGAGCTCTGATTGGGGCAAGGAAGGCAATCGTTTTGATGCTTTAAAGCGAGTGAAATGGATAGATCAGATTGGTGAGGAGCTAAGGAGAGCAAGAGAGTCTCAAGAATTCTCCTTAAACAGATGAAAACATGGAAATTTAAACAAATTCAAAGGCAGAGCATAACAGTTAATGGATTCTACCTTAATCATTCATTTGTTCAAATTCAAAAGAAAAGAGAGGAAAATGATACACATAACACTAATGAACTTACAATTACTTAGAGAAGCACACCATCAAAACATAAAGCCACATGGATCTCAAATAGTGCTGCAAAACCCTGGTCTTTCCTTGGCAAAAAATGCAGAGATAGAATGTACAATGATATGCCAAAGCAATCCCAAGTGTCCAACCCTGAAAGTGACTTAGAAATTACATGATATAGCTAGCCCAACCCATTCCCTTGCCTCTAGGGGTCGAGATCATCATTCTAGGAGTTGTTTCAACCAATTCTAAACAAAGCACTAAAATCTAGGCAATCAAAACAACTTGCCTCTATAAGGTAGGAAACTGATTCATTCATTAAATTTTTACTTTTTAGTGAATGAATCCTCTAGAACAAGTAAATAAGTGCAAAAATTACATCATGTTTATCCAATTACATCAAGATAGATCAAAAAATAACATCGCAAAGCAAAACTAGTCAAATTGGCCGAATTTCTGAGCTGGAAGGTGAAAAATTTGGCAAAAAACCTCTGTGCGCCGCGCCAATTTCTTTGTGCATCGCGCCACTTTGAGACTGAGTTTGAGGCACTTCCTAAAGTCCAAATTGAGCCCAAGTGTGCTTGTTAGAAAGCCCTACCTGTCTACGTTCCAACTCAAGTGGAATTTCTGAATTTGGTGCCCATTTGCCTCTCAAAAACCTCAATCTCCCAAGACTACTTCCTGTGTGTGAAATTAGGGGCAGAGAGGTCATTTTTAGGGTGTTTTTGACCTCTTGAGGACTCAAAACTTGCCCAAACTTCTTGGCCATGCACCAGCAGTCATGATTTTTCATGAAAAATCCAAAAATATAAAATTTTTTGCATTTGGAGCCTCCTATCATAAGCGCGTGCCACGTGGCACAGCGCACAGGGAGAAAAACCCTGTTTTTTGTACAAAAATTTGCAAAAATACAAAAAATGCCCCAAATTTCTTGAAATTTGGGCTGGAGCTTCTTCATTAAGTGTTATGCTGGGCTAAAGAGGCTTCGGCCAATATCTGAAGACGATCGAGCTCCCTTTGCCTCTTTTGCTTCTTTATTGCCTTTCTCAATTTTGCCTTTAAATTCCTGATTCGGGCCTTGTAGACCTTGTTTCGTGCCATGTAGTGGAAAGACCTATGTCTCAGCAATGCATGGTCTTTGTCGGCCTTGTCCAACAGCCTCTCTAAGTGCATGTTAACTCTCTCAAGATTGGCCTCCCGATCCTCATTAATCTCTTGCTCCAATGACATGAGCTCAATTCTTCTCCTTTGTGCAGCCTGACGATTCTCGTGAATGTTTTGTAGCTCCATGATTGCTTGCTGATCCTCAAGCTGTTTGTTCCTCTGCTCCAAGTACTTCATGGTCCACTTAGCTCTCTCCAAGTCAAGGGATAAGGCTTGGATCTCTGTTTGCTGCTCCTGGATGATCTCCCTAAGCTTGGCACTTTGTGGGCCCGTATCTGTATCATCATCATGAATGAGAATGAAGTCAGTCTCTCTTTCACCTGAAGGCTCACCTGAAGGCCCCTCATCCTGCATTGGCCTCTTGCCTTTGTCCTGTACCTATGATGCTGATGGAGGAAGCGAGGCCCCTTCCACCCCGGGTGGAGATAACACTCGCTTTGCTGCTGCAAACAAATGTCTGGTGCCTCTCTGATATGTGATGAATACCGGCACACTAGCGGTCTCATGGCGCTCATACTGATGAGAAGGTCCACCTTCATGCTTAACCTTTGATAATCCCCATGAAGCCCTGAAGAAGTCGCGAGAGATGAAATCATCCCAAGTGATGCCTTGTACTCCAAGTTGATGAACCACCAAAATCTTAATAAGAGCAAAATGATAGACATTGTTAAGTTGCTGCTGAGGGGTTTTATGCTGCACAAGTGTGGTCATCCTCTCTATGTTCCGGCAAAAGAAATACGGAATGTTCATCATCCGTACCCTGGTGAAATGCATGAGCAACCTGATGTGATAAGCATAGAGACGAGAGAACCGTCCCTCACAGCTGAAATATTTCATGATCAACTTCATTAGTGGAGCATATTCATCTTTCAGATATCGGAATGGGAACACTCTCTTGAGCTGCCTCAAGAAACTGGTTTTAATGTATGGCTCATAATGCTGCCGGTCAATCTTCTGTTTCTTGTGCCATGGTTCTCCAATGTTCGGTATGCCGGTTGCTAATGAGACAGATTCTGGTGTAAGCGTGAAGGTGACACCGGCTAAGGTAGCTTGATCTCCATGTAAGTGCAGCACAAAAAGATGAGCTAGCTCATGATGAAATTGAACACTAGCCACCTTTTGACAAAACTCATAGCATGACTGATGCTGAAAACAAAACATGGCAAGAGGGCAGGCCTGCAATTCTGTAAGGGTGGTCGGTTCTTCTCTAACATGTCTGCAACCTTTATGAGGCCTCCGAGGTGCCTGTTCTTCCAAGGGTGAGTCACTTTGGGTTTCCACTTCATAGTTCGATGAATGCTCAGATGCCATGACTGTTGTTTTTTCAAACTGCCTTGAAGATGAAGATGCTAATGTATGAAAACTGTTTAACTGCTCTTTAGAGTGCAAAGTCTGCCAGCAAAGGGAAAAAACAAATGAAACAGGGACTGTTAGGAAGGGGAAATAATAGTGAGGAATGGGAATTATTGGGAGAAATTTGATAGGGAAATATGGGAGAGGGTTTGATGGATTTATGTATGGGAATAGGGTTTAGGGTTTGGGATTGTTGTATAGGGTTTGAGGTGTGAGGTTGGAGGATTTGGGACAGAGCATGTTGGAAAAGGGAATAATGAACTTAGGTGATGGGAATTAGGTATTGGTGGAGACAAGGGAACAATGGGAAGGAGAAATAATTTTGGTGGCAAAACAGTGAGTTCTGAAACCCTGGCAGCAAGTTTGCTTATGTTTATAGAAGGAGGGTTTGATATATGTGTTCACCCATTGTCATCCATAAACCACCATCACTAATCACAAAACTGGATGAAATATCAAAATAGCAACACTACCTGGCAAATCCACGCAAGTTATGAGCAAATTGGTGAAATTTGAAACAATTTCGGGCTTTCAGGTGTATGCGCCGTGCCACATACCCAGTGCGCCACGTGCTCCCAGTGCGCCGCGCCCGTTCAGAATAACACTGGACAATTTCTCCCAGTGCGTCGCGTGCTTCCAGTGCATCGTGCCACTTGTTCTGTGCGCTGTGCAGGCTAGTTGCAAGCAATTTCAACCCAAAACACGCACTTGCTCACCCAATTCACTTTGAAATGCTTCTCTTTGACCTTGGCATGCAGAATGACATTGATCTTCATGGCAAAACCTTTATAAAGACATTGATTTGATTTTTGGTTCTTCAAAACCCATTTTTGTAATGTTTTGAAATTGGCACTTTTTCACAATTAATACAACTTTGTCTTTTTGTTTCCTCCTTGATTTTTTTGGTTGAAATGATGAAATTCTTGGCAATTTTTTGTAGGAATAGTTGACATGGAATTTGGGAAAGGAGACCAGGTCTGCGCCTGAAGATTTGAAAAACCGAAAACTTTGAAAATTATTACAAAAGGACAAAATGTTTGACTTTTGAACATTCATAATCCATCCATATGATGATGAAAATCTTTAAATGAAAACTTATTAAGAACCTCCCTCTGGCCTGCTGGCTTTATTGGACAATCTGAAGACACAGTTCGTGAAACCCTAGACTTAGTGACTGAAAATAACTCTTGCTGATCAAAAGACACGAAAACTTGATTTTGATGAACAAACCTGAGCCAACAATGCAAATCATGAGGGGGTTGAATGACAAAATCCCTTTCGACAGAGTTTATGGCATGCCCCTAGCGGAACGCAACTGAGTGAAACGAGCAAGACACCTAAAAATGAAATGCAAAAAGAGTTTTGATCTCTGACAGAGGGATGACCAGACCGACTCTAACATTGGCTCCAATGGGAATGGTAGCTCCTTGGAGGTGCCAAGAACGACAGATCTCTGGAAGAGCTAGACAGTGCCTTCATCCATTGGGCTATGGAGTCATTATTTCGACAAACAATACAAGACTCTGACTCAATTTATTTCACTGAAACTTGACACAAAATGACTCGATGATGAAACTGAAATGACTGAAAAACTGACTCGACAAACTGAACTCAAAACTAAAATCTTTCTTCAGAATTATAGCCTTCACTTCGGGCCCCAGACTGAAGAAAAGATCACAGCACACACTTGTAGCGAAACTGAAATAAAATGGTATTTACAATGACAATGTAAACAACAGAAATAACTCAGAAAAGGTACCGCTTGAGTAGCCGGCCATTGACCGGCCCTCTTGGACAATCTTCCCCGTTCATCTCCTTCAGAAGAAAGGCATTCTGACCCCAGTATGCTGCAATTTTGAAAGGACCTCTCTAGATATTTTCAAACTTACCGTGCTTGCCCTTTTCTTCATTCCTTGCATCCCACTTTAAAGCCACATCATCCAACTGAAATGTGTCCGCCTTTGCTTTTCTGTCATAAATCTTTTTAATTCTCTCCTGCAACTTGAATGTGTTTTGAAAAACATCTTCCCGTGTCTACTGCAAGTGGATCATTTGATTTAGTCTTCTCTGCATTGGATCCTCTTCACTACCAGCCTCTTGAAGAAGTTTGACTACCGGAGCTGCAAGAGAGGTAGGGAACACTGTATCAACTCCATAAACTAACTCAAAGGGGGACATACCAATGGATTTCTTCTGACTCACGCGGTCTACCCAAAGTGCATGGACCAACTTCTTATGCCAACTCTTCTTGTTGATTTTCAGCATCTTCTTAATGATATTAACCAAAGATTTGTTGGAAGACTCTGCCAATCCATTGCCTTGTGGATGATAAGAGGTTGAGTGCCCCAAAGTAATATGATATTTACTACAAAACTCAACCATCCTTTTTGACATGAAAGCTGCTGCATTATCAGTGATTAGCTTATTCGGGCAACCAAAACGAGACAAAATATTATTCTCGAGGAATGAAATTATTACCGCATCCGTAGCTTGCCTAGTGGGAATTGCTTCGATCCACTTCGTGAAATAATCTGTCGTCGTGAGGATCCATCTATGCTGACCTGAAGAAGTGGGATGAATTTCACCAATGAAATCCAACCCCCACTGCTGAAAAGGGGCACTCACCTCAATGGGCTTAAGCGGCAAAGGCTGTAATTTCTGCTTTCCTTCAAAAATCTGACAGTTATGACAGCTCTTGACAGTCTTGAACACATCAGCAAACAATGTCGGCCAATAGTATCCAGCCCTCAGAATTTTATTTGCCGTTGTTTTCCAAAAAATGTGACCGCCACAATCTCCTTTATGGAAATCCTCCATGATCTGCTTCGCTTCTTCTTCCACCAAACAATTTAACAAAACGCCACCGGGATCTTTCCAATAAAGTGCAGAATTCAAAATACAAAACTTAGCAGCCTTTAACTTAAGAGTTCTAGCTTTGTTTTTAGCCATACTAGGCGGCGCGGACAAATTTTGAAGGACATATATGATATCTGAATACCATGGAGAAAGAACAAACATTTTTGATACCTGAAGTGACGAACTTTCCTCATTTTCATCGGACATAGCAGCGATCAGATTTATGTCTAAGACGTGCAGATTTGATTCAGCCATCAACTTCGCCAATCCCTGACCTTTAACAAGCTTTGTGGGCATTATCTCTACATCATACTCCAGCAAAGCTGCTATCCACTTGCCACGTCTTCCTTCAGGATCTGTTTGGACCAAAACATCTTTGACAACAGCGTTAGGAACATAAGCTAAAATATGGGAATGCAGAATGTACACACGGAAATCTTTTAGTGCTTTTACAAGTGCAAGAGCTTGCTTCTCAATAATGTTGTATTTCAAAGCAACATCTCTTATAGTCCGGCTGAAGAAAGCAATGGGTCTTTCATGCTCATCTTTTTTCTGCATTAATACAGCTGCCATAGTATGCTCCAAAGCAAATGAAAACAATATAAAATCTTGAGTATAATCCGGGCTGATTAGAACCGAAGCTGAAGAAAGAGCCAATTTTACTAAATTGAAAGATTTTACAGTCTCTTCCGTCCACATCACTTGGTTGTCCTTCTTAAGCATGTTTGTAATCTCCCTTAGATGTTCAGCAAGATTAGGAACAAAGCGGCGCAGAAAATTCATCTAACCATTAAACAATTGAATCTTCTTCTTATTCCGCGACAGGTCAATTTGCTGAATTGCTTCCACACGTGCTGGATCAATACGGATGCCATCCTTTGAGATAATGTGCCCAAGTATTTTGTCTTCATCCATGGCAAACAAGTTCTTCTTAGGATTCAGCGACACACCATATTTTCTGCACTTTTGAAAGACAATTTTCAAATGATACAAGTGTTCTTCATCTGATTTGGAGAACACGGTCAAATCATCAAGGTACACAACCAAGAAGACATCCATCTCATTTGCAAAAGCCAAGTCCATTGCTTGCTGAAAAGTGGCACCTGCATTCTTCAAACTGAAAGGCATTTTTGCGTAATGAAATGTCCTCCACGGAGTGGTGAACGTTGTTTTGTCTCGGTCATCTTCATGGACTAAAATTTGGTTATATCCGGAATAACCATCGAGTAGTGACATGCGAGATGCTCCAACTACTCGCTGAAGTATGTGATCCATTTTTGGCAGTGGATAATTATCTTTCAATGAAACTTTGTTGAGATTTCGAAAATCAATGCACAAACGAATCTCACCTGTCTTATTTCGTACGGGCACCAAATTAGATATCCAATTAGAAAAACGGATGGGAACAAGGATTCCTGATTTGTACAACCTATTTATCCCCTCAATTGATGGCAGCAATTTTGGATTAAGCCTTCTTAACTTCTGTCTGAAAGGTTTTTGATTAGGCTTAATAGGAATTGTGTGCTGAATTATATTGGTGTCATATGTTTTCAAATCAGAATAATCCCAAGCAAACACATCGGAAAAAGATGACAACAAACTGATATATTTGGCTTTTACCTTCGGTGGCAATGTTTTGGACAGCTTTACCATCTTCGGATGTTCGGCTGTTCCAATGTTCACCTCTTCGACTCCCTTCTCTGTTGGCTGCAATGTTGGTTTACAGGCTACGTCATCATGATCAAAGAGTTCTTCTAAAGGAATCAAGCCTTTAGGAATCACATTATCCTTGAGCTGCAACACGTCCATTTGATTGATCTGCACATCATCTTTTCCGTCATCATGTTGTACATCAATTGAGGTATCTTTGAACTTACCTTTGTTTTGCAGAAAATCATCAATCTCCTCATCATCTTGAAAAACTTGCCAATATCTCTGATTGTCCGGGACAGTCGGATGATGTTTCACATGAATTTCAAATTTATTACTTGAATTCATAGGAATCTTCAAATTACTCGCTGCCTTAGCAAGTGCATCAGCAATACTATTTTGAATACGAGGCACACACGTCAAAGTGTAATATGAAAATAGCTTCAAAATGTCTAGAACAACATTCCGGTATGCCCGCATCCGAGGATGCTTTGCTTGATATTCGCCTTTAACTTGCTTAATCACTAATTCAGAGTCGCCATACACAGCAATCCTCTTAGCATTCAGCTTTCTTAGGATCTTTAGGCCAGCGATCAAAGCCTCATACTCAGCTTCATTGTTTGAGCAATCAAAAGCAAGTTTGTAAGAACATACCCGCACATTACTCGGCACTTTGTTTGGAGCAGAAAAAGGACTGCGTACCCAAATTCCAATTCCAGCACCATCATTTCCCACTGCTCCATTGAAATCCATAGTCCACAGGCCATCTTCCTCTTCTTCTAAGTGCTGAAATTCTATTTGTTGTATTTTTTCTGCTTGCTGTCCATTATCCTTTTCTGATCGCTGAATGGTATTGCCCTGTTCTTGACTTTCTTTCTTCAAAACTTCTCTGAAATTCTCTGCTATTTCTGGAATATCATCTGCTGCAACTAACTGACTATCAATCTCATTGAAACTATCTGAATACAAAACAAAAGACTCTAAATCTGTATGTACATAATTGATCGGATGATTAATTGGTTTCTCCTTGCTGGTAATCATGTATTTCATTTTCTGCTCCCGATAAAGTTTTCTCATTTGGCCAAACACAGGAATCGTCGCATAGGAGAAATCAAGCTGCATAGTTCCTTTGATCTTTGCTCCCCAAGATCTGGAAAGAAGCATTCCAAACCGAGGAGGTATATCCGCCACCACCACATCCATCAAAATGTTCTTTGCAGGAATCTGATCCAAACTGACTACCAAGTCTTTAATAAGCCCAATACATCTCACCTTGCTGGAATCAAATGAATAGAGATCATGGTATTTCTTGGTAATGTCCAAACCCAACTTCTCCATGATAGCCTTCGGCATAAGATTGTGGGAGGCGCCGGAATCGAACATAGCATTATGCAACACAAACTCATGCACTCTCAAACTGATATAAAAAGGAGGCACATCACTGTTTGGAGACTCACCATTCAATGCTGGTTCAAAAATCAGTTCAGGTTGATCATCTTCCACACTCACCATATCAGACATTAGATCAAAATTCAGAATTTTGGTGACCTGACCTCTATAATTGCTGTTCTTCATTAGCTCTGTTAAGGGAATGGATACCTTCAATTTAGAAATTTCATTTTCTAAACTAAAAGTGGAAGTTTTCTCTACCTCTTTGGCTAGAACCTCTTTCTTCTCAGCTTTATCTTTCGGTGCAATGGGCTGATTGACTCATTCATTTGTTGATGGAGATTTGTTACGAATAGGATCAACAACTTCTTTTCCTTTATTTGGTGCAACCGGTGGCTCATTCTTAGATGCTGGACCTTCCTTTCTCTTCTGGATTGGATTGATGGGGACATTTCTGTTTCTTAATGAATATTGACGCTGTTGGGCGGACAAGGCATGCATATACCCTCTCTGATACTCATCCGACTCCTCTTCAAGAGTTGTGTCATTTGCCAAGATAAAATCTGCATCCTGCTGTACAGCTGAACTTTCTGCATACTCATCATCTTCAGTGATAAAAGTGGGCATCTCATCAGGAGTAAAGAAGTGATTTTCTTCCCCTATTACATGGTCTTCATCATCAGATTCGGGACCAACAAAATTCTGCTGAAGAGGTGTCTTTACTTGCTGCTGTTGTGATGCCGGTTCTTGTGCTCGCTGCTCACGCTGTTTGATCCTGAATTGAGGTTGCTGTTGTCCACGGAAATTAGGATTCCGGATCTGTGGTTCAGGCTTATCAAGTGTTAACCTTTCAATCATCTTTTCTACCTTGCGTAGCACCTGATCTGAGGTAGAAGCTTCTTCCTTTATTGAGACTTTCTTTTCAGCTTTCATTCTAGCTCTCTTGTCATTCAAATTTTCCTCAACACAAATGGAAATTTTCTGCATTTCTTCTAAGGTAGCTGGATCTTTCTCTCTTAATTGATAAGCCATGTCCGGATCAAAACCATCCGGGAACTTTAGCAAAGCTAACCTTCTAGTTGGCTTTAAATCATCAGGAATTGCATTATAAACCGCATTGAATCTAGTACAATAGTCTTGCACGGATTCACCAGCGTTCCGCTTGATCTTGGTATATTCAGAAGTGACATGAATAGGATCTTTCTTGACTTCCCAACGATCTAAGAACTGTTTTTGAAGCTCTTCTAATGTGGGAATACTTCTAGCTGTCAAAGCTCTAAACCATTTTCTTACCTCACCTACGAAAGTCTGCACGAATAATCTCATGGTCACGTTTTCAGCATCAATCTCATGAAGCTCAAAGAAATCCGTCATCTTGTCCACATGTTGCTGAGCCGTGGTACTTTGAGGAGTGCCATCAAACAAAGGAATTTTACTCTGATAATCTGCTGGCATGTCACCCAAAACTTGAGGCAGCGCGAGAGGTGCAAACTGAGCAGCCATTGCTCTTGGTGGATTTGCAATCGGCCTGGGAGATGTTGGAGGAGAAGGTGCAGCTGATGTGTGAGGTGTATGAGGAGGTGTATGCGGAGGTGAAGCAATTTTGGATGTAGAAGGAGTAGATGGAGGTGAATTTACAACAGACTTTTGATCAGCAATATTAGGCTGCAGGGGAAGGGTGGGAATGAAGGGAGGTTCGGTAGGGATTTTCGAAGCAGATGCCGTTATGGAAGATTCGAGGGATGCAGATGCAGATTCTAGGAAATCAATGATATTTGAAGCGTGAATTTCACTTTGGAGGTGCTTCAAGATAAAATTCTCAATTGATTTATTATTTCTTTCAACTTCAAGAGCTGCAGCAAAGTTAGGATTTGGAACTATAGAACCAAGAGCACTTTCGGATTTGGTTTCAAACAATGACAATTCAAATTTTTCATCAAAATCAAGCTCTTCAAGATAGTTAAAAATTTCAGGACATGAACGAGATTTAAACACGGGAGTGACAGAGCACTCTTGGCGAATAATTCTTGAAATCAGATTAGGATTTTCGTAGAAAGGGGGAGGATTTGGATCTGGATTAGCTCTTGTATATCTCTTTGAAGCCAGCGTGTTATTTTCAAGAAATCAAAAGGACATAAACAACTTGTTCAGCCTTTCAAATTCTAAACTTATCATCCAAAAGCTTAGAATTCTCAAAGGTACTGGGGCGATTTACAAGTCAAGTGTCACGATTACAAGCTAGACCGGAGATTAAATAAAATAGTGTTTATCTACTTGCGCTAATGCAAAGCAAAAGCGTTTCGAAGGCTACCTGGCATAACTTCAAGCTCCGTCTGTAGCTTAGAAAACCAATGACATCAACAAGCAAACCATTTTCTTACCCAGCGAAGTCGCCACTATGTTAGAGCCTAGATTTGTCTCAGGCTGAAAAGACAAGGTTCTAGGTCCACATCAAACCACGCTCAGCCTCGTAGCTAGCCCTATGAGGATAGGAGAGGGCTCTCTCCGGTTCGATCTCGGCAAAAGACAAGCAATGGGGCTCTAGATGACTGAAAAACAAACTAATTTTAGGCTAGGTATGAAGTACAAAGGTTTGATTTGAGTTTTTTGGGGGTTTTGTGTTGGAAACAGGGAAAGGCAAATTTGGGTTCGGGGATGCGGCACAATTTCTGTAGAGTTCTGATTGGGGCAAGGGAGGCAATCGTTTTGATGCTTTAAAGCGAGTGAAATGGATAAGGAGAGCAAGAGAGTCTCAAGAATTCTCCTTAAACAGATGAAGACATGGAAATTTAAACAAATTCAAAGGCAGAGCATAGCAGTTAATGGATTCTACTTTAATCACTCATTTGTTCAAATTCGGAAGAAAAGAGAGGAAAATGATACACATAACGCTAATGAACTTACAATTACTTAGAGAAGCACACCATCAAAACATAAAGGCACATGGATCCCAAATAGTGTTGCAAAACCCTGGTCTTTCCTTAGCCAAAAATGCAGAGATAGAATGTACAATGATATGCCAAAGCAATCCCAAGCGTCCAACCCTGAAAATGACTTAGAAATTACATGATATAGCTAGCCCAACCCATTCCCTTGCCTCTAGGGGTTGAGCTCATCATTCTACGAGCTGTTTCAACCAATTCTAAACAAAGCACTAAAATCTAGGCAATCAAAACAACTTGCCTCTATAAGGTAGGAAACTGATTCATTCATTAAATTTTCAATTTTTAGTGAATGAATCCTCTAGAACAAGTAAATAAGTGCCAAAATTACATCATGTTTATCCAATTACATCAATATAGATGAAAAAATAACATCGCAAAGCAAAACTAGTCAAACTGGCCGAATTCCTGAGCTGGAAGGTGAAAAATTTGGCAAAAAACCTTTGTGCACCATGCCAATTTCTCTGTGCATCACGACACTTTGAGATTGATTTTGAGGCACTTCTTGAAGTCCAAATTGAGCCCAAGTGTGCTTGTTGGAAAGCCCTGCCTGTCTACTTTCCAACCCAAGTCGAATTTCTGAATTTGGTGCCCATTTGCCCCTCCAAAACCTCAATCTTCGAAGACTTCTTCTTATGTGTGAAATTAGGGGCAGAGAAGTCATTTTTAGGGTGTTTTTGACCTCCTGAGGACTCAAAACTTGCCCAAACTTCTTGGCCATGCACCAGAAGTCATGATCTTTCATGAAAAATCCAAAAATATAATTTTTTTTGCATTTGGAGCCTCCTATCATAAGCGCGCGCCACGTGGCGCGGCGCACAAGGAGAAAGACCCTGTTTTTTGTACAAAAATTTGCAAAAATACAAAAAGTGCCCCAAATTTCTTGAAATTTGGGCTGGAGCTTCTTCATTAAGTGTTATGCTGGGATAAAGAGGCTTTGGCCAATATCTGAAGACGATCGAGCTCCCTTTGCCTCTTTTGCTTCTTTATTGTCTTTCTCAATTTTGGCTTTAAATTCCTGATTCGGGCCTTGCAGACCTTGTTTCATGCCATGTAGTGGAAAGCCATGTGTCTCAGAAATGCATGGTCTTTGTCGGCCTTGTCCAACAGCCTCTCTAAGTGCATGTTAACTCTCTAGAGATTGGCCTCCCAATCCTCATTAATCTCTTGCTCCAATGACGTGAGCTCAATTCTTCTCCTTTGTGCAGCTTGGCGATTCTCGCGAATGTTTTGTAGCTCCATGATTGCTTGCTGATCCTCAAGCTGTTTTTTCCTCTGCTCCAAGTACTTCATGGTCCACTTAGCTCTCTCCAAACCAAGGGATAAGGCTTGGATCTCTATTTGCTGGTCCTGGATGATCTCCCTAAGCTTGGCACTTTGTGGGCCCGTATCTCTATAACCATCATGAATGAGAATGAAGCCAGTCTTTCTTTCACCTGAAGGCTCACCTGAAGGCCCCTCATCCTGCATTGGCCTCTTGCCTTTGTCTTGTACTTGTGATGCTGATGGAGGAAGCGAGGCCCCTTCCACCCCGGGTGGAGATAACACTCGCTTTG
This sequence comes from Pinus tabuliformis, assembly GCA_031772625.1. NCBI lineage: Eukaryota > Viridiplantae > Streptophyta > Pinopsida > Pinales > Pinaceae > Pinus > Pinus tabuliformis. The sequence continues at coordinate 155,997,947 of CM062806.1, forward strand.
CCGCTGCAAACAAATGTCTGGTGCCTCTCTGATATGTGATGAATACCGGCACACTAGCGGTCTCATGGCGCTCATACTGATGAGAAGGTCCACCTTCATGCTTAACCTCTGATAATCCCCATGAAGCTCTGAAGAAGTCACGAGAGATGAAATCATCCCAAGTGATGCCCTGTACTCCACGCTGATGAACCACCAAAATCGTAATAAGAGCAAAATGATAGACACTATTAATTTGCTGCTGAGGGGTTTTATGCTGCACAAGTGTGGTCATCCTCTCTATGTTCCGGCAAAAGAAATACGGAATGTTCATCATCCGTACCCTGGTGAAATGCATGAGAAACCTGATGTGATAAGCATAGAGACGAGAGAACCGTCCCTCACAGCTGAAATATTTCACGATCAACTTCATTAGTGGAGCATATTCATCTCTCAGATATCGGAATGAGAACACTCTCTTGAGCTGCCTCAAGAAACTGGTTTTAATGTATGGCTCATAATGCTGTCGGTCAATCTTCTGTTTCTTGTGCCATGGTTCTCCAATGTTCGGTATGCCGGTTGCTAATGAGACAGATTCTGGTGTAAGCGTGAAGGTGACACCGGCTAAGGTAGCTTGATCTCCATGTAAGTGCAGCACAAAAAGACGAGCCAACTCATGATGAAATTGAACACTAGCGACCTTTTGACAAAACTCATAGCATCACTGATGCTGAAAATAAAACATGGCAAGAGGGCAGGCCTGCAATTCTGTAAGGGTGGTCGGTTCTTCTCTAACATGTCTACCACCTTTATGAGGCCTCCGGGGTGCCTGTTCTTCCAAGGGTGAGTCACTTTGGGTTTCCACTTCATAGTCCGATGAATGCTCAGATGCCATGACTGCTGTTTTTTCAAACTGCCTTGAAGATGAAGATGCTAATGTATGAATACTGTTTAATTGCTCTTTAGAGTGGAAAGTTTGCCAGCAAAGGGAAAAAACAAATGAAACAAGGACTGTTAGGAAGGGGAAATAATAGTGAGGAATGGGAATTATTGGGAGAAATTTGATAGGGAAATATGGGAGAGGGTTTGAGGGATTTATGTATGGGAATAGGGTTTAGGGTTTGGGATTGTTGTATAGGGTTTGAGGTGTGAGGTTGGAGGATTTGGGACAGAGCATGTAGGAGAAGGGAATAATGAACTTAGGTGATAGGGAATTAGGGATTGGTGAAGACAAGGGAACAATGGGAAGGAGAAATGATTTTGGTGGCAAAACAATGAGTTCTGAAACCCTGGAAGCAAGTTTGCTTATGTTTATAGAATGAGGGTTTGATATATTTGTTCACCCATTGTCATCCATAAACCACTATCACTAATCACAAAATTGGATGAAATATCAAAATAGCAACACTACTTGGCAAATCCACGCAAGTTATGAGCAAATTGGTGAAATTTGAAACAATTTCGGGCTTTCAGGTGTATGCGCCGCGCCACATACCCAGTGCGCCACGTGCTCCCAGTGCGCCGCGCCCGTTCAAAATAACACTGGACAATTTCTCCCAGTGCACCGCGCCACCTGTTCTGTGCGCTGCGCCGGCTAGTTGCAAGCAATTTCACCCCAAAACACGCACTTGCTCACCCAATTCACTTTGAAATGCTTCTCTTTGACCTTGGCATGCAGAATGACATTGATCTTCATGGAAAAACATTTATAAAGACATTGATTTGATTTTTGGTTCTTCAAAACTCATTTTTCTAATGTTTTGAAATTGGCACTTTTTCACAATTAATACAACTCTGTCTTTTTGTTTCCTCCTTGATTTTTTTGGTTGAAATGATGAAATTCTTGGCAATTTTTGTAGGAATAGTTGACATGGAATTTGGGAAAGGAGACCAGGGCTGCGCCTAAAGATTTGAAAAACCGAAAACTTTGAAAATTATTACAAAAGAACAAAATGTTTGACTTTTCTTCAAAATAGAGTTTTGAAGAACAGTCATAATCCATCTATATGATGATGAAAATCTTTAAATGAAAACTTATTAAGAACCTCCCTCTGGCCTGCTGGCTTTATTGGACATTGTGAAGACACAGTTCGTGAAACCCTAGACCTAGTCACTGAAAATAACTCTTGCTGATCAAAAGACATGAAAACTTGATTTTGATGAACCGACCTGAGCCAGAAATGCAAAGCATGAGGGGGATGAATGACAAAAGCCCTTCTGACAGAGTTTATGGCATGCCCCTAGTGGAATGCAACTGAGTGAAACGAGCGAGACACCTAAAAATGAAATGCAAAAAGAGTTTTGATCTCTGACGGAGGGATGACCAGACCGACTCTAACATTGGCTCCAATGGGGATGGTAGCTCCTTGGAGGTGCCAAGAACGGCAGATCTCTGGAAGAGCTAGACAGATCTATGGAGTCATTATTTCGACAAACAGTACAAGACTCTAACTCAATTTATTGCACTGAAACTTGACACAAAATGACTCGATGATGAAACTGAAATGACTGAAAAATTGACTCGAAAAACTGAACTCAAAACTGAAATCTTTGTTCAGAATTATAGCCTTCACTTCGGGCCCCAGACTAAAGAAAAGATCACAGCACACACTTGCAGCGAAACTGAAATAAAATGGTATTTACAATGACAATGTAAACAACAGAAATAACTCAGAAAAGGTACCGCTTGAGTAGCCAACCATTGACCGGCCCTCCTGGACAATCTTCCCTGTTCATCTCCTTCAGAAGAAAGGCATTCTGACCCCAGTATGCTGCAATTTTAAAAGGACCTTTCCAGAGATTTTCAAACTTACCGTGCTTGCCCTTTTCTTCATTCCTTGCATCCCACTTTAAAACCACATCATCCAACTGAAATGTGTCCGCCTTTGCTTTTCTGTCATAAATCTTTTTAATTCTCTCCTGCAACTTGAATGTGTTTTGAAAAACATCTTCCCGTGTCTGCTGCAAGTGGATCATTTGATTTAGTCTTCTCTGCATTGGATCCTCTTCACTACCAGCTTCTTGAAGAAGTTTGACTACTGGAGCTGCAAGAGAGGTAGGAAACACTGTATCAACTCCATAAACTAACTCAAAGGGGGACATACCAATGGATTTCTTCTGACTCACACAGTCTGCCCAAAGTGCATGGACCAACTTCTTATGCCAACTCTTCTTGTTGATTTCCAGCATCTTCTTAATGATATTAACCAAAGATTTGTTGGATGGCTCCACCAATCCATTGCCTTGTGGATGATAAGCCTTTGAGTGCCCCAAAGTAATATGATATTTACTACAAAACTCAACCATCCTTTTTGACTTGAAAGCTGCTGCATTATCAGTGATTAGCTTATTCGGGCAACCAAAACGAGACAAAATATTATTCTCAAGGAATGAAATTATTACCGCATCCGTAGCTTGCCTAGTGGGAATTGCTTCGATCCACTTCATGAAATAATCTGTCGCCGTGAGGATCCATCTATGCTGACCTGAAGAAGCGGGATGAATTTCACCAATGAAATCCAACCCCCACTGCTGAAAAGGGGCACTCACCTCAATGGGCTTAAGCGGCAAAGGCTGTAATTTTTGCTTTCCTTCAAAAATCTGACAATTATGACAGCTCTTGACAGTCTTGAACACATCAACAAACAATGTCGGCCAATAGTATCCAGCCCTCAGAATTTTATTTGCCGTTGTTTTCCAAAAAAGGTGACTGCCACAATCTCCTTTATGGAAATCCTCCATGATCTGCTTCGCTTCTTCTTCCACCAAACAATTTAACAAAACGCCACCGGGATCTTTCCAATAAAGAGCAGAATTCAAAATACAAAACTTAGTAGCCTTTAACTTAAGAGTTGTAGCTTTGTTTCTAGCCATACCAGGCGGCGCGGACAAATTATGAAGGACATATATGATATCTGAATACCATGGAGAAAGAACAAACATTTCTGATACCTGAAGTGACGAACTTTCCTCATTTTCATCGGACATAGCAGCGATCAGATTTATGTCTAAGACGTGTAGATTTGATTCAGCCATCAACTTCGCCAATCCCTGACCTTTAACAAGCTTTGTGGGCCTTATCTCCACATCATACTCCAGCAAAGCTGCTATCCACTTGCCACGTCTTCCTTCAGGATCTGTTTGGACCAAAACTTCTTTGACAACAGCGTTAGGAACATAGGCTAAAATATGGGAATGCAGAATGTACACACGGAGATCTTTCAGTGCTTTTACAACTGCAAGAGCTTGCTTCTCAATAATGTTGTATTTCAAAGCAGCATCTCTTATAGTGCGGCTGAAAAAAGCAATGGGTCTTTCATGCTCATCTTTTTTCTGCATTGATAAAGCTACCATAGTATGCTCTGAAGCAAATGAAAACAATATAAAATCCTGAGTATAATCCAGGCTGATTAGAACCGGAGCTGAAGAAAGAGCCAGTTTTACTAAATTGAAAGATTTTACAGCCTGTTCCGTCCACGTCACTTGGCTGTCCTTCTTAAGCATGTTTGTAATCTCCCATAGATGTTCAGCGAGATTAGGAACAAAGCGGCACAGAATATTCATCTTACCATTAAACGATTGAATCTCCTTCTTATTCCAGGGCAGGTCAATTTGCTGAATTGCTTCCATACGTGCTGGATCAATACGAATGCCATCCTTTGAGATAATGTGCCCAAGTAGTTTTCCTTCATCCATGGCAAACAAGCTCTTCTTAGGATTCTGCGACACACCATATTTTCTGCACTTTTGAAAGACAATTTTCAAATGATACAAGTGTTCTTCATCTGATTTGGAAGACACGGTCAAATCATCAAGGTACACAACCAAGAAGTCATCCTTCTCAATTGCAAAAGCCAAGTCCATTGCCCGCTGAAAAGTGGCACCTGCGTTCTTCAAACCGAAAGGCATTTTTGCGTAATGAAATTTCCCCCATGCAGTGGTGAACGCTGTTTTGTCTCGGTCATCTTCATGGACTAAAATTTGGTTATATATGGAATAACCATCAAGTAGTGACATGCGAGATGCTCCAACTACTCGCTGAAGTATGTGATCCATTTTTGGCAGCGGATAATTATCCTTCAATGAAACTTTGTTGAGATTTCGAAAATCAATGCACAAACGAATCTCACCTGTCTTCTTTCGTACGGGCACCAAATTAGATATCCAATCAGAAAAACGGATGGGAACAATGATTCCTGATTTGTACAACCTATTTATCTCCTTCTCAATTGATGGCAGCAATTTTGGATTAAGCCTTCTTAACTTCTATCTGAAAGGTTTTTTATTAGGCTTAATAGGAATTGTGTGTTGAATTATATTGGTGTCATATGTTTTCAAATCAGAATAATCCCAAGCAAACACATCGGCAAAAGATGACAACAAACTGATATATTTGGCTTTTACCTTCGGTGGCAATGTTTTGGACAGCTTTACCATCTTCGAATGTTCGGCTGTTCCAATGTTCACCTCTTCGACTCCCTTCTCTGTTGGCTGCAATGTTGGTTTACGGGCTACGTCATCATGATCAAAGAGTTCTTCTAAAGGAATCAAGCCTTTAGGAATCACATTATCCTTGAGCTGCAACACGTCCATTTGATTGATCTGCACATCATCTTTTCCGTCATCATGCTGTACATCAATTGAGGTATCTTTGAACTTACCTTTGTTTTGCAGAAAATCATCAATCTCCTCATCATCTTGAAAAACTTGCCAATATCTCTGATTGTCCGGGACAGTCGGACGATGTTTCACATGAATTTCAAATTTATTACTTGAATTCATAGGAATCTTCAAATTACTCGCTGCCTTAGCAAGTGCATCAGCAATACTATTTTGAATACAAGGCACACACGTCAAAGTGTAATCTGAAAACAGCTTCAAAATGTCTAGAACAACATTCCGGTATGCCCACATCCGAGGATGCTTTGCTTGATATTCGCCTTTAACTTGCTTAATCACTAATTCGGAGTCGCCATACATAGCAATCCTCTTAGCATTCAGCTTTCTTAGGATCTTTAGGCTAGCGATCAAAGCCTCATACTCAGCTTCATTGTTTGAGCAATCAAAAGCAAGTTTGTAAGAACATACCGGCACATTACTCGGCACTTTGTTTGGAGCAGAAAAAGGACTGCGTACCCAAATTCCAATTCCAGCACCATCATTTCCCATCGCGCCATTGAAATCAATAGTCCACAGGCCATCTTCCTCTTCTTCTAAGTGCTGAAATTCTATTTGCTGTATTTTTTCTGCTTGCTGTCTATTATCCTTTTCTGATCGTTGAACAGTATTGCCTTGTTCTTGACTTTTTTTTCTTCAAAACTTCTCTGAAATTCTCTGCTATTTCTGGAATATCGTCTGCTGCAACTAACTGACTATCAATCTCATTGAAACTATCTGAATACAAAACAAAAGACTCTAAATCTGTATGTACATAACTGATCGAATGATTAATTGGTTTCTCCTTGCTGGCAATCATGTATTTCATTTTCTGCTTCCGATAAAGTTTTCTCATTTGGCTAAACACAGGAATCGTTGCATAGGAGAAATCAAGCTGCGTAGTTCCTTTGATCTTTGCTCCCCAAGATTTGGAAAGAAGCATTCCAAACCGAGGAGGTATATCCGCCACCACCACATCCATCAAAACGTTCTTTGCAGGAATCTGATCGAAACTGACTACCAAGTCTTTAATAAGCCCAATAAATCTCACCATGCTGGAATCAAACGAATAGAGATCATGGTATTTCCTAGTAATGTCCAAACCCAACTTCTCCATGATAGCATTCGGCATAAGATTGTGGGAGGCACAGGAATCGAACATAGTATTATGCAACACAAACTCATGCACTCTCAAACTGATATAAAAAGGAGGCACATCACTGTCTGGAGACTCACCATTCAATGCTGGTCCAAAAATCAGTTCAGGTTGATCATCTTCCACACTCACCATATCAGACATTGGATCAAAATTCAGAATTTTGGTGACCTGACCTCTATAACTGCTGTTCTTCATCAACTTTGTCAAGGGAATGGATACCTTCAATTTAGAAATTTCATTTTCTAAACTAAAAGTGGAAGTTTTCTCTACCTCTTTGGCTGGAACCTCTTTCTTCTCAGCTTTATCTTTCGGTACAATGGGCTGATTGACTTGTTCATTTGCTGATGGAGATTTGTTAGGCATAGGATCAGCAACTTCTTTTCCTTTATTTGGTGCGACCGGTGGCTCATTCTTAGATGCTGGACCTTCCTTTCTCTTCTGGATTGGATTGATGTGGACATTTATGTTTCTTAATGAATATTGACGCTGCTAGGCGGACAAGGCATGCATATACCCTCTCTGATACTCATCCGACTCCTCTTTAAGAGCTGTCATTTGCCAAGATAAAATCTACATCCTGCTGTACAGCTGAACTTTCTCATTCAATGGAAATATTCAATTAAAGTCTGATCTTTGAGAGAAGCTAGGGTGACATTCCATGAAAATCGCCTTGAGAGAAATATTATAAGAGACCAAGGGTTGAGAGGTATACTATGGTAAAAATGCATCCAATGATCACCTATAGTTAAGAGAAAACCTTTTAAATGATGAACTACAAAGTGAAAATCTTCAAGAAATCCACAAGTCAAAGAAGCTTCAAGGGTTCCCTCTTGGTGTGATAGTTAGGGCATCGATTTATTTGAAATTCGACCATCATAGTTTGTTCAAAATTGGAGGATGCCTAGAGAAGACATAAATGAAGAAACTTGTCTGGATGAAATCCTAAAATTCCTCCTCCCTAATATTTCACACCAAGTCTGAGAAAATCTCTATATGTTAAGGGGACGAAGTAAAAGCGAATAAAAAAGGTGAAATAATGATATTTGGCTAGTTAATGTGACCACCAAGGATCTAGGAGCAGTGCCTTTTAGATTCAAAATGATCGAGATTTAGGAACTTCACTCTTTAAGGAGGCCTAAGGAAATAGCTACACTCTCTGTGGATGTAGATTCACAACAGCTTTAGACTTTTATACTTCAATATGCAAGATTTGATGGAGTTTCAGGGTAAAAGGTGCACAACCTACCCCTAGGAAAATTCTCGTATTTCCATGATGAATAACGTATGCAATGAGCCAAGATTACAAGTATTTCATAAACTAGGATTAGTTTTCAAGGAACAATTAAGTCATGATATAATTCCATATATTAGACATGAAACACTATGAAATTCACATGAAAAGAGCTCTTGCATGAAAAAAAGAGTATATCCATCCATAAGCTTGCCAAATAGAAGCTCCAAGAGAGATAGCGAAAATATTCCACACACCAAAATGCATTTAATCATCTAAATCATTCCACAAATTGTAGATCCAAAATCTTTAGAAAGATATATCCCAAATCGAAGTGATGATGAGAGATCGAATGAACCTCTCTTATATTTACATGATCCTCCAAGGGATTCGAATGGCCTAATTATGCCTAATAATTTCCCTATAATAAAAATAATGTGCAAAATAACATACTTTTGTTGACAAGCCCAACAAATAACTCCATAATATGAAAAATAAGCCTCTCAAGAAGGATGAAATGATAATACAATAGCTAGGAGGGCCATTTGAAGGTTGAATGAAATCCAACATGTGCCAAAATGAATAAAAGGGCTCCTAAAATTGTGATGAAGGGGATGGCCCCTTGATCTCCAAGAAAATGACCTGTGGTGCCCCTAATTGGTTGTGGGGGCACAAAATCATCCTCATGGGCCTCCAATTGAATCAAACAAGCATGTATCCCATCTACAAACGCTGAAACAATGATGCAAGCCCTCACTTTGTCTCTTGTGGTGAGACACAACACCATCCGAGCCCTGGATCGACTACCAAGTGTGTGGTGCAAGAGTGTAGCCAACTGGGCAAGGTGGTCTAGGTAAACAAATAAATGGGACACGAGTGAGCAATGAATGGTGTTGAAGGATCCCATGGCATGGCTATCTGCTCTCTGCTATAGTGGAGGCCCATGGCTCTCAATGCACATCATATGAATGCCAATATGACCCTATGGAGGGTTTGGACCCCATATAGGGAGACGAAACCCAAAGATGGAAACCTGCCTACAATCCTTCATAAGATCCAATGTGTCTCCTCACCTTCCACTACAATAAGTCATTAGTGTAATTGAGCAAATTGGCTTACAATTCATGGAACCAAGTGGGTACTTCATAGTGGCATGCCCTTCAATAATTGGCTTTAGAGTGTACTTGTGTCTCGAAGTTTAAGAAGAAGGTTAATCAAGGACCTTATTAAGTGGTTTCAGCCCCTAAGCAAGTGATAAGTCCATGGTACATTTGTCATATGGCTGGTGTCATATGATATAATAATGGAATGGGGTGGGGCATCAAAGGAAGGCTCCAAGCCACATGCCATTGTACAAGGGTAGCTATGATAAGAGAGGCCCACATTTGGGTGTATATAAGTAAGAGGGAGAAATTGTGGTACATGAGTTACCCCAACCTTTGTCTTTCCACCCTTCTTCATATGCCTTTTGCCTTTTATTGATTTTTCTTTTATAACTGCTCAAGGCTCGCGAAATTAGAGCATGATGCATAAGATATAACAATGATTACCCCCTTCAGGTTGGGTGGCTCATTGCCCACCAGGGTTTGGGACAATCATGGGTTCCCTAGTGATGCAGGGGGTCAATATGAGGGGCCTTAGGAACCAAGGTGATGGCCTTGATGATAGGGTAGAGATCATGTTCACTTTTTCCCACCTGCTAAATTTGTATGTCCAGGCAATCTTTTGAATTTTATGGTACATTTCTTATTGAGAGTGGCCAAATTGTGCTTTTTGCATTCCTTTTAGTTGCATCAACCTGCAAGGCATTGTTCTAGGCCCAACCCAAAGTGTGGACAAGGGGAGGAGGAGGTTAATTCCTTGTGGATCCAATTGACAAATGTGAACCCAGATGGGAAATATATGAAAAGGGGTTATAATGAGCGGATGAAAGTGATGTATGTAATGTCAAGTATGGGGACCATGCAACCAAAATTGGGATTTGTTAGGTCCCTATAATATTAGTGTAGCCTTATTGTTATGTATCCCCATATTGTTATTATTGTCCCCCATAGAAGCCCACTATTGTTATTATTGTGCCTTTACATTATTATTGTTATGTAGGCTCTAATTATATTGTGATCCCTTAGACTCCTATATATAGAAAGGAGGTTTTGTCATTTAAATCATCCAAGAATTGTTCATTTATGTGATATAAAGGAGGTTTCCCCCTCAAAGAGGCTATTTCTCAAGTCGTTTATCTATCTTTTCTTCTATTTTGTGAGCTGGTTGCATAACATTTGGTATCAGAGATTTGGATTCTATGGTTTCGGTTCTTCAAACAACTCATCTTGGAATTTTCATTATAATGGTTTTTCTATGAGGCTTAAGACATTGAAATTGTGACCACATTGAGTCAAAATCTTGATGAAATCTGTGTACGAATTTCAGACCTTGGTGATGAGCCCTGGTATTGCACCAAGAATGTTGCAACTCCCAAGGGCTTCTCAACTCAAATTATCAACTCGAGGTTCATAAAAGCTTAGAGGCGATAGTGCTATATGAATAGTAGGTTAGGTTCTACTCATATCACCCTTAGTCATGAAATTAGATGAAGGTGTGCAGAGACCACCCCTCCAACTTGTTAGAAAATTATATATTATACAGAGCAATGGAACACATAAAATATTGCAGAAATATAAACACAAAAAATGCATAAAACAAGAGAGACACAGATATACGTGGTTCACTCAGTTTGGGCTACGTTCACGGAGAAACAGTCAGTCCTCCTTTTATTATATTATCAAGCAAACTGAAGAGATACAACCTACGACAGATCCATTGTAACTCCCTCTTCGCTCTCAATCTCCTCTCTCTTCCTCACTCAGAATACAGATCTCTTCTAGATGCAATACAATTCCCTCATATATAGCGATGGAGTTGCCTTCTAGGGAAAAAAACCCTAAACTAAACATAACTTCTACCGTCAGATCATCCGCCTAATGAACGCCCAGATTGACTAGAAATTACTATACTTTTACAAGGCAATTTTACATCTGATTTTAGCTTCGGGGGCGCTGCAACCTTCCTGGGGTATACAATCCGGTTGAAACCTTTGAATACAGAAGATAATCAGGGTCCACACCCAACAAAACTAACTATAGTGAAAAATTCTCATGAAAGCATAAATGAACATGATTCTAACTAGAAAAATGTAAATGCTAATTGACATTGCATGAAAGGAAAAGGCTAGTCTATTTGTAAAAGTAAATCATGCTACTCTACTGGCATATTTTATCAAATCAATACTCTATTTGTATGCATCATTTATCTACTCATGCTTGCTTGAAAATAAGGAATCCAATTTTTAACATGCCTGTGAATAAAAATACTAATCCTAACTCATTTTTTCTATCTGATGATTGCGGTGAGGAAAGGAGGAGGTGGGAGTGGTCTTAGAGTCTTCTTTAATCATAAAATCACAAGTTGGGGGCTAGTATTCAGCTTGACTGTGCGAGGATCAATGTAGGGAGCAAAACTGGTTAAAGAAAATGCTACTATAGGGCTATTAGAGGAGGTTCTACAAGAGGGCCTGTATTTCTATAGGAGGCCCTATTTTGCTACAGGAGGGGATCAGAGAGTTTTTTAAGGATGGAAGTAGCATCTTAGAGGTGGAGAAAGGTGTATGAAGGTAGTGTAGGAATTTACAGGGTAAGTTCCTCAGACAGAACACCAAAGGACACCGCTCACAACCAGATCACAGATCAATACACCAGTATTTTTGACGTGGTTAAAACCCTCAAAGAGAGAAACAGTCCATAGCCTGAGCCAACGCGGCCACTTCAGGCAATTTATTAATAAAAGAGTGAAAATTTACATAAGCTTCTTTCATAGACGGATTACCCTACAAATGACCCTCCATGCGCTTTAAATAGAAATCATGGACCAATTGGGTGTCAAGCCACGGATCAAGTGTCGGTAATACCGAGGAGAGAATGAACCATCGGATCACTACATATCGTGATCGTCAGATTGTAAGTTACAAAATGTACATAGTAAAGAAACACACTTTACCTAACCCTATACTAGACCAAGTTGTACTTAACTATTTCCTATGTGTCGGAATATCCTAACATCCCCCCTTAAGAACAACTTGGGATAGGATTGAAGGATTTACAAATATGACACAATAGGAGAAGGAAGGAGGCACTAGAGCCTATCCCCCCTTAGTGACAACTTCCTGAACTCCAAGCATAAATCGAAGTTTAGTGAACTTCGCCTCTGTGAGAGCCTTTGTAAAGATGTCTGCAACTTGATCATCTGTTGAACAATATTGCACTTCAAGAACATGGTCGTGAATGAGCTTTTTGATGAAGTGCATGTGCAGTTCAATGTGTTTGCTGCGCTGATGTTGGACTAGATCTTTGCATAGTTGAATGGCACTTTGATTATCACACCAAAGTGTAGTAGGATGCCGCTGCTGAAAGCCAAACTCTGACAGGATCTGACGAAGCCACAAGGCTTCCTTACTAGCTTCTATGGCACCACGATACTCTGCTTCTGCTGAAGAAAGAGAAATGGCACCCTGTTTCTTGCAAGCCCATGTAATAGGTCTTGAACCAAGAGTGAACACATAACCGGCAGTGGACTTCCGATCATCAGGGTCACCAGCCCAATCAGAATCAGTGAAACCAACCAATAGAGGAGCTGCTTCAGCACTGTAATGAATCCCAAACTGAACTGTACCTCGAACATAACGAAGCATTCTTTTAGCTGCTTTCCAATGACTTTCATGTGGGTTTTGCATAAACCGAGCAACAAGGCCAACAGCAAAGGAAAGGTCAGGACGAGTATGGGTTAGATACAAAAGTTTTCCTACAAGTTGACGGTATAAGGTAGCATCAACTTTAGGAGAAGTACAAGTGACTGAAAGTTTGACTCCAGACTGAAAGGGAGAAGGGGCTGGCTTACAGTCTTCCATGTGAAAATGGCGTAGAATATCACAGGCATACTTGGACTGGGATAGGGAAATACCCTCCTTGGATTGCAAGACTTGAAGACCGAGAAAATAATGTAAGTGTCCTAAGTCTGTCATTTCAAATTTCTTTTTAAGGCTGGACTTCACATGGTTTATAAGGTTGGGATCACTACCGGTAAGGATAAGATCATCAACATAAAGAACAAGAATGATAAGAGACTTGCCCACTTTCTTGGTGTAGACAGTATTGTCAGAATGACGCCTAGAAAAGCCAGATTCTAAAAGAAAGCTATCCATTTTGGCATACCAAGCTCGAGGAGCTTGCTTGAGACCATAAAGGGATTTCTTAAGCCGACATACAAGGCTGGAGTTTGTTTTTATAAAGCCAATGGGTTGTTCCATGTAGATTTCTTCATGCAAGTCCCCATGCAAGAAGGCAGATTTAACATCCATCTGATGGACTTCCCATTTGAAAGAGGAAGCAAGGGAAAGAACAAGGCGGATAGAGTTCATTTTGGCAACAGGGGAGAAGGTTTCAATGTAGTCAATGCCTTCAACTTGTGAAAAACCCTTAGCAACAAGACGAGCTTTATGCTTATCAACTTTCCCATCTGGTCCATACTTGGTTTTGTAAACCCATTTGCATCTAACAAGTTTTCGTCCCTTTGGTAGAGGAACAAGATCCCATGTATCATTTGCCAATAATGAATGATATTCTTCATTCATAGCTGCTTCCCAATCTGGATGGCCTGAAGCTTCTGCAAAGGTGTTAGGATCATAATTCACTGGAGCTTGAGCCAGTAAAGAAGAGGCTCTGTCAAACTGAGAACGTGTGCGTCGCTGATCTGTAGGATCACTGGCAAGATCACCTGCTGCATCTCGAGTAGCACGGACCCATCTTGGAAGCTGAGGAGCTGAAGGAGGATCCTGAGAAGGTGGGGGAGGATTGTCATCCTCACTTTCATCATCTGAAGAAGAAATATTTTCAAAAGTAGAAGAGATAGGGAGAGGTGGCACATCCGCCGAACTAGGCTCGCAGGCCGATATATTTTCAGCAAATTTTACATCTCTTCTAATGATAACATTTTTGGACTTAAGTGGAATAAGTCTATAGCCTTTGACATCTTCAGAATATCCAACAAAAGTACATTTTTCACTCTTAGGTTCTAAAGCTTTATGCTTTTCATCTGGAATATGGGCCCATGCTTCACTTCCAAAAACACGAAAGTGACTTACATCTGGTTTAATTGAGCTCCATGCTTCTTCTGGAGTGATATTCTTTAAAACCTTAGTAGGAGTGCGATTTATTATGTAATTTGCACAGTTAATTGCTTCTGCCCAAAAACTAAGACCAAGTCCTTTAGATTGTAGCATACAATTAGCCATTTCCTTTAAGGTGCGATTCTTCCTTTTAGCTACACCATTTTGTTGTGGAGTATATGGAACAGTATGTTGCATTTGAATTCCATTCTCAGTGCAAAAGTTGATGAATATGTTTTTAACATATTCTCCGCCATTATCAGTTCTTAGCTTAAGAATTTGATGTCCAGATTGTTTTTCAACAAAGGCCTTGAAGGCCAAAAATGTTTTAAATACTTCACTCTTGAGTTTTAAGAAGTATACCCAAGTGCGTCTGGAGAAATCATCAATGAAAGTTAAGAAATACTTGCAGCCAGAGAATGAAACAACTGGAAGTGGACCACATAAATCACTATGCACAAGCTGTAAAGGGGCTGAGGTGTGCCAAGAGGCACGTTTTTCAAAATTGTCCCGATGATGTTTTCCGAGTACACATCCGGAACAAACACCATCTCTGCAAGATACCATTGGAAGACCTGTCACCATATTTTCTTTACATAGATGCTGAAGGGAGCGATAGTTTAAGTGACCAAATCGCTCATGCCAAAGTTTGCTCACTTCATCGTTATGAGCAACAAATACGGAGGGAAGATTTGATGACCCAAAGTTGTGAAACTTATACAACCTTGTAGAATCATCAACAATGCCAGTAGCTAAAATCTGTCTAGGATCTCTTAGATCCTTAATTACAACATCGTGAGGTGAAAATTCAACGATTTTACCTTCACCTGAATGAGTTATCTGATATACAGATAGAAGGTTGCAGGATAAGGTTGGAACACATAATACATCATTAAATTGACCATTGTCTAGATGAACAGTTCCAGTCCCTACAACAGTAAGAGATCTATCATCACCAACATATATATTTTTGGTGTTACAATCATTTAAAGAAGAAAACATGGCTTTGTTTTTGGCCATGTGATAAGAAGCTCCAGAATCAATGAGCCACTCATGAGAATGAGAAGAAGAAGATACATTTAGTGCATAACCAGACCGAGATGATTGACAACCACATGCAGAAAGTGCCATTCTTGAAGATGAAGTTGAAGTTGAAGAGTGCTCCAAATGGATGTTATGCTTCTTCATTGCTGCTTCCAAGGCTTCCATCTTCTTAAAGCATTTGGATTCTAAGTGGCCATCTCGATTACAAAAGTTGCAATGTCTATCAGTCTTCTTCCCTTTGTTTTTATTTGTCTTATCATTTTGCTGAAATGATTTTTCATTTTGAGGCTGAGATTGCTTAGGACCCTTGTTTGGTTTAGGACCATTCCTTTTAGGATATGACTTCTTAGGATTCTTTGAATTTGGTTGCTGCTGGGCAGCTAACGCTTTCTTGGAGGAGTTTCCAAGATTAAGAAGACCAAGGTGTAAGAGTTTTTCTTGTTCTCTTATTAAAGAATCACAAAAAGAATCAAAGGAAGGGGATTTGTAGTCTTGTCCTTGAGAAATGAAAGCTTCTCTTGTAGAATGGAAGGTGGAAACAAACACAGAATAGGCTGGTCCCAACTTAGTAAGAATGGAATAGATAAGGTTACTATCTTCTTTCTTAACCTTAACACCTTCCAAGAGATATCTAAGGGTCTTGAACTTGGACAAGAAATCTTCAATGCAAGAAAAATTATTGGGGTCCAATGTAAGCAACTCATTTTCAAGTTGATGGGCTCTAAGTTCATTTTTAATTCCAAAAACTTTGTTGATCTGTTTCATTGCTTCATCAGGAGTATCAAGTTCTGCAATATGGAATCTAAGATCTAGAGAAATAGACATCCCTATCAAACCATGTGCTTGATCTTGCCTATTTTCCCATTTAGCAGCCTTATCTTCATCTTTCGGTTTCTTTTCTTGGCCTGAGGCTATTCTGTAGAGACCTTTACTTCTAAGTAAATCCTCAATGTAGGACAACCATTGGAAGTAGTTGGTGCTGTCAAGAGTAACTTGGTATTGACTTTCCATTTCAACAGAAACTGAAGCTAAGGATGCTGAAACTAAGTGTTCCAACGGAAAGATCTCGAAAAATTAGGCTGGTTTAAAAAAAACGGCTCTGAAAATGGCTTCCGGATGAAGAAGTTATGGTTTTTTGAAAAAAAGTTGTTGAAGATGCCGACGAAGTGCGGGAATGTGCGGAAATGAAAAATCCGCCCCCACAAAAAGGAGATTTGAACCCAAGACCTCTACTCTCTTAAAATAGCTTTTAACCAAGTGAGCTATACAAAAAATTTGAGAGAGAGAGAGAGAGAGAGCGGGGGGGGGGTTGAAGCTTTGGGTTGCGTGCTTGCTTTGAGAAAGCTCTTTTTCCCTACAAAACAAAAAACACAAAACCCAACACGGACATACAAAGAAAACAAACCTTACGGCTTGAAGTTAGCTTTAGCTGGGAACTAAATATTTTCCTCAATGTTTCTGATTTTCCGAGATCACACTAAGGCGCAGGGAAAAGAGCATACGCATGAGAAAAATCCTTCCTTTCTATTTCTGATTTGCCCAGATTGCACAGAGTCGCGGGGCAAAGAGCATACGCAGAAATGAAAGGTTCAGATCCGGTAATAAAAAAACTAAATAAACCGAAACCGAAATAAACAGAGAGAAAATAACTGTAAACTGCAAATAAACACTGTATACCTCCAGATCTTAAAAATGACGCAGCTAGGGCTACCGGAAACCTTTTCGCGTGAAACGAAAGGGGTTCCTCACTGGAACAGATGCTCCCAACACAATAGAGCAGTCCTCTCGGCCCGAAAGTAGTCAGAAACAGTAGATCTGGGAAACGACAGTCGGATGCAGTTCTACCGGCTTCAGATTTGGATCACCAACGGACGCGGCCCTCAAATAGCTCTGATACCATGTAGGAATTTACAGGGTAAGTTCCTCAGACAGAACACCAAAGGACACCGCTCACAACCAGATCACAGATCAATACAACAGTATTTTTGACGTGGTTAAAACCCTCAAAGAGGGAAACAGCCCACGAACTGAGCCAATGCGGCCACTTCAGGCAATTTATTAATAAAAGAATGAAAATTTACATAAGCTTCTCTCATAGACGGATTACCCTACAAATGACCCTCCATGCACTTTAAATAGAAATCATGGACCAATCGGGTGTCAAGCCACAGATCAATTGTCAGTAATACCGAGGAGAGAATGAACCGTCGGATCACTACATATCGTGACCGTCGGATTGTAAGTTACAAAATGTACATAGTAAAGAAACACACTTTACCTAAACCTATACTAGACCAAGTTGTACTTAACTATTTCCTATGTGTCGGAATATCCTAACAGGTAGATGGTGATGAATGAAGGGTGTGGGTGCCTTTTATCCAAGCCTAATACCCCTCGGAGGTCTATCTTGCAACAAAGTTGATGCCCATGGTGTCCTTCATTTACATTAACCGAGTGAATTCGAAGACAAAATTTGGAAGCAAGGTGAGGTACCTATTGTTTTGGAGAATTTGGTATCTATGGATAAATACTAATTCCCTAGATAAGTAATTGTATCTAGAACAATAGTTTAAAGTGTTTTAGTCTTTTCTTATAAGCAATAGATAAGATGACAAAATGAGAAAACCTACTTGTAGTTCTACTTTCCTCTCGTCTCCCTTGTATCGATCCTGTCTCTCCTTCCCGTACTTAATATGCTTGAGAAGTACCTATAAACACAACAGAAAACAAAGAATCGATCAAAGCAAAATATCTATTGAATATAAGCGAATGGAATCAAATACATTTAACACATATAAGCATTATAAAACAATACAAACATGTGGGAGAAAGGTTCAAACACTTTATTAAATAGAAGAAGGAACTACAACCATTGTGTCTGATTCAAAGTCATTCCTCCAGCATGGATACCATCCACATCACATCAAAAGCATGACACACTTTTGGCATTACAATACTTGCTTCAAAGCCAAAACTCACAACAACATTATCTCCTTACGATTCAACATAATCCAGCACCAGATCACTTAGATGAGTGGTCAATTTATAAGAAGATGAAGGAGGTTTTGTCATAAATGGTGGCACTAAATGGCCTTCCATTCTTAGAATTAGTTCCATGGAGGAAGGGATAATAGGATAGGATGCACATTAACTCATTCCTCATCCATTTTCGTGCTCATAGGAGTTGATAAGTGAGGGAACCTTCTAGATGACTCCAAAAGATAAGAATATTCCCCAAAACCTATGTGAATTTCGCTCAATGTCACCCAGCGCAGGTGAAAGGAAGCGTAAGTGCTCTGCAAAACACCCTAGCAATGGACTTAATTGCTCTGTAGCACACCTTTACAAGGGCTTACCTACGCTGGTCCCTCTGGATGCTATTTCTGGATGTCTTCAAGTCATGAAACTGTCTAGGAAGGAGGCATTCAAAGGGGTGACTTGTTTAGGGCATGTAGCAACTGAAATTAGGGTTTGATGAGCCCTAAAACACTTATTTGGATGATGGGATTGATGTGTCCAAATGGATCTGTAATAGTTGCCCCCTAAAGCATGAAGTCGGAAAAATGCCAATGTCGAATGAAATGCTTTACGATGTGATGAGGAGGTATCGATGTGGAACGTGACTTACATCAATTACAATACATATATCATGATATTTGATTTTACATCAATCGCTGAGAGAAGGCATACCCATGCTTGTTAAGGGAAATGTTCCCCTAGGGCTTTTGGGTTGAAACCCTAGCAGACTGAAAGTTGTCTATACAGAGAAACACACATTCACACAGCCATTATGCTATTATAAGAAAATTCTATGATAAGGGGCGTACCTGAGGTCCTACGTTTGAGAAGGTCCTTTAGGGTCCAAACCCTTCTTCGAGTTCCTTTTGCTCCTTTGTCCTGCAAAACAACCAATTCCGGAGAGCACAGTAGTATATGGACAAAACCTTATAAAGAAACCATCTTCATGTTATAAAGAAAGGTAGTTAGTTATGAAATTTAAACAACCATTCACATATGAATTCTAACAGGAACATTATAAACATGAAGAAGATTTATATCAGGAACCAAGACATGTGTTTCTTTTATTATAGACAAATAAAGTACAGAAAAGGAATAATTTCACCTGAGTCGTCCTTTCGCAGGCTCCAAGCAAAGCTTTCTTCCGGATTCGTCCAGCCTCAAGCCTTTAACAAACTCCTTCCATGACTTACTCCATGATGTCACAAGTAGTGGATGAACATCAACACACAAGGAAACAAGGGTTTCTTGTACAAATGGGGGAAGTGCAGGAGGCACAAGGATCTTCAGACCTGGTCAGGGGAAAAATCTCAGCATAATAACCTTTCTCTCTCTTCTCTCCTCCCTTAGGCCTTCCCATTGAAGCCTTTTTATACTTCTCCCAAAGTAGTTTTTTAGTTGGGAGTTGGTTGGGAACAGCTGGGCTACTGGCACTAACAGGTGATCACCAGGTAAAACCCGCGATCTCTGCCCGAAATTAAGGAGTTTTATATTTTTTAAAGTGTTTTAATACATATACGCAGGTTGGGTATATGCCTACCCTCGTATACACGCGTTTAACTCAGGGTAATGTCGCATATAAGGGATAAAACACTGTTTTTTAAATTTTGGACCAGATCTGAAAGGAGGGGTTGCCCTAGGCCATGAGTGCAGCATCACAAACCATAAGAGTGAGATTTGGAGCTATAACAATGCTCAACTTATAAACTTTCATTACATGTACATAAATAGTCGTCTATAGATATAGACCCATGATCCCATCAATGTAAAGCCATTGTACATATGATTTAGTACTCCTGAAATCACAGCCCGGATGGATGAAACTAGATTGGGGTCTTTTATCTCATTCAATAGTTCACTCAATTACGAGTCTAACCATGTGAATATATGATTTGAAGTTGAACATGGGAAGACACCATCTGATTACTAGCCAATGATGTAAGTTGTTAACAGATGTGAGAGAAATCAGTAATGATGATAATGATCCTCAAGGTACTATAGTACATTCTACATGGTGTGAATGGATGATTTGATGTCGGACCCCATACAAAGTCTTTTGGTCGAAGGTCATTGATGTATGCCTATCGCTAGAGGCAAGAAACTTTCCATTGATGCATCCAAGCCTCAAGGTATTAGAAGGGTGTTTCTAAGTCAAATTCTTGGATAATGTGCTGATGTCGACAAGAAGCGACTTGTCGCATGAGGGCCTTGATGTATCCCACATCAACGACACGAAACGAGTGTAGTGATTTTAGAGATGGAATTTGACTGACGACACAAGGTTCAGGAATGGCGGTCATGAAAATGAAGGTTTATGGTATTGCAAAGGATGAATTTTGACTGAATGACTTCTCTTGAACATGTCAGTGACATTGAAATGAATTGGTAGCATTGGCCCAAACAAAGTGATGGATGGTATGATATACCAATGGTGTGATAACCATTAAGCTAATAACCCAACCCAGATAGTCACGGTGATGGAGTGAAAGTGTCATGTTCAAGAGCGACTTGCTACCATAAAGTGGTTTCCCCTTTTTCCCATTTTCCCTAGTCATTGTTGACCAGTACCTCTTTATTTTTATCAAGCTTGAGGAGGATAACATATGCTTGTTGTATAATTTCACCCTTCGGGCGAATCCATCACTATTTGATGTTTTAACGAGTCTAGCGAAGGTGAAACTCGGTCTTGTTTATATGGACAAGTTTTTCGCTATTTGATGTTTTAAGGAGTTTAACAACAAAGATAACTCGGTCCTTTTCATGTTTAGAGAGTTTGAAAATGGACTGAAAGAAAACTCCACAAGTTCTTTTTCGTAAATTAATCTCTCAAGCCTGAAAAGGTGTAAAATAATACAAGAGAGATGTCGTTTCCAATCCGTTAACGAGCTGGAAAGGACAAACGCTTGACAATCTTTTCATGTTTAGAGAGTCTGGAAAGAGCTTAAAGAGGTCTTCTGGTGATGTTGGAACTTATAAAAATATGTTGATTTATGTGAAGAGGCTGGCTAATAAGACCACTCATTGCAACTATTCCTAAAAAAGGGTAAAACAACCAAGTGAGAGCGTATGATCGGCCAAGCAGATAGTGACAATGGAAGGAGAAAACCAAGGCTCATTTGATAGAAAACACTGATAGAATGGCAATAGCGAGGGTTAAAAATGGAAATGGGTTCATTTTTACACAAGCTTGAACCATAGGGAACTATGCTTGGATTCAGTTTCATGTTTACACAAGTTTGAAATGAAAAAACTATGCTTGGATTCAGTTTCATTTTTACACAAGATTAAAACGAAGAACTATGCTTGAATTCAATTTCATTTTTACACAAGCTTGAAACGAAGAACTATGCTTGAGATTAGTTTACATGCCCCCAGCATGATGAAAGGGAGAGTCCTATGTAACCAGATGGAAGTCGCTGTGGTGAAGCAGGACGGTTATCCAACACCTTTTTTGATCCAGGTGTATATTGGTGGCCACCTGCCAAGTCCACCTGGACCCCCACCATTGTTTCTCTCAGCATTTTCATTTTCCTTAATTGTAGCACAACTTACTATTTTTAGCAATTTTTCGGGTCCTGAACTTCTGGCGCTGTTTTGAGGCCCTAAACGACGTTTTTTGGGAAATCTGGGGCAACATGGGTCCGTGGATAGATGTTGCCCTTCCCAAAGTGGTAGTGCTCGGATAGATCTTTCTAACGAGCTATTGTACGCGTCAAACGGAGATCGTATGCCAAAGTTACGACCCTGGGAAGTTGATGTACCAATTTAACCAAACAGGGCCCACAGTTTGGCGTTTCATCTTCTAGGGTTAGGTTTTGGAATGTTAAGGGTTTTCTATTATTTCTCAACAATAAATAGGCCTTCGAGCCTCATTGTAACACAGTTCAGAGGCATGTAGCCACCACATCTCTTCTCAAAGATAAGCTACCATCGCCCTAGCTGGTTTATTTCCATTACTGTTTGTAAGCATATTTCAGTGTTTTACATTAATGAAATGAAGCATTATTTCTGCCGCATATCTATGTTTATGGTTATTTCTGTAATTTGTTGCGTTCCTGTTTAAGTCCGGATCAGTGGTATCAGAGCGGTCTGCTTTTTCTCTATTTTTCTTTGCATGTCCCCAACGAGGTCGGGATATAAAGAGTTAGGGCTTGAACTGGTCGAACCTTTGCAAGACCAGCCTTGCAAATCCCGACGGCCTCCCATGGCGGATGAGAAGAAAGACGAGGGGGCAGGAGATCCTATCAAAATCTTGCTCGAAGAAGCCCTCGAGCGACAATGGAATGCGATGATGGACAGCGTTGCCCATATCCTTCAGCGGCTACCCAGAAGCGACTCATCGGCTTCCAGCAGCTACTCTGGAAATGCCACGACCTTTAAGGTACAAGTTAATTTTGAAATCCCCATATTCGAGGGTCAGATGGATGCAGATACCGGAGATAAATGGTTAAATCTGCTAGAGGGTTATTTTTCTGTTCATGAATTTTTGAGTCAGGAAAAGATTGTTTTCGCTCTTCTCAAAGCAGCCCCCCACGTCAAGGACTGGTGGGAAACCTACTGCAAGCAGAAGGATGAAAATACCGGCTCACTATTTTCCGCTGCACCCACCTGGAATTCATTACGGGATGCCATCAAGGAGCAGTACTACCCTGTCGGAAGCTATGAGGATGAATACATAAAGTGGACCATGCTGCAGCAGGGAAGGGACCAAGATGTGTCGGAGTTCACCAATCTTTTCCATACCCTTCGCACAAAGTTGGGTATCAAGGATTCGGAGCAGCATTTGATACTCAAATACAGTGGCTTCTTGCACAAGTACATCCAGCAAGAAATAGAATTCCTGAACATCTCCTCGCTCGGCACAGCATACCGATATGCCGTCAAGGTCGAGCAGAAGTTCAAACAAAAGAAGCGAGACTTTGGATTTGCGAATCCGAAGCAAAAGAAAGGTGCCCCTAAACCACAAAACAAAGGACAAAGCCAAGGCGGGGCAGCCCAAGACAACCCGCCAAAGCTACAAGCAAAGAACAGCACCGTGAAGCCGAAAAAGGACACGGGAAAATGGTGTGAGTTCCATAAGAGCTCCACTCACAACACAAGTGAGTGTCGAGCCAAGCAGTCACTGGTGGCTGAGCTAAAGGTTTCAGAATCAGATGCATGTTCCGACTCTGAGTCAGAACCCGACAAGGGGAATGACAAAGGGAAGCAGATCATTGATGTAGATCCCAACGCCATTGTTGCTACCGCCAAGATCCAGAAAAATGAACCCGAAGATCTAGAGGAGGAGGAGCATCTCTTCGACTCCCAGATGTGGGTAAAGGGCTCCCTGCTACAGTTCATTGTCGATAGCAGGAGCCAAAAGAACCTCATTTCGGCAGAGCTCGTGAAGCAATTGGGCTTACCGACCACAACACATCCACAACCGTACACCATCAGGTGGCTTCACCAAGGACGGGATTTTCGCGTGAGCCAGCAGTGTCATCTTCCATACAACATCAAGCCCTTCATGGATGAGGTATTGTGTGACATTGCTCCTCTTGAAGTTTGTGATGTATTATTAGGACAACCATACTTGTGGAAGCGACATGCTGTGTATGAATCAAGGCCCCGTGCTGTTATTATTACATTGGGAAATAAGTTGTACAGGATACCAGAGGTAGCACTGCCTACCGTCATCTCTTTGATTACTGCAAAACAATGCAGTAAGCTCATTTCCAAAACTGGGAAATTTGTTTTCCTGATGATACACCCTCAAGGAAAGAAGAAGACGGTGGCCACGGCCTCCAGACAGGGCCCCTCCGCACGACAACTACAGATGGACAAGGTCGTGGAGGAGTACAAGGACATCTTCACCTCCCCCACAGGGGTTCCTTTGCACTGTTAGGTCAAGCACTCCATTGATCTGACCCCAGGTGCGCTGCCACCCAATGGACCAATTTATTGGCGCTCTGTTCTAGAGAACGATGAAATCAAGAGGCAGATTGAGGAGCTCTTGCAGAAAGGTCACATCCGTCCGAGTTCATTGCCTTGTGGGAGCCCAATCGTGTTGGTACAGGAGAGGGATGGGACTTGGAGACTCTATATTGACTATCGAGCGCTGAACAAGATCATTGTCTGTAATAGGTACCCGATCCCACGGATTGATGACTTCCTGGACCAACTAAAGGGGGCGAAATATTTCAGCAAGATAGATCTGAAGTTAGGATATCACCAGGTACCAACCGAACCCTCTGATGTGTGGAAGACTGCCTTCAAAGCCAAGGAGGGCCTTTTCGAATGGTTGGTTGTGCCTTTCGGATTGACGAATGCTCCTGCAACCTTCATGAGGCTAATGGATGACATCTTGCGGCCATTCACCAAGTCATTTGTAGTGGTATACTTGGATGACATTCTGATCTTAAGCCAGAGTTGGGAAGAGCACCTCCACCACATCCGACAGGGTCTCCAAACACTGCGGTAACACAAGCTATTTGCCAATTTGGAGAAATGCACTTTTGGCATGACCCAGGTTAAGTATCTGGGATACATTATTGATGAATAGGGGGTGCATGTGGATCCAGGCAAGATCCAACTGATTCGGGATTTGCCACCTCCAACCACTCTGACAGAGCTCTGCAGCTTTCTAGGTCTTGCCAACTTCTACTACAGGTTCGTGTTGGGGTTTTCTCATATCACTTGGCCCTTGAGTCAAGTCACCGAGGGAGAAGCGAAAGCAAAATTCTTTTGGTCTGAATCTCACAGAAGGCATTCATAGAGTTGAAAGATCGCCTCTGCACGACACCAGTGCTCGCGTTACCAGATTTACAACAACCATTTGCGGTCGAAACAGATGCCTCTGACTATGATATTGGGGCAGTCCTTACTCAACACGGGCATCCAGTGACATATCATAGTGAAACACTTTCAGACACAGTCTGGAAGTATCCCACTTATGATAAAGAGATGTATTCCATTGTGCAGGCCTGCTGACAATGGAAGCATTACATTTTGGGGAAGGAAACGGTCATCCACACAGACCACTGACCCCTGCAGTTCATACAGACCCAAGGGAAATTGCAGAATGATCGCCATTAGAAGTGGTCTACATACTTGCAACAGTTCCATTTGAATATCAAGTATAAGAAGGGCAGCACCAATAATGTCACAGATTGCCTCAGTGGACCACCGATCATGGCGTTAACCACCATGCTCAACTCTTGTGGGCACGAGACTTGTGATTGGCCACTTCTCTACAAAAGTGACCTAGAATTCGGCCACACATACCAGACACTCTTGGAGGGTCGGCATGTTCTAGATTTTCACCTCCAGGATGCCCTGTTATGCCACCTGAGTCACCTTTGTGTTCCATCAAGCGAGCGTGCCAAGATGATTTGAGAAGCACACTACAGTCGGGTTGCTGGGCATTTCGGGGTCGAGAAAACGGTGGCAGTACTACAAAAGTATTTCTATTGGCCAAATCTTCGATAGGATGTTGGGAAGTACATCAGATCATGTACTACTTGTGCCATTGCCAAACCGACCATCAAGAAGCAAGGCCTCTATGCCCCGCTGCCTACCCCTAGTCGACCTTGGGAATCCATCTCCATGGATTACATGTCAGGCCTTCCTTCCACTAAGCATGGAAATGACTGTGTTTTTGTGGTCATTGATAGGTTCTTGAAGATGGCCATTATGGTGGCCTGCAAGAAGAATATCATAGCAGAAGCCACTGCTAAACTCTTCTTTGAACGAGTGTGGCCTCAGTACATTTTGGTCTAGTCTCTGGTCAATGCTGGACACCAAACTCACTACGTCCACAGCCTTCCATCCACAAACTGATGGCCAGACAGAGGTTGTCATTAGGATGATTGTGCACATTTTGCACATGTACAACTTAAAGCATCCACGCACATGGGACGAGAGCCTCCCGTATGTTCAGCACAGCTACAACCAAGCTCTTCACAGCTCAACTGGCCACAGCCCTTTTTAGGTGGGCTTGGGATTCCAGCCACTATGCCCCATTGATGTGGCCATGCCACTTGCAGCTACTCACACAGATTCGGCTCATGTCCAGTCCGAAATAGACAAGGCAACCAGCTTCATTGAGCACATCCAACATATTCGCCAGTAGGTCCATGACATTCTAGAGAAATCAAATTCCAAGTACAAGCAGCGACATGATCAACATCGAGTGCCACACAAGTTTTAGGTGGGCGACAAAGTCTGGTTGCATTTGCAAAAGGAACGCCTTACTGGAGCCTATCAGAAACTGAGACCACTCCAATATGGTCCTTACACCATTACTAAGGTTGTGGGAGACAATGCATTTGAGCTCAGCATTCCCCCATTCCTTAGCGTGCACCCAGTGTTCAATGTGGACCGCCTTCGGCCATACTTTCCACCATTGCTAGACACATCCAACATTGCAAAACAGCTCACACCCATAGAATTAAATCCAGATTGCATGGAACAAGTTGCAACTAATTGGATCATGGACACACAGATCAAGAACACTCGCCAATAGAATATCCAACTATATTGAGTTGTCAAAGCAGGCCAACTTCTTCACCGGGGCAAGTGGCTCACCAAGGACCAAGTTCAGCAAAAGTTTCCTCATCTCATGGAGGAACTCAACGCAATGGGGACCATTGCTTCCTAAGGGGGGAGGAATGATCCAGGTGGATATTGGTGGCCCCCTGCCAAGTCCACCTGGACCCCCACCATTGTTTCTCTTAGCATTTTCAGTTTCCTTAATTGTAGCACAACTTACTATTTTTAGCAGTTTTTCGGGTCCTGAACTTCTGGAGCTATTTTGAGGCCCTAAACGATGTTTTTTGGGAAATCTGGGGGCAACATGGGGCCATAGACCAATTTTCCTCTTCCCAAATTGGTAGTGCTCGGATAGATCTTTCTAACGAGCTATTGTACGCGTCAAATGGAGATCGTATGCCACAGTTACGACCATGGGAAGTTGATGTACCAATTTACCCAAACGGGGCCCACAGTTGGCGTTTCATCTTCTAGAGTTAGGTAAATAGGCCTTCGAGCCTCATTGTAACACAGTTCAGAGGCATGTAGCCACCACATCTCTTCTCAGAGATAAGCTACCATCGCCCTAGCTGGTTTATTTCCATTACTGTTTGTAAGCATATTTTAGTATTTTACATTAATGAAATGAAGCATTATTTTTGTTGCATATCCGTGTTTATGGTTATCTCTATAATTTGTTGCATTCCTATTTAAGTCCGGATCATTTTTGGCTTCGTCCAAATAGGGAAAAAGGTGAATGGGGTGATTCCCTTCACATAACCTATAGGGAAACTTAACTTTACCACTAGGTGCATGCCCCCCAAGCTTCATTAGATTCACCTAAATAGACTACTCGTGGCTATCAGGTGGATGAAATGAAGGTTCGTTTACGAGATCAAGTGAAAGACTCGACTGAGATTTTACGGAGATCGTATGCCACAGTTACGACCATGGGAAGTTGATGTACCAATTTACCCAAACGGGGCCCATAGTTTGGCGTTTCATCTTCTAGAGTTAGGTAAATAGGCCTTCGAGCCTCACTGTAACACAGTTCAGAGGCATGTAGCCACCACATCTTCTTCTCAGAGATAAGCTACCATCGCCCTAGCTGATTTATTTCCATTACTGTTTGTAAGCATATTTCAGTATTTTACATTAATGAAATGAAGCATTATTTCTGTTGCATATCCGTGTTTATGGTTATCTCTATAATTTGTTGCATTCCTGTTTAAGTCCGGATCATTTTTGGCTTCGTCCAAATAGGGAAAAAGGTGAATGGGGTGATTCCCTTCACATAACCTATAGGGAAACTTAACTTTACCACTAGGTGCATGCCCCCCAAGCTTCATTAGATTCACCTAAATAGACTACTCGTGGCTATCAGGTGGATGAAATGAAGGTTCGTTTACGAGATCAAGTGAAAGACTAGACTGGGATTTTACGAGATCTAATCAAAGAATTTAATTGGAATTTTGCTCCAGAGGAGCTTGTTTCATTTTTCAATGAGCTTGACACAAGACAAGGAACTATCCTCATATCCTTGGTTTCATTTTTGAATGAGGTTGACACAAGACAAAGAACTATCCTCATATTCCTTGTTTCATTTTTTAATGAGGTTGACACAAGACCAGGAACTATCCTCATACTCCTTGTTTCATTTTTTAACGAGGTTGACACAAGACTGGGAACTATCTTCATACTCCTTGTTTCATTTTTTAATGAGGTTGACATAAGACAAGGAACTATCCTCATGAGAGTTGTTTCATTGTTTAATGAAGTTGACATAGTAAAAGAACTATCCTCATGGACCTATTTCATTTTTTAACGAGGTTGACACAAGACTAGGAACTATGCTTAGGGGACCTGTTTGATTTTTAATGAGGTTAACACAGTAAAAGAATTATCCTCATACTCCTTGATCACAACTCATAAAAAGTCATGAAGGAGAAATCTGGTTCCAATGCCCCTAGTACATGATGTACAACATCACTGAATTGATCGTTAGTTGATGTAGGTATGGAATGGGTTGCCATATAATTAACCCGTGGTGGGGATGATACCATTGGTACAAAAGGACCATTTAGGGAAGATGGTTGGCTGGAAGCCATATTTGCATTGGGAAATGAAAGCTGGGCAACGATGACAATTATGCCTTCATGCGGGAAACACATCACTCGAAAGAGTGTGGAAGCAATAGCTCCCATGCCATAAACATAGTCGTGCCCAAGAAGTAAATTGTAATCTAAAGGGCCTGGGACTACCATTACATTTAGATAAATGATATTTCCTCTCAAAGTAATAGGCAACTGAAGAAGGATCCCTAATGGTTGACTGGTTCCTCTGTTAAAAGCCAACAGATTCTAGGTAACAGGCACAAGTGGCGGCGAACTGAGTACTTTCCAAGCAGTAGAGGAAAGGATATTCAGAGATGCACCTTCATCTATAATAGTGCCCAATACAATCATATTACAAACCTATACTATGATCTGGAAAGGCACATAAGAAGGAAGAGGAAACACTGCTAGTCGATTCCAGTCAAAGGAAGTGATGAGACTACTCAGAGGGGGTACCATAAAAACGGGAGAATTAACCCCTTGAGTTACGAGAATGGGAGGATTTTCCTCCTGTCTTGATGGAATAGGAGGACTGCCCCGAAGCTCATTAGAATCTAAAGAAACGAAAAGAACCCGAGTGGTATCATATTCACTCTCTTTGGGAAAGGTACGATTAACTAAAGGTGAAATCAGGTCAACTGTTACCTTCACCTATTGATTTGGGTCAGGTATAGACTCATGGGATTCACATTCAAAGAGAGTGGGTTTGACCGACGGTTGATTTGGGTCAGTCACTTTATCAACTAGTGAAGGATTAAGGGATAGTTTCCTGTAACCAAATGGAAGTCGCTACGGTGAAGCAGGACAATTATCCAACACTTTTTTGGCTTCATCCAGATAGGGACAAAGGTGAATGGGGTGATTCCCTTCACATAACCTATAGGGGAACTTAACTTTACCCTTCTTTCCATGAACTTTACTACCACTAGTTGATGTTGTGTCATCAGCATGATCTCCAAAAGTTGATGGCACAGGATGATGTGAACAAGAAGACCATTCTTCTAAGATCTGAGGAATATCAGGACAATTTCGAAAAAGATAGTCTCCCGCACATATTTTTCATGGATATCGAACTTTGTGAGGCTTGATGAACTGTTTCTCATCACATGTTGCATTCAAAGCAACAGTTGCTTGGTTGACCCTCTGCGAAATTTGCTTCTTCTTCTTCTTCTTCTTAACCACCTGGTTATTAGTACCATTACTTTCACCAGGCGAAGAGGAAGAAGGGGAGGAAGAAACAACTGAGGAAGAAGGCAAAGGGTCAACTTTAGGATCAATTGGGGGTTGATTTTGTCCAATTGGAGGTGTACTCGATTTTGGACAAATCATGATATTTTGAACCAAGGAGGTTGAAAACAACCATATTGGAAAGCCAATGGTAAAGCCAATGGTAAGTCCCAGTAGGGATAATGTAGCCATATAAGGAGCACCAATATTTTTGAAAGGAGGAAAAGGACTAGGATTCCCATCAAAAGGAATTCCTTAATCGGTGGACTCCGGATTTGTCGCCATATGTTTCAACCTAAGATCAACTAAGGAGTGAGCGTGTAGGATGTTATCCGCAGTCAACTAATTTTATTTTAATCAAAGTAACATAACAAAACAAAAGAGTGATAATCTAGGCAAAATATTTACCAAGCAACTGTGAACTGTAGAATACCTCCCGGTGAACCGAGAAGTACAGGCAGGCAATCTCCCTAAATGTTGTGTTCGATGTATCACACTCTACAATGTGGATAACTTAGTTACCTAAGGATGAATAGCAACCTAGTGTTGTCCTCCCATATATACCTGAAAGTACGTGGAGGCCCAATCCATATAAGTGTTGTCTTATGCAAAACCGCATAGTGAGAGCATTCCCATATACTCTATGTACTGTAACACCACCCTATATACCCGAAGTTACGTGGACAAGCTACGATATACTCACGTATGTGGAATGAGGTATCACACTCGGGATGTATTGTAGACAAGTTAGTGACCACTGTTTTGCTTTACGAAGCCGGAACACGTCTCTAGCCTAGAACCACTAAATGTTTTTCGTTAAGTGACAATGCTCCATTAGGTAAATTCAGATAAATTTTAAGTTTATCCTCTTTAGAAGTTTCCTTTCAAGGTTCACCACATGATGAATGTTTGCAATTCCTAAAATGCAACTAATATGATAAGCATTATTTTAATTCAATTAAACAATGAAAACCTTAGCTAGTAGGGATAGAGCAATCAGATCTTTGACAAAGAGCAAAGAGCACATCTAATGCAATTTCCCTAGCTATTCCTTTCAAGCATTCAAAAACTACAATATGAATGATGCAAGTTTTTCTTTTCGAATCCCTTAATGTTATGATGAACAAAAAGGAAATATGCACATACAATCAATCAATCTTTCATAAGAACAAAGACTTTTATGATAGTTCTGTTTCGAAGGAAAAGAAGACTTTACGACACTTTCTTTCGAACAAAGATTAATCAACTATATTATAACTTTGACTATAGACTGATAATGACAAAAAATCATTTAAGAAACATTAATCAATCAAGTCAAAGTAGGGCTAGACAAGGAGATAGAAACTTGTTCTTTGAGACATAACATTCATTGATCAATCAACAAACAAACAAACAGAGAAAAGTTGGCAAAAACACATTCCAAAGGTGAAAATTTTCCCTAAGGTGGATCAGCACAGGTCAAAGAGGGCCTAACTGCGTTGCAGAGCACTGTCTCTCACTCAAGGGTTCTTTGCAGAGCACTGTCCCCTGACCAAGCCTGTGCTGATTTCTGAGAGGCCACTCAAGAGTCATCTAACCTCAATTTTTTACCAAAATTCAATGCAAAAGGGCTGAAATACAATCAATGAACACAAGTAGGGTCTAAAAGAGTGTCCTAGGAGGTGGATAAGCTACTAGGAAGGATGATCTTCCCCAGCGGAGTCGCCAATTTGTTTTGGAGAATTTGGTATCTACGGATAAATACTAGTTCCCTAGATAAGTAGTTGTATCTAGAACAACAATTTAAAGTGTTTTAGTCTCTTCTTATAAGCAATAGATAAGATGAGAAGATGAGAAGACCTACTTGTAGTTTTGCTTTCCTCTCGTCTCCCTTGTATTGATCTTGTCGCTCCTTCCCGTATTTAATACACTTGAGAAGTACCTGTAAACACAATAGAAAACAAAGAATCGATCAAAGAAAAAGATCTATTGAATATAAGTGAATGGAATTAGATACATTTCACTCATATAAGCATTATAAAACAATACAAACATATGGGAGAAAGGTTCAAACACTTTTAAATAGAAGAAGGAATTACAACCATTGTGTCTGATTCAAAGTCATTCCTCCCGCATGGATCCCATCCATATCACATCAAAAGCATGACACACTTGTAGCATTACAATACTTGCTTCAAAGCCAAAACTCATAGCAACATTATCTCCTTAAAATTCAACATAATCCAACACCTGATCTCTTAGATGAGTGGTCAATTTATAAGAAGATGAAGGAGGTTTTGTCATAAATGGTGGCATTGAATGGCCTTCCATTCTTAGAATTAGTTCCATGGAGGAAGGGATGAGAGGATAGGATGCACCTTAACTCATTCCTCATCCATTTTCGAGCTCATAGGAGTTGATAAGTGAGGAAAACTTCTAGATGAATCCAAAAGATAAGAATATTCCCCAACCCTATGTGAATTTTGCTCAATCTCGCCCAACACAGGTGAAAGGAAGCCTAAGTGCTCTGCAAAGTACCCTGGCAGTGGACTTAACTGCTCTGCAGTGCACCTTTACAAGGGCTTACCTGCGCTAGTCCCTCTAGAGGCTATTTTTGGATGTCTTCAAGTCATGAAACTGTATGGGAAGGAGGCATTCAAAGGGGTGACTTGTTTAGGGCATGTAGCAACTGAAATTAGGGTTTGATGAGCCCTACAACGTTGATCTAGATGATGGGATTGATGTGCCCAAATGAATCTGTAACACCTATGAGGAAGATGGAAGGGTCCAGGTTAATGTGGAAAGGTATGCCCACTCCTGCAGATTAACACATTTCTTGCAACCAACAAACTACATACATCTAATGATTATTATCGGAGTAAAGTAAATAATTATGGAAGAGATCAGTTGAATTTTATTGAAGTCTAGTCTAACCTACAACAAAACTTAAATTATCAAACTAATGCTGCTAAATCTGTTATGCTCTTAACCTGCAAAAGATACCCAAATACAGAATATGCGAAGAAAGATACCCAGGACATAGAACAGTGTGAGACAACAGCAAATACTTTATTATTGAGAAAGCAATGTTCACTGGCCTCTTCGAGGGGGCAACCTCCAATAGAGCAGAGCTCGATACAAAAATAAGACACGATGCTCCTCGCAGGGAGTCTCTATCCTTTATATATGACTCATACATGCAATACCAAGGATCAATACGATGGGTTTTATTATTGCCATCTATCTAATACTACGGCCCATTTGCAACTAACTGTGGTCCCGTCATTAATTGCGGGTTAACCACTTACAATTATTAATGTGGGCTTTAATAACTCTTGACTATGACTCGATCCCATTACATAAATAAGGGGGTTAGGGTGGGACCCTAACAAAATCCTAAGTTGTAGAGATTAAACATGCAGGAGAACTGTAATTTAATACTTAACGCTTTCCAAGAAATCATAAACAAATATTTTGAGTTTTTATTCTAGATCTTTCCAATCACTCTTTCCACAAGTGAGGTGATAAGAAAGCCTACAATTACAAGTTTTTATGATATAATATCTACTGAAACAAGAGAATTATTGCAATTCTTTGAAATAAGAAGAAGAAGGAAATACAAGAAAGGGACTAAAGCCTTTTGGTTGGGCCCAAATCCAAGGGTTTCAGCCCCCAAAATTAACTTAGATGTAGATCAATGGTAAACTTCTCATTAATAGAAAATAATATTCTCATACATCATATGAAAGTTAAGAATAAAAATTTAAATCACTAGGCTCTCAGTAGCTATTCTTAGCTGCAACAAAATTTTGAATCCTAATGGGACTTTCAGCATGTTTATTTATAGAAAAATGATTCAGGGGCAACTTCCTTCAAAGGAGGAATGCTACCCTCCAAAATCTCGAGATTTGAGGATATGGTTCCCTTTTTCCTTGTCATGCACTTAGAGTTCCTCGGCTGCTAGTGAATTTGAGCTGTTGGAGAAGATTCAGTGATCTCAAGCTGAGTTAGGGAGTTAATGAGGTGGGCAAGCTCCCTATATTTTCTTGAGGTGTCTCCATCAAGCCATTGAATGGTAAATATCTCCAAAAATTCTAATTTGGCCTGCATATTAATAACATTAGGCCATACAATATGAAAAACACCTTTTAGTCTTCATATTAAGCATATTATGGCTAAAAATGTGAATTAATGTGAGAAAATGAGAGTTTTAAGGGCTGGAGGATAACACAATGAACTCCAAAAGATACCTATTGATGGGACCCATCATCACCCCCTTGCTGAAGGTGTTTCTCACCCTTTGAGAAACTCAATCACTGATATGAAGCTCATTCATGGCCCTGGTGGCCTCTTTGACATCCCAAGGCACTTCATATGGTGTGCCTTCCTGTGGATAGAAACCTGCATTTGCCTCTATGTTTGTCCATTCTTTTTGTTCCTCTTCTTGGTTTTTTCCTTCTTGTAGTCCCAATAGTAAGGGAGGACTGATTTTGATCCCTATCCAGTTGATCTTTTGCATAGTGGTGTTTCCTCCAAGGCATTCCTTAGTCTTTCTAGGGAGTGATATTCTCTGATTTGTAAAATGTGGGGCAGGGCTTGCAATCTTCTTTGGCAAGCCTGCAAACTTTCTGTCCCCACCATCCTAAAAGTGTCCTCATAATGTAGGATTTATTGCTCTTGGGTTGATATGTACCTAGGTGCCAATTTAGGATTAGAGGAGATGAGATTGTAGTTGCTAATGATAGCCTTTGGGCTCAGTAATTATGCTCTGATATAAGGGAACCTTTTCTTTTGTCGTCATCACCCTTTCCACTTCTTCAACCCTTGTTTCCTCATGGGTGAACCAAGAGGTTAATGCATCAATTTCATGTCTTCTAATCTTTAGTTAGTGTCCCACAAATTCCTCTATGTTAGGATCAGATTATGCATATAAAACTCAACTGGTTTTGTGCTATCCTCAATACTTACCTTTTTGCAAAACTCAATAAATTGCCTATAGTCTTGGAAAGTTAAGGACCCATATTGTGCGAGTGTCTTTATCTGGAAATACAGCCACTGCTCCTTGAGGAAAATAACATAGGATTTGGATGGTTGCTGCATTGTATGAATTCCATAGATAAACTTGCCATAGTAGTAAGTTGTGTTTCCTTTTCTTGTAGTTGTTCTTTTAGCCTTGTGTTCTTTTCCTGTAGCTTCTCTCTCATGGTTGACTCCCTCAGTTTTAGGTCACTTAATTCCTTTCTCATTTCATTGATTTTCTCCTCCATGAGGCCCACATATTCTACACTTTTGGATTTTGCAATTTGCATCCATCTATGTGTTCTACCTCTTTCCTTCTCTAACTCAAAGAAGAGTGGGATGGTGAATTTCTCAGGTATAATCCTACCTCCCTCAACAAATTTGTAGTAGGATTCTAGACTACGTTGTGAATCAGGCTCTTGAAGATCTTTGTGTCCTTTTTCATATTCTTTTAAGGTGGCTTCTCCTTCTTGTAGCACCTCGTGATACTCCTATAGCATCCTTTGTTTCTCCTGTAGCAACCTCTGTTTCTCCTGTAGATTCTCTGTTTCCTCTTGTATCTCTTCTTTCTCTTCTTGTAACATGGTAGTTTGTGTCTTAAGTCTCTTAAATGTGACTACCCTAGTGGTGGGCCTTCCCATAGGTATCATAGGTTGCTTGGTTTTGGTCTTAGGAGAGGTAACCTCCTCGAATTGTCCTTCATTAGGTCCCACTTCTTCCTTCTTGCTTATTGACTCCTCTATGGTGATAGGGACCTTTGTAGGAGGCTGAGGCTTTCCTTGCCTTATCTTGGTGCTCTTCCTTGTTTTGAAGTACAAAGGGCCTTTCCTTGGCTGCCTTCTTTTGGGCTTGACAAGTGTGCCCAATGTGGCCAATGTTGCAGCCACTTCTTGCTCGGTGTTCCCTAGAGAGAGACTTGTTTGATGTCCTTTTTTTTCTCTCTTTAGGATTTTAGGTCTCCTTAGTGTTCTATTTTTCTGCTACTTGTTTCTCTCCTTATTCTTGCTTAATTTCTGCTTGTTCTTCCTCTATTTCTGCTTCCTCCTCTTCTTCCTTCTTTCCTTCCCTACCTCCAATACTAGAGGCTAGTGTTTCTTCATGTGTGATGGCTTGGGTTCCAATGAAAATTTCCCTATCCATGTCTACAAAATTAGTCCATAGCACAGGGTTCCTTAGGTGACTAAGAGCATCCATAACAATCAGTTTAATGAGGCCATGGTGGGAAATGTGTTGGTGCTTCCCTTCCCTCACTTTCTGGCTCATTTCAATGATAGATTGCAAGACGAAATGAGCAACACTGAGCCTCTGTGGGAGAGGAAATTCTACTTTGAATCTTAGCTCATGGAGCAACCTAAAATGATAGGCATATACAATGCTCAACCTCCCCTCATAGGATATGTATTTGAGAATGTGATAGACCACTTCATCCCAAGGGTAGGGCAAGCTTTCCCTTCTCACTCCATTTTTATCTTCTACAGGATTTTTTTTCAGAATGAAGAAGTTCTTCCTCATTGTGAGGCTGATTGCTTTGTCCTCTTCACTCCATCGAATTCCTAGGGGTAAGGTAGTCACTTTGCTTATGAGATTAGCATTTAGAGAGATGAAAATGGCTCTAACAATAGTAGTGGCACTATCTTCTCCTTGAGGATTTAGTGCCATGGAAAATTCCTGGGTTATATCATCATCATACCCCTTCAATTGTTCAAAGAATCCCATCCACTGATGCCTTAGAAAAATATTTACCACAGGTGGATGTTGATGAATTCTCTTTGTTTCTGTGGGCTCTCTTCTATTAAACCCTCCCCCCATTTCTCCTTCTATTGCTTCTTGAGTATATTTAGGTGTATTTCAAATTTTGGCCTTAGAGCAGTCTCGGTTGTAGTGTCAAAATTTTTCTTTTTATCAGAGGGGGAGAAGGATGCCAATAATAAAAAAAACTTTTCTTTGACAATTTCCAAAGGGAACTAGTACCTAATTCTTTTCTATAGGGCACTTAATTCAAGCAGAATTTTCCATGCAGAGATATGAAAATTAGAGAGGGAGAGAGCCACTTACTCCTTTCAAGATAACTTTGTCAGGTGCATGAGGGTTTGAGGGCAACTTTGGGTAATTTTGGCTCTCTTTATCCCTTCAATTCTCTCTTGTAGCTTCTTTCTGGGCCTCCTATAGTAGTTTAAAGCCTCTTGTAGATCTTCCTATAGTAGCTGAAAACAGTGTTCAAAGCATCTCAGTGGCACCCTAGGTAGTCTATGATAACACTAGCTCGTCCTTCTCTGACTTCTTCTTGAAATGAGCGATTCTACCAATGGAGTCAAGCCTTGTGCTTAATATTCCTTTTGTGGTAAAGACTCAGAGCGCTTTGATGAGATGGCTCTTGCATGAACTTCCCTTTTTTAACTATTGTCCCCACTTCTTGCAATCATCACCCCATTCCTCGTAATCACCACCTCACTTGAGTTGACTTTTCCACATGCATGTGCGACTGAAATGAATTTTAGTTTACTAATAAAAGGTGGCCAAGTTTACTGGCCACCTCCAGCCTATAAAAAATATTCCTTTGTCGATCATTACACATTTTATCATCATATACATAAGGAAGAGGTGATGGTTTTCATACCTGAGCTTACCCGTGATGTCTGATTGCTGGAGTAGCTTGCATGCATGAGCTGGACTCATAGTATGATGATTGTGAAGGTGTTGGTTTCCTTTGCTCTCTTCTGCACAGGTTTTCATAGCTTAATGATTCCTTGACTGATTAAATTGTTGTGTGTGCAGGTTTCTTCCCAGTGTTAAATATGTTGGTGGTGGAGTGAATGGACTGCTTCCTAAGGAGGATGTGTCCCTTCTCAATCTTCAAAAATGGGTTTATGATACTCAACGTTGCTGGGACTTATGCTCTGTGGGTGAAAAAAAGAATTGATGATGAGTTTCGTTGTGACTGTATAGGCTACTACAGCAGGACCATCTTCCCTATAGTAGCCACTTAATCCCTCTTTTGAGACCTCACATGGCATGTAAGATTGAGGGAAAGTCATGAAAGGCATGAGGAAAAGATTAAGATCATGAGGAAGTGGTGTAAGTGGTGGAAAATTTGAAAACATAACTTTAAATTGAAGCTGAGTGGAAATTGAAGTTGAATTTTGGCTAAATGGGGTGGATGGGTGATGAAATTGATGTTGATGGACCTCTCTCAACATTTCTTGAAGAAGACATGACCTTCTGGCATCTTTCTCCAATTGAATCTTCCTCCTGTATCATTTCAGGCTCCTCTTGTAGCATCACAAACTGCTCCTGTAGCATTACAACAAGGAGGGAAAATTTGATTCTATTATTGGATGGATGATGGAGAGAGGTAGGGAGGTGAGTGAATAGGGTGAAAATACAATGAGTGGCTAGAAAAATGGAGGAATTCACTTGTAGAATCTGTCCTGTAGCCATGGTCTTGTTGACTACCTGGAGTCCTACAAAAGAGAGATGTTAGCAAAAGTAGTGCAAGAACTCCTTCCTTGTTTGTTTCTTTTCTCCTTTCTCTTTTTTTTTTGAGACATTCAAGATGCCTCTGCAGAGGTTTTCAACTTGCATGCCTGCCCTAAGTGCCTTAGAGGAGGTTTTCACTTGGGGATATTTTCATCATTTATTTTGTTTTTGTTTTTTTCTCCCTTTTTTTCTCCCGGGCTACCTTAGAGAGGTTTTCAACCCTGGAGTTCGCCTCAAATGCCTCATGGAGGTTTTCATCTAGGCCCTCTTATTTTTTCTTTTTACTTTTTTTAGAAGTTTTGAGGATTTAGGGTTGTGAGCCTCCCAATCACATTCCATTCTCCGCTGATTGAACTAACAAATTTGTCCTTGGACAAAGGTATTTTATACAACTTTAAACAATAACCTGTGACAAGGGAATACCTTCCTCATCAATTGTTTTGATCTCGACAAACCCATTCTTATGACATTTCTCTACTAGATAGGGACCCAACCATCTTATCATTAACTCTCCCTTGAAATCCTTGAACCTGGAATCATACAATAGGGCCCAATCTCCTTCTTGAAAATTATTCTCTTTAGTGTGTCTGTCATGCCAAATCTTCCTTTGTAGTCGAATTACCTCAGTGTGTAGGAGAGCTTGCAACCTAAATACATCTAGATTATTGAGTTGGAGCAACCTCTCCTATTGTTCCATAGTGAGATCCAAGTCTAACTGAGCTATCATCCTTAAGGTGTTATATTCAAATTTAATAGATAGCAGGGCCTTCTTCCCATAGACTAGTTCAAATGTGGTAAATCCATTGGATGTCTTCCACAACTATGTATGTTCAATCCTTTCTACTGCTACTATAAACCTTGGTAAGAATGTTCTCTAGTGATATTTTGTGACTTCGACATGCCCATTTGCCTCGAGGTGATAGACAGTGGATATCTGATGCTTTATTTGGTGATTCTTCATGAGATCTTCAATCTGATTTGGTGTAAATTGTTCTCCTTGATTAGTGACTAACTCCCTTGGAAAACAAACCCTGTAGCAGATGTTCTCCCTTAGAAATTCAACAACCTTTTTCTCAATTTCTAACTTTACTGCCTTTGTTTCATCCCATTTAGTCAAGTAATTAGTGCACACAATGATATATTTCGTTTTTCCTGATGAGGAATCAATAGGTCCAATGAAATCCATGCTCCACTTCTTTAATGGCTCTAAAGTCACTTGAGGTTGTAAGGGAATTTCATCCTTGGGTGTGTGTTTAGCAATCCTTTGTCACTGATCACACTTGGTGGTGTACCTTCTTGCATCTTGATGTAAAGTGGGCCAATAATAACCTGATTGTAGAACTTTGAAGTTTGTCCTCTTAGCAGAAAAGTAGCCCCTAAAGGGTCCATCATGGCATGCTGAGAGGATGTCAAAGACCTCCTCTTCCCTCTCACAACCCCTCGAGATCTTATCTGATCCCAATATGCAAATATTTCCCCCAATCCAAGTGAATGGGGCACTTTTCCTGACAATCTTTCTCTTCTCCTTGGAGGATAGATTAGGAGGGAACCTCCCAGCAACCAAGTAGTTGGCTATATCAGCAAACCAAGGAGAAAGCATCAATATGGAAAAGAGATGTTCATATGGAAGTTGATCATCTACCATTTCTTCCTTTCCTGTAGGTAGGGTTAGTCTTGACAAGAAATCTACAACCACATTCTCTTTCCTTGGTTTATCAATAATAGTCAAATCAAATTGTTGTAATAATAACAACCATCTAATTATGCTATCACTGAAATCAAATTTATTCATTAAATGCTTAATGGCTACATGATCAATGTGAACAAAAGTTGGATAATTAGTGATATAATGCTGAAACTTGTTCAAAGAATGTATCACTGCAAATAGTTCCCTTTCGGTGACAGTATAGTTTGAATCATCTTTGGAATGGTTCTTATTGATGAAATAGATAGCATAAGGAAACTTGTTTTCCACTTT
Organism: Pinus tabuliformis; assembly: GCA_031772625.1. Lineage (NCBI taxonomy): Eukaryota > Viridiplantae > Streptophyta > Pinopsida > Pinales > Pinaceae > Pinus > Pinus tabuliformis. Next base: position 156,038,549 of record CM062806.1, read on the forward strand.
CCCTAAGGGGGCCCCTACAACTTTGTCTAAGGCATTTGTATGTATATATAGAGGTAATGTCTAGTTGGAATCCCCAAGGATGGGAGAAATGGTCATCTTTTCTTTCAATACTTGGAAGGTTTCTTGACAGTTGTTTGTCCAAAAAAAATCTGAATGTTGAGCCAACAATCCAAACAAGGGTGAAGCCAGTTTACTAATGTATTTTAGAGACCTTCTATAATACCCAACTAATCCAAAGAAACTCTCGACATATCTTTGTCTTTTAGGGATAGGGACCCTTTTAATGATGGCAATTTTGTTTGGGTCAAACCTGTATCCCTTTCTTGGATAGAGAATGGCCAAGGACAGTCCCTGCATTCATCAAGAATTCACATTTCTCAGGACTCAATGAAAGATTCCTTTTAATGCATATCTTTAAGACTTTGCACAAATTAGAAACAAGTTCCTGGAATTCACATCCATAAGGAGTGAAATCATTCATGTATATCTCAATAGAGTCATGAACAATTTCAACAATGATACTTATAATTTCCCTCTAAAAAGTAGCAGGGGCATTTCACACACCGAATGGAATCGAATGAAAATACTCTATAGGAAAAGGTACCCCAAGGACATGTAAATGTGGCCTTATCATGGTATTTAGGGATGATCTAGATTTGGTTGTATCCACCAAATCCATCTAGGAAGGAGACAAATTTCTTTCTTGCAAGGCCATCTAGAACTTGGTCAATAAAGGGAAAACGAAAATGGTCCTTCTTTGTAGCCTTGTTAAGTTCTTAGTAATCAACATAGATCCTCCACTTCCCATTTTTCTTGGTGACTAAAGGAAGAGGTGACACCCACTCACTATCTGAAATGGGATATATGAACCCTGCTGTTATAACCCTATTTTCCACTCCATTATAGTGAGAGAAACCAAATATCAAATTACCTCAGTTGTTTGGATTAAATGCATCCCTTTTCACCTTTTCGTTTACTTATATGAGATTTATCACATGTTAAAAGGGTGAAATTACATAATTGAGGAATTTCTCGTAATTGTTTTTGCAAAATATTATAATTATGAGATAATATTTATTTCATTATTGAGATAATTGAGAAAAATCTCATAATTGTGAAAAAAGGTTTCTAGAGTTTGTCATTCCCAAGGAGATCAACTTGACCCACTTGTGTATGAGTTGGCTAGGGGTCCATTATTGTAGAATTCTCCTAACTTCTCAAGTCCCTAGGTGTCTAGATTCATTCTTCTAGAGGATAGAATGAGCCTATATAACGTCACCAAGAGGAAAGGGGGGAAAGGGATAGTATCCAAAAATATAGCATGAGAGCTTTGGTATCTTGGGAGAGGAGACCATACTGCAAGTTTGAGAAGAGAATCTTATTTGTTGAAGGTATACATTTGATGTACTTCCATTTATATGGTTAATAAAAATCTATGTTCCCTTCCTTACGTAAATTTGTGTTTATTATGTTATGTGATCATATCTATTGGTTTTGATTTGACGATCTTCCAAGGAAGATCAACTGTTTTCCTTATTTAGTTGTGTTTTGTGTACAAGGATAGAGATCTAGTGCAAACGTGATTGTTCGAGTGGAGTGCAAGATCTGCATCAAACTCAAAACCCTTCCTTGACATGCGAAGATTCCAGATGTGATCTCTTATCTTTATAGCATAGATCTGACTGCTTGCTACATGCATGACCATTTGGATTGGGGATGATTATTAGATTGTATTTGCCATTATATTTTGTTGTCTGGTAATCTCAATCGGGCATGAGATCACGGAGAAATAACTCCTTGCATAATTAAATGCAACACCTTCATCAAGTAACTTCTGCAATTCTTCTTTCACAATGTCCTTAAGAGTTGGGTTCATCCTTCTCTGTGGTTGGTTCACATGCTTGCATCCCTCTTTGATGCAAATATGATGAGTATAGACTGAGGGATGCACACCTTTCATTTACTTATAATCCTAAGCAAAAGCATCCAGATGTTGCCTCAGCACACTACATAACTGTTCTTCCTTCTCGGCATAAAGAGGGGTTGATCTTTAGAGTTCTAGATGGGCCAATATCTACAATATTTGAAAGTTTTAGGTTAGAGTCAATAGAGCACAATTCAGTCGAAGGACTACTCTCAGGTTCTTTTTGTAGTTCCTCAATTGGTATGGTAGTGGGAGACTGATTTTGTAAGATATGGTCAATAAGGTCATCTTCATCACGCTGCCCCCTCCTATAATAATGTCTAGAGTGTAGACTAGGTAGATGGGTGTCTGATAAAACTATTCCTCTTCCCCCTCCTCTAACCATAAGGGAAAATGATTCTCAACAGAAGGCTGAGCAAGAGGATACAACACAAGTTGTTTTGATAAATTTCCATTTTTAATAGTCATGTTCCCAGCCCTACAATTAATGTTGGTATCAACAGTTGCCAACCAAGGTCTTCCTAGAATGAGAGGATAGTCGTTAAACTTGGTTTTGGGCTGGAGGACCAAGAAATTAGTGGGATACTCCCAAGAGTCAATTGAGAGTATGACATCCTCAATAGCTCCTTCAGGGTCTGTCTGCAAGCTGCAACACTCTAGTGGTCTTCCTCAAAATCCCTTGGAGGTTGAGTTTCAACATGGTTTCCCTGGTCATTATATTGATTGCATCCCCAAGATCAATCAAATTATTAGGGACCATAATGCCATCAATTTTCACATCCACTACTGAGCTACCATGATCCAAGTATTTTGGAGAGATCACCCTTCGAAGCATCAGATCAGATAGTTGTCCAACAAAATTTATTGTGGGGGTATCTCTTCTTCTTATCCCAATCCTTTTGAAACAATCCTCCTCAATAAGCTTGTTGTAAATGGGAACATCTTTGATGGCCTAGAGAAGAGGTATCCTGACACCCAAGTTTTTCAATTCTCCCAAAAGTTCAGCCTCTTCTAGGGTGTGTTGTTTAGGGTGGACCAACCTTTTAGGATAAGGAGGTGCATTGACTTGAGGGACACTCTCCTCATTCTCTTCTGCAAGCACTTCAGGTGGAGAAGGTGGGTGATTATCTGGCATAACCTTCCCATACCTGAGGTTGATCTCTTGGATTTCCAAAGCATAAGTAGAATGGGATGTATGCCAACTATAAACTTGTTGTGCCTTCTTGTTGTTTGGGTTCAAATTGGGTTGAGCAAGCATTTGAGGTTACTTAGGTGGATTTTAGTGAGGAGTTTGTGGTTGAGGATGAGGTGGAGGCAATAAAGCGGGAGGTTGAGTGGTTTGAGGCCTCCACCCTGGTGAGGGGTTGCCCCAATGGGAAGGTTGGGGTGGATATGGATGAAAAAGAGGGTTGATAGGCTGAGAAGGATATTGGGAAGTATACGACCAAGGAGGGGGTGTGGACCCTGACGAATGAGTGGAAGGTTACCAAGGCTGGAATGGTGCATTTTGATTTGTATTGTAGTGAGTATAATGTGCACCTTGCATGCCTTGTTGATATGGCTGAGGTCCTGGGGGTCTCATTTGGTTAATAAATCATAACTGCTCAAACCCACCTTCTACCCCTCCTTGGTATACGACCTTTAGGCATGACAGAGAGGGACATTTATGTGTTGCATGATTCTCTTCACAGACTAAGCATACTTCTTTGACATTCAATGGACTTTCCTTCCTTTAGTACACCTAGGGAAAAAGATAGTTAGTTCCCTCTTTGCATCCTCTTGCCTTATTTTAATTTTCATAATATCCATCTGAAAGGAAAAGGTATGCAACATTTCACTCTTAAAATCTTCCAACATACTTCCTATCTCATGCTTGATGGTTGTTGTGGAGGGAGAGGAACTGACAAAGCTTTGGCTAGACCTACCCTTCTTCCTAGTAGCCCTAGAGTGATTCTTGAATATAGTTTTGATGTCATCATAAGGCAATTGGTAGATATCTCCTATAGAGAACATGTTGAGGGTTTCCATTACCTCCTCCCTGATCCCTTGGAGAAGAACTAGCTTTAGTGACTCATGATCAAGGGTACAGTTGGCCCTCCTATAATTGAGTTGAAACCTTTCCTCATAGTTCTCAATAGATTTATCAGGTCCAAGGGTCACCCTAAAGATTTCCTCCTTTGTTTGTTTGGACCTACAGTAATCCCGAGATTTTTCATTGAAGGCTTGTTGCATTTGGGCCCAGGTAGTGATGTTCCCTCTAGGTAGACTCATAAACTAGTGCAAGGCTGCATCTTTGAGGGCAAAAGGAAACAACTTCAACTTCTTCTCATTAAAGGCATAGTCATAGGTCTTATAGACAAGAACAAACTCAAACATGAAGGTGTTAAGATCCTCAGAGGTTGGGCCATGGAAATGTGGAAGGGCAATAAGGCTTATATTTTTCATTCTAGCTTGTCCATTGGTTTCTTTGATAGGGAAAATCTCATTGTTCTAGTTTTCAACCATAGTTTTCATAGGTGAGATATGTTCCTCTTCTTCTATAGGTTCTTCGAAAATTTCAGATGGCTCTCGTAAAGGGCTTTCCAGCTCCCCTGTAGCTAGAGAGGGAAATTTATGTGAAAATTTGAGAATCCCCACCAAATCACCTACTACAACAACTGATTAAACTTCTCCTATCTATTAAATATTGAAACAAATCATTTATTGTTTCCTACAACAAATATTGAAGCTAACACACTGCAACCTTCACTTAATTAATTAATTTTCCAAAAACAAGAATAGAACAAATAGAAAAATATGCACAAGTGACACTATTTTTTAGACAAATATCCCTGGAAAAACCCAATGCGGGTAAACTGGTACAACAACTTTGAGGGTTTTATATTATTAAGTAGTAGTTTCTGAATACAACTATTGATGCCCTTGTGGTAATCCAGTTACAAAGAAAATAAATTGGCATAAAACTTAGTGAGATTACCTCACTCTACCCGACAATTCCGGCTACTCCGGTAGCTGAACCAATTGTCCACGATTATCTCTGCGCTGGCCCTGTGTACAACCTGTGTTAGGCTCAATAGGCTCTGTGTCTGCCTAACTGGGAAACGTCTCCCCTCTGGAGCAATTTCCAGCCCTCTCGACTTAGAAATCTCAACTCCTTGACAGATTTCAAATTTCTGCACTCGAAGACTGCGCTACTTCTACGTGAGCTTTTCTTGCTTTGCGTCAGCTCTGCGTGGACCCTTCTGGCCCAACGTCAACCCCTCGTGGGTCTGTGTTGCCAGATTTCAAATTTCTACAATCGAAGACTGCGCTACTTCTGCGTGAGCCCTTCTCGCTTTGCGTCAGCTCTGCGTGGACCCTTCTGTCCCAGTGTCAACCCCTCCTGGGTCTGTGTTGCCTCCTCTTGGTGTGTCTCTACCTCTCTGCTGCTAATCTTGGGTCCTGAAGAAGATACTCCAACCCAACTATCCCTGCCCCTCACTGCAAAAGCACACTATAAAAAATCTCGCAGTAGTTTCTCTGCTTCATAAAATTGATTCTCTAAACTCTCTTGTGTCTTTCCAAGTGACTCTCAAGCCTCCTATCTCCTCGTTGACATTCAATGGCCCAGATTAGAAGCTAATTAATGGCTAAGATCATTTCTGCTTGATCCCCGTCTTCTTCTAGATGTTACACCCACAATTAGATTAATACCCATTAATTATTTTATTTTCCTAAGTTTAGACTTAGGCTCCCATTAAAAACAATTAATTATTGTTGAATTGAGACTTCTGTGATCCATAACAGTTATAAGAAGAGCTTCGGCGTAAATCACATATAGAAAGACCTTTGTCGACGCGTTTCGAACCAACAAGTGTGGTTCATCGTCAGGACAAGTTGAAGAAACAGATCCAGCTTAGCATGTTAAATAGTCTGAGCAGAGACTCCAACGGCTAAATCGAACAATGGCTACTTGTAGTCTCTGCTCAGACTATTTAACATGCTAAGCTGGATCTGTTTCTTCAACTTGTCCTGACGATGAACCACACTTGTTGGTTCGAAACACGTCGACAAAGGTCTTTCTATATGTGATTTACGCCGAATCTCTTCTTATAACAATTAATTATTTTAATAGAACTGTTTCTGGGTGGAATTTCCCAAAACACTTTCTGGGCTCTTTGGAATACATGTGCCTAAGCCCACCTACAAAATTTGAGACTTAGAACACATCCAATTGTACTAGAAATTAACACTCCCTGTTAGCAAGGAATACACTCTAGCAATGTGCCCTACTGGAGCATCACTCTGTTCTATAACATCTCCCTCTACGTAGCTAAAGTCTGACATGTTGTCCACCAACCACTCTGCAAGTGCTGCATCTGTATTCTTGTTGACCCTACGACTGTCAACACTGCATCTGTACTACAACTCCCTCTGAATTTCTGCATCTGTGTTGCTGCTGGCACTACCACTGCCAATTGCCACTTCATTGCAAACTGCTGCTGTTACTACATTAGCAACGGAAAAATATCCCGAATTACTAAACTAACTGTCTTCAGTATGATACCCCATGAATGCTGAAGCCTGACTGTTTCTAGTATCTACGCTAACCCTTTGAATCTGCTGCGTTGCTGCGGATCTATGCTCTATGCCATCTGCACTGTTGCCAACTTTGCTCTACGATGTTCTGTCTCTGGAACTCCTAGCCACTGCAACTGTCTCTCTGACACTCCTCAACATCATCCAATTCTAGTCCATCTTGCGACCTCTGGTCTAGGCTCCCATAGCAAGGAACTGATCCAAGAGTTGGGCTCATCAAGGTTAATGCCCATTAGCTTTTTTGAACTACAACTCTAAATCAGTTCACCACCCTCTTTAAGGTAGCTTGATTGTCATGGTGAAATCCTCCTCTTCGATCTTCACGGATGAAGCCTTCGGATCGTGATTCTCATCTTTTTCCTTCTTCCTAAGAGGACACTGAGTTGTGTAGTGACCCACCTCACCACATCTGAAGGACTTTATCTTCGAGACACCCTTCTTACGTCTCCCCTACTCCTGCTACCCCTTTGATGCAAGGGCTGCATTCTTATCCTCCTCCTCGGGCTTCGACCCACTGCTATTGCTTCTGTAAAATTTAACCTTGACTAAGTCTCTCCTCAGCTCTTCTTGTTTTAGAGCTGCCCACATCTTGTCCCAATTCGGCAAAGCTGTTCTGACCAGAATACTTTGGACAAAGACTTGAAACTCATTTGAGACAAAATTGAGGGTTAGTCTAACCAACTTTGAATCTTGAGGTGTATGGCCCACCACAGAGAATTCATCATGGTCTCGTGAAGCTTCGTGAGGAATGGATCCACACGCTCCCCCTTTTGCATCTGAGAAGATCTCAGCTTTTGTTCAAGGTACATCTTCCGCTGCTCAGAAGATCCTTGATATAACATAGATAAAGCGTCCCACATCTCCTTAGTAGTCCCTCTTCTAGCAATGTGACAGATCACATGATCCTTCACTCCGTCGAGGATTATTCTTTTCACCTTTGCCATCTCAGCCTTGTATTTCTTCAATGGATCTTCATCTGCAGGGACAACCACCATGTTGTCGATGTATGTCTTGAGGGCATGCTCATCTAGAAGTAACAACATTATTGCTTTCCAGATGACGTAGTTGGATTTCCCATCCAACCTGTCTTGATCCCTCAAGAATTGTCGAATGACCTCCTCTTTGCTCTGCACTGCTGCTGGGCTAGCCTGTGTACTCCCTATTGGAGATAATAAAATATCTGCCCCTTGTTGTTGCTCACCTCGTGAGAATTCAAATTCCTTGTCTAGGAATTCTCTGAGGAATAAATTCCCTCAACTGTGCTCCTTCCTTCTCCTCAGACATCTTTCCGCCTAACAAAACGACCTGTAGAAAAGACTGCATCCCACTAGCTTCTCCTGACACTGAGGCTTCAACACTAATCCCTCTGCCATGGCAAGATCTCGATCTAGTAACCCTTCTCTCTGTCGACCCACTCAGAGAGAGACTGCTTCGAAATTCAGCCCTCCTGCTAGGACTGTGCAAACCCTCTGGAGTTTCAAACTATTGCCTCCTGTAGCTTTTTCGAACTCCCTCTTCTTCTCAACGTTGGGTTTTTAGTACTGTTCTTTCTTGCTTCACCTGCAATGCTCTGATACCATGTGAAAATTTGAGAATCCCGCCCGAATCACCTACTGCAACAACTGATTAAAATTCTCCTATCTATTAAATACTAAAACATATTATCACTGTTTCCTACAGCAAATATCGAAGCTAATACACTGCGGTCTTCACTTAATTAATTAATTTTCCCAAAACAAGAATAGAACAAATAGAGAAAGAAGCACAAGTGACATAGTATTTTTTCGACAAATGTCCCCGGAAAAACCCAATGTGGGAAAACCGGTGTAGCAACTCTGAGGGTTTTATATTATTAAGCAGTGGTTTTTGAATACAACTTTGGATGCCCTTCTGGCAATCTAGTTATAGAGAAAATAAACTAGCAAAAAATCTTAGTGAGATTACCTCATTCTACCTGGCAATTTCGGTTGTTTCGATAGCTGAACCAGCTATCCCCGACTATCTTTGTGTTGGCCTTGCATAGGCTCTGCGTTAGCCTCAATAGGCTCTGTGTCAACCCAACTTGGAAATGTTTTCCCTCTTGAGCAGTTTCCAGCCCTCTCGGCTCAGAAATCTCAGCTCCCTGGTAGATTTCTGCACTAGAAGACTGTGTTGCTTCTATGTGAGCCCTTCTAGACCAACGTCAACCCCTCGTGGGTCTGCGCTACCTCCTCCTGATGTCTCTCTAGCTCTCTATTGTTGGTCCCAGGGCTTGGAGAAGAGACTCCAACCCAAATATCCCTACCCTTCATTGCAAAAGCTCACCATCGAAAATCTCACATCAGCTGCTCTGCTTCAGAAAATCGATTCTTTGACTTCTCTCTCTGTGTCTTTCCAAGTGACGCTCAAGCCTCCTTAAATAATATCCTCGTTGACATTCAACGACCCAGATTAGAAGCTAATCAATGGCTAAGATTATTTCGGCTTGATCCTCGTCTTCTTCTAGAATTTACCCATTATTTATTTTATTTTCCTATGTTTAGACTTAGGGTCCCATTAAAAATAATCAGTTATTTTAATGCAACTATTTCTAGGTGGAGTTTCCCAAAACTCTTTCTGGGTTCTTTGCAAGACATGTGCCTAAGTCTCCCTGCAAAATTTGAGACTTAGAGTACATTCGATTATACCAGAAATCAACAATGCACATTCACCGAAGAAGAATGAAGGCTGATTGTTTGAGGAGGTGGGGGTTTTTGGAAATAATTTCCCTTGGTTATCCCTACTCCTATGAGGCATGAAAGAAAAAGTTTTCTTTCTGAATTTTTCACTTTTTTCTCAAAGCAATAAGACTGATGCAAAACAGAAAAAAGACAAGCAATTCTTATGCAAAAAAATCACCTACTTAGACACCTCCCCACAATGATGCCAAAAATTGATAAGCCCTGGTATTGCACCAAGAATGTGTCAACTCCCAAGGGCTTCTCAACTCAAATTGTCAACCCGGGGTTCATACAAAAATATAAGTGACAGTGCTATATGCACAGTGGGTGAAGTTCTACTCATGTCACCCTCAGTGATCAAATCAGATCAAGGCATTCAGAGAGCACTCATCCAACTAACTACAGTGAAAACTTCTCATAAAATCATAAATGAACATGATTCTAACTACAAAAATGTAAATGCTATTAGACATTGCGTGAAAGGAAAAGGCTAGTCTATTTGCAGAAGTAAATCATGCTACTCTATTGGCACATTTAACTAGATCAATAATCTATACTACTCACACTTGCTTGAAAATAAGGAATCCAATTTTTAACATGCCTATGAATAAAAATACTAATTCTAACTCATTTTTGCTATCTAATGGTTGCAGTGAGGAAAGGAGGTTGGAGTGGTCTTAAAGTCTTCCTTAATAATCATATCATAAGTTGGGGGGCATTATTCAGCTTAAATGTAGTAGGATCAATATAGGGAGAAAAACTGGTTGAAGAAAACACTACTACAGGGCTGCTACAAGGGGACCTATATTGCTATAGGAGGCCCTGTTTTGCTACAAGAGGGTCTTTGAAAGCGTTTTAAGAATGGAATTGGTGTCTTAGAGGTGGAGAAAGGTGCATGAAGGTAGAAGGTGATGAATGAAGGGTGTGGAAGCCCCTTAGCCAAGCCTACTACCCCTCGTAAGTCTATCTTGAACCAAAGTTGATGCCCACAATGTCCTTCATTTGCCTTAACAAAGTGAATTCAGAGACAACATTTGGAAGAAAGGTGAGGTACCTAAGAGGAAGATGGAAAGGTCCAAGTGGATGTGGAAAGGTGTGCACACTCCTACAGATCAGCACAATTCCTGCAGCTAGCCAACTACATAAATCCAATGATCATTATTGCAGTAAAGTAATTAATTATGGAAAAGGTGAGTTGAATTTTATTGAAGTCTACTCTAACCTACAATGCAACTTCAATGATCAAACCAATGCTGATAAATCCTAAGTTGCATAAATTAAACATGCACGATAATTGCAATCTAGTACTTAACACTTTTCGGAAATCATAAATAGTTATTTTGAGTTGTTATTGTAGATCTTTCCAATCACTCATCCCACAAGAGAGGTGATAGGAAAGCCTGCAATTACAGGTTTTATGATATAGTATCTACTGAAACAAGAGAAGGATTGCAATGCTTCGAAAGAAGAACAAGAAGGAAATACAAGAGAGGTACTAAAGCCTATAGGTTGGGCCCAAACGTAAGGGTTTTAACCCTCCAAACCTAATGTAGGTGAAAATCAATGTAAACTTCTCATTAAAAGAAAATAGTAGTCTCATATATCATATGAAATTTAAGAATAACAATGTCAAGAACTAGGCTACTCTTAACTGCAACAAAATTTGAACCCTAATGAGCCTTTCAGTTGGTTTACTTATGCAAAAATGATTGAGGGGAAAGTTCCTTGAAAGGAGGAATGCTCCCCTCCAAAATCTAGAGATTTGTGGATATGGTTCGCTTTGTCCTAGTCATGGACTTGGATTTTCTCATCTGCTAGTGAATTTGAGCTATTGGAGAGGATTGTATGATCTCAAGCCGAGTTAGGGAGTTAATGAGGTGGAAAATATCCCTATATTCTCTCTATGTGTCTCCATAAAGCCCCTCCATGGTAAATATCTCCAAAAATGCTTCTTTGACCGGCATATTAATGACATTAGGCCATACAATATGACAAACACCTTTTAGTCTAGCGAAATAATGTGACAAAAGTAGAGTTTTAAGGGCTAGAGGATAACACAATGAACTTCAAAAGATACCTATTGATGGGACCCATCACTTGGTTCGCTATATTTTCAGAGATATGATCAAAGGAAGTTAGAGTTTTTGCAGGCTCCAAATTCAGTCTCAAACATGGGACTTTGGGAAAATCATCCTAAGTTTCTCTCCAAGCATTAGATTTGAATTTTATAAAACTTGAATGAAAGTGAATGGACTTTAGTTTTTCATGTATCATTTTTAGAGCTGCAGGTCGAAACAATGACATGTGGTATTCTGCACAAGTATTCTCTACTGAACCAGTCCATAATCAAGGCATCATGGGAGATTGGACATAACATTATCTTGAAGAATATAATTGATTTTGACTTGTGGCATTGGAAAGAAGACTCAGAGGGATACCATAGGACTGAATTTTAAACCTTGGTGATCCAAAATTATATAGATACAATAGTTTCAATATTCAACTCCTAAAAGAGTAAGAAAAATGTGTGTATTTTTTAAAAATTTTGCATGACTTTTGTTTGAAAAATGAGTTTGAAGTGATTCAAAGGGCATAGTGAAGCATAGATATCATTGTTTAATTCTGAAATGCCTTGAAACAAAAGATGCGGACGCACCTAGTAAGCAACTAGAAAGCTCTAATATGAAGCATAAAGAAGAGGAAGAAATGCAACATGATATATCAAAATTACGAGACGAAGTGCAACAAATTTCGCTTTCACAAAGATTAACTAAAAATAAACTGGAAACAATGATGAATGTTAAGATCGATGGTTTAAAAGGGAGTATGGATGGTTTAGGATCAAAAATAAAAATATAAATGGAAGGTTTGAAGGATGGTTTAAAATCATAAATTTAAAGTTTGAAGGAAGGTTTGACAAATTTGCTACAAGAAATGCTTCCTAGTGGTGACAAGGTACTCCATGAAACTCATGATGAAAAGAAAAGGAATGTTAATCATGATTTCAGAGACTCTAACTTTGGATTGAAGACTAACCACATTCCAAAGATCAATATGAGGAAGTTTGATGGAAAGGATCTCGTAACATGGATACTACAGATGGAGCAATTCTTTGATCTACATGATGTGTTGAACACACAAAAGGTACGCATCGCATGTTTGTTTTTAAAACAAAATTAGTTTGTGTGTGGTATTGATGGCTTTACTTGGACCATTTTTGTGGAGGAATTGGTGGCACATTATGAGGATACAAAGAGAAATACCTTCTTTACCTAATTGATAAATCTTTAGCTAGGACCTAGTGTGAATTGCACTAGGGTAGTCATCTTGAGGTGCAAATTCGCAAGATACTGAGCTAGGTTTTCTCTAAGTGCCCTCCATTTTAAAAGAATTCAAGTGGTTGAATCTAGATATATCCTAAGACCTAGCTCCGATGTCATTCCTTACCATAGGTTTTTTGGTTAGTGGCCCCTCAAGGGTCATTTACACTTTAAAACTCAAAGGCAGTTCATCTTTCATTGACCCTTCTTCTCATCCTTGCTTGACCTCATAATATTGTTGATAATCATCTAGAACCTTAGGCCCTATTAGATTCCTTAGGTCTCTCTTGTGGTCCGAAAACCTTTGTATGATTATTATCTCACAAAACCTTAAGAGAAATCCTTCTCCCTTTCTAGGAAGCCTTGATCTAGGCATAACTCTTCTATTGAATGTCCTTTCACCTAGGTCTAGGCCTCCTTCCCACAAGCCTTTCTTGGAAAACCCTTCTTTTTCTTCAAAAACAAGCAACCTTCTAGCTGATGCTCTCCTTTGAATGGGATTTTGAAATCACATTGTACATTGTCATTGACGTCGTCATTCTAGTGATTTCCATCATATTGGGATCCTCCCATTGGTGAAAGTCTGTAAAGAACAAGGGACAGTGACTCCTTGTCCTGTTCCCGCTCAATTTAGCAGGGGTCCTGGGAGGGGTTCCAAAGAGAATACTACTATATCAAGTGGAAACAACGAGACAAGGACCCACTATCACCTCAGTCGATGTCCCCTTCTTTTTAAGGACATTCACCTATGGGAGGGGTCCCGATATAAGGAAATCAATAGGAATGATGAATCAATTGTTTGGAAAAATATTGAGAGCGGGGGTGAATTAGTATTTTTTTAATTCACTTTGACTTTCAATTTATCATTCATAATTCTATATGCTATTGTTATTCATGGAACTTGTGTGTGTACACAACTTCATTGAATGCAAACTGCGTATATCCAGATTACTTAATTTTCATAACTTTGATCAGATGTTTAACTTAATCATTGTGTTATTAGTTCATTAGTCATTCAGTACACAGTAAAGAATAGATAAATCATGGCACATAAGTTACACATATTAACACTTATATTCTAGGCAAAAACCCAATGTGGGAGAAAATCATTGTTGTTGTCATCCCTGTCTTATTTCTTATTATATAAAGAAAATATTCATTACATCTTGTATTGGTGTAGAATCTTACAAGCACGCGTGCTACTACCTGCAAGAGGCTATAACCTCCACTCATGCTCCAACACCCACTGAAAGGGATCTATGACCCCCTGATGTCATTTACCTATCAAAAGGGAGCTACTACCCCCTGAACAAATTTACTAGATACCATTGGAGGGAAACTATGACTCCCTTAATGAAGGATCCAACCCTCAACACTCTTTGTGGACCACATTTCACATTATTTCATATTGGATCCACTTGTCTTAAAAAACATCAAAACCTGTAGGCCACCTTTCATCATATTTTCACACTGGACCCACACTAGAGATAAGGTCAAACCAATATACTAAACTAAATCACTGAATTTGGATCACAGAATCACCAATGAATATCAAAATTCATGCAACTGAATCACTGAATACTAAAGAAACATGAAGTTATCAAACAACAAATAACCGATCAAATTAAGATAATAAGCACACTATCAGATACCAAACATCCTTGACGAACATCAGTACATAAAACAAAATTAATCAACTCACAAAAACATTGAATAACTGAGTAACAAAATCTCTGAGATATGAATCAACTGAATCACTAGAGAAGATTAATCACTGAACTAGATTAAACCAATATAAGTAATCTTCTCAGCAACATTGTCACTATTGTCATGCCTTACCAAGCCAAGTCACCACTCAATAACCAATCATCAATTTACACAGTCAGATATCAACTATTTTGATCAAGACATCATTGATGAACAACAAGAAATAATACAGACTTTATCAACAACCATCATCAAGCAATAATTACAAACCCTAAATATATACACCATTGTAGTAAAGTAAAGCCATGTATATATCTGCTTATCCAGAAGTAAGCCTGTGTACAGATCTTAAATTACTGAATCAGGGCTTCATTATAAACATAACACATGTTAAGCCCAGATCTCGATGCACATGTTGTTAAAGTCACATATCACTACAAACACATTCAGATCATACCATCACTATAACCACAAATATTACATTCAAATATAAACAGATCAAGCAAGTATATCCATTAGTCTTCAATACACTTTCAGATCTATCAGATCTGAGCCATCTCCTTGCTCCCTGGTGCACACCTATTCCAGATCAGATCACACATGAATAATCCATTCCATTGCACACTTAACTACTTGATCTCCATCTCCTTATATAGTTTTTTCTTTTTCCAATACCACAGACAAATCCTTGGGTAATGTTGATGGTATTCTCTTGACAAGATCAAATAAATGTTGTCATCGCAATACTATGGGAAATTACCATGGTAATTGAAGCTGGTATCCAGTTTCCTATGGTTCAGATTATGTATGCAACATTTGTTCACAAATCTTCCGTCTGTATGCGACTCTCCTTCACAAGGGTTGTGTATACTTTTCAATCTTTAAAGTTTCCATACATTCTGTAACTAAGCTGCCATTTCTTTTCCATAACTTGTGTAATATCTGTACCATAAATCAAGCTAAGATCAAAGACATATTTGTCAAACAGATTACCATCAAGGACAACACATTAGCCACCATCCCAAAAATCTCTCCCTTTGGATTTGATAGCAACAACATTGGTGTTTAGAAACCACCCGCAAACACCAACAAACACCTTCAAACGCCAACTACTCTCTCCCCCTTTGACATCAAGAGCAAAGGGATGAACTAGGTTGAATGAAGTACTTTTCTTTATATCACTTGTTGTCACCCAAATTGTAGAGGTGAATGCGCCAATGACTTAATGTAGGGGTAGTCACTTTGATTCCTTCCCTCTCCATTCTACCTGTCTCTATACAGCAGTTTATGGGGGATAGTCCCTATGAAATGTGAGGATGATAGATTTATCAGGAACCGATAAGCTCGACAGACACAACTGAATCGCCTAGTAACTTTGTTAATAGTGATCAGAAGGTTAAATTATTAGCGCAATTTAGTTATATCATTGAGAGACCAGTTCCTTATGCAGTCAAATCACTTGCACATTATAAATTAGTGACCAAGTTACCAGATTAAAAATTGTTTCTTAGGATGTACACTATCCTATATGCGATGCAACACGTAGAACTAAGTGAAATGCAAACTCTTGGTTGATTTTAGATTAGATTCCTATATAAGTGAGTCCTTTCTCTTAACTATTTTGAAGTTAGCCTCGAGTGTAGGATGTGGAGAGAAACCCAGGGGAGGATAACAATGGCTATATTTACGATACCTCCCTTGGAGTTCTAACCACCCGAATGCCTCCGGCACTGCAAAGACTATGTCTCTGATGACTACAAGGTCACCGTGTTAACCACAAGTGAGGATCTAAACATCGCAAGCTAGGTGAGAAATGTGGTCCTATGGTCTTTCAACTAAGATTATGCATGGAGGTAAATTAATTAATGCACTACTATTCCTAAGATGTAAGGGTAAAATGAGTGATTAGCTTTAGGTAAGATTGTTGAAAGTTTTAAGTACGTTGAGACAAATTATTTGATTTAGAGCAATAAAGGAAAGTACTTAACAATTGCAAAGGAAATCTTCACCAAAATTAGCTCTCAATGAATTCTTTACAAATCAGATTATCCAATGAAAAGTAGAGAGTGTAAGGCAGTTCATAATTAGAAATGCCACCATGGACACTTTCTTATCAAATGACAATAAACATAAAGTTCATAAGTCCAATGTTCCTGTTAACAATGTTAATGTGCCAATTAGACAATACCAATCCTTCAACAAGAAATTAATACAATTAACAATTTCTTGAGATTACTAAATATGAATTCAAGATTACTTTATCACAAAATGTTGAAAAATCAAGATCTTTAAGCGTGAGTTAACTTCAGTGTTGCCAGATTATAATTCTTAAATGTGATGCTCACTTACAAAACAATATGTTAGTGCACTTGTTACAAAATTTATCTCACAACAAATACTAACCATGAAAATAGCAATGTAACCACTTATCTTTAGGCAACGATAACAATAACAAGCACAAGTATTAGTATTCCTTTTAAATCCAATATCACAAGAAATGCTAGAAATCCTCAACACAATACACTAATGCTTTTCAATATCAATGAAAAGAAGAAAGCATAGCACTTACTAGATTGATAACCAATGACATATTAGAATACTTGAAATTAAAGATATTAGGCAACTTAGAAATGATGACAAGCTCAATGATATAATTCTTCAATTGATGTTAATGTCATTACAGGAGCAAGAACAAACTTATGAGAGCAACAATCCTATCTTGTCCAAATTTAGTCCAAGTATACCAATTATCCTTTAGAGCATTAATGAGTACACATGTATCTTGTTAATTAGATGAGATTGCTAACAATGAACCACTTATGAATGCAATAGTGTAATAGATGGATGTAAAAGACCAATTATCATAGTAACAAGGAAACGACTTTGCCAACCACAAGACCACTAAAAAAAAATTCAAGGGATGCTAAAAAATAAATGCAGAACCATGCAAATGGTTTTCCAATGAGATGATATGATTGTTAATTACTCTTTATGCCACTATTATGTTGTATCTTAAGGCTGTAATGAAACAATGATGAGGAAAGAGAAGTTAAGGAGGCAAACCACTAGGTTTAATGGCCTTTTCAGTGACTACTTAGGCTATTAGGGATCCTCCAATAATTATATCTACCTTGTGGGGCCTACAACCCTCCTTCTTGCCTGAGCGTTGAGTTTCTAGGGCCTCAGGAACCTATATCTAGGCCTCTAGGGCTTGGATCAATGCTTCTCTTTTGAGCGAATTTGAAAAACAAGTTGAACGAATTCCCTTGGGAGTGAGAAGCCTTTGAAACCCTAGCCTTAGGGCTAGTTCCTCACAAAATAATTTGATATCCCTTGATGGTTTGATAAATCCACATGTACAAATGAAGGTAAAATTTTCCAAAACCCTAATATATACAAAAAGTCACGAAATACCCTAAACCCCAAGTGCTACAAAATTAAAACAAGGGTTAGATTTATTTACAAATATTGACAATATTTACAAAATTTAAATATTTTGTCTTATTACGCTATTAAATATTTATAGCACAAAATAAATAAAATTTTGAGATTTTAGAGTAGCTAATATGGATGAATAATTTCAAACAATTATTGGCCAAAACCCTCCCGCAAAATCAATCGTCAAAATGAAAGCCCAGAGCTCAAACAAGTTCGATCCTTTCCCACAATCTATGAACTTGGAGTCTAGGGGCGAGTGTACCTGTAGATCTCTATTTAATCTTGAAAATAATTGTTAGATCATGGGGTGAATTAGATCACCTAATTTAAAGATAATCATACTAATAGAATGTTCTTAGCATCGGAAACTGAAGTAACAATTATCGATTTTAGCACAATATATAGCATGAAAGAATAAAATACTAGCACATACGGCAAATCAACAGATAGAAGAACACAATGAAATGAAACCCCAAAGTTTTTCTATTATGCGAAAAATAATTCCAGCAGATGAAGGCTCAACACATGTGTTACAAAATTACATCATCAAAGATCATCATTGTTTTATGAGGATCTTGATATCTTCCTTCTATAAAGAATGAGAGAGAAATAAACCCCTCCAAGTGGAAATAATAGCTAGTTGGCTTGATCCTCATCAAAATAATCTCATCAGTTGAAAATAACTTGATCTTCTTTTAATCTCCACTGTCGATTTCTTATTTTTGAGGAAAAAATCGAATTTCTCTTAAAAATCATTTTTTATTAATCCAAAAATTAATATTTTTGATGGATATCCTCAAAAATTTGACTTTGACTTAACTACCAAGGTCCAAGGGGTCAAATTTTCTTAAAATGTCATCTTTTCTCTTGATGGAGGACCATGAAAAATTAATTTCTTTTGTCCCACAAATTTTTTGTTGTTTTCAACTTGGAAAGAATTTAATTCTTCTAAAATTATTTTGTAAATTAATGTAATTTTTTTTTGGCTTAGGACTTTTATTTAATTTTGTGAGAAAAAGTAATTAATTGACCTTAGAGAGGATTAATTATTTTTCTATTCTCAAATATTTTAGCCATAGTGTCTAACTATGAGTAACCATGTACTAAAATATTTTTTACATCAAATTATTACAATATCAACCTTAGAAGGGGAAAACCTTTAGACATAGACCCTGAAGACATTACCTAATCTTGTAACACAATATGATCTAGGATGAAACCAAGTGTTCTTATAATAAAATAATTTAGCCATGGTGTCTAAATTATCTTGAAGTTTAAAACCATTGGTGGATCTCACTAGTCCCTAATATTAAAACTATAAAATGTTTATTGATGTATTTGTAAAATTATTCAAATTAATTATGATTCTATATATACTCTCTATATAATGTTGCCAATTTTTAAGGTCATATCACTTTATATTGTAAATTTTGGACTAATCATTTTTATAAAAAATGGAAATTGGCGAATCATTTTTTTTGGAAAAATCATGGAAAATTAACCCACCTACGAATATTAGCCCCTAAAAGTTTTCGTTGCTTTGGAGTTATCGCTGGAAGAAAAAATATATTGATTACCCTTGTTTAAAAACACACATAATTTGGGGAGGTTAAAGAACTTCTTAGGATATGCTAATGAATGTAGTACAGGCAACCCAGATGCAGCCACCCAATATGTACAGGAGCTATTATAAGGTGTTTATTAATATCGAATGACTGTAGTACAGATAGCTCTGTAGCGGCCACCCAGGTGTACGTATCTATTCTGAGCCGGCCATAAGGAGCTCCTTGCCTTGGATGCGGCCTGCCCCTATGGAGACTTCCTTTTGTTTGGTGAACCCTCAATAGGACTAATTCTGTTGTACAGGCCTATTTGCTGCGGCCATCAAGATGTACGTCGCTATGATGAGCTGTCCACCGCTACTATCCCGGCATGAGGCGTCCACCAAGAAGGAGCTCCTTGCCTTGGACGCAGCCGGCCCCACTACTTGGGAGAGGTGGGACGCTCGTTTGTGAAAAGGAAATCCTTTGACAAAAATGATAGGCTTACCTAGGTGGAATTACATGACTCAAATGGTCATAATAGCATCATTTACATTAAACTTTGCAGAAATTGGGTTTACAATGATATAACTAGAAGTTGAATGATGACATTGATTTGAAAAAAATTGATCTACTACTTTGTACTCTATTTCTTGGATTGCTAACAAATTGTGGCCAACATCTGGCTCTACTTGGGGACATGTTGCTTCACTTGAAGGAATGTGAGAATCCATAATCCTGTATCCAAGAAAACAAAGTAATATCAACTAGATATCGACTCAAAATCAAAATCATCAAGACATCATCAAATAATTAGAGCATCTGCTGGAATAGAAATCCTATTCTAACAGATGAAAGATAAAAGCATAAAATGTAAGTGGGTGAAACAGAAACTAATTAATGACAAAAATGAATTCCTATCTAAGAGGAGAGGGTTAGAGATACAATACAAAGGATGCCCCATGGCATCAAATGTTAACCCTGTGGCTCAATTCGGAAAATCTGTCTACTCGTAAGTGAATCTATAGGTTTCTTATCAGACATTCCCTGTTGAATTTGGATCCTCTTTGGTCGATGAAGGATATCATCATTGCATCACATATCTTTGTGAAATTTGATCCTTTTCCTTTTATTGTTGGTGAGATGAGATGGAAAAGAATTTTTGGCAGGCTAGAAGAACTCAATTACCATTGCATTGTATTCTAAAGGATGCCCCTGTGCTTCAAGCTCTTCATCATCTGACCTCTTTGGATTCTCAATGTGATATCTTTGTTCTACCTCCCTGTATAACCTAAGCATACCACTTATTGCTGCAGAGATAGTAGCATATTAAAAATCTAAAAGATCAACTGCAAACTTTCTTGATAAAGTTATTCCCTATACATCTGGCACATCTATGATAGAAATATCCCTGGTGATTATTCTATATGGGTGATTAGCCAGAGCTACCTACAAATCCTTGATTGCACGTAAGTCTTCAATCTTTTTCGAATCCATGGAAAAAATATTAAGATAAGGCCTTGAGGTTCTTAAGTTTAATTGGTCTATGACTTTGTTAGTCATGACATTAGTTATGTCCCTTGAATCCAACATGCAGTTTTAAAGAAAGCGATTAATAACTTCTAAGGTCAAGAAAAAAGGTTGATTATCTTCAGTTATCATGTAGCAATTTAGATCCTTTAACTTAATTTCATCATATTTATGGTGTACATTAGTCTTATCCTGTTGAGGTATGCATGAGACCTTGAAAATTGAAGCTATTTGAAATGGAATCTTTAGGAGCTCCAAGAGTGGGACAAATATTTTAGCATTGTTTACCCATAAGACCCAATCAATCTTTAGCCCTGATTGATAAGCCTTAGATGTAATTTGTTGCTGAATTTGATTTTGATCTTTTATTTTCTTTGGATAAGTATAACCTTTACATCTAGCAATCTCTAAAATCTTCTCTTGAGATGGCTTATCACCATACATCTATGTAATAGGGTCCATTTTATCACTG
The DNA here is from genome assembly GCA_031772625.1 of Pinus tabuliformis. Classification (NCBI taxonomy): domain Eukaryota; kingdom Viridiplantae; phylum Streptophyta; class Pinopsida; order Pinales; family Pinaceae; genus Pinus; species Pinus tabuliformis. The sequence continues at coordinate 156,059,758 of CM062806.1, forward strand.
AAATTATTGATGGTGAAAGATGAAGAGATCATTTCTTTACAACAATTATTCTTTGAAGAATTATGATTAACATTATTTACTTGTTCACTCATTCCTTCATCTAAGATCCTTCTAGTGTTGGAACATGAAATTTCATCATGGAATCCTTCATAAGGCCTGCATAAAGGGACAAGTTGATAAAAAACATTGGTAGATTCAAGCCGATTCAGCAGTCTCTGCTGATTGGGAGGATTCCTTTGTGGCCATGCATTATTATTATTGTATGTAGGCTCAATATTTTGAGCTTTATTTATTTCCATTTGAATAAGCCTCGCTTGCATGGCATTCATCTCTCTAGCATGCTCAACTCTAATTTATTTGATCATTTGAGTCAATTCGTTAATTGCATCATTCTATTCTTCTTTGAATTATTTTCCCTTAGCTTTAAGCGAAACTCTTTCAAAACTAGGGACTTCAAACTTAGCTGATGCTTTTTTATCCTTTTTTAGTTCCTCAACTAAGTTTTGAGCAACAACTAAATTATTTTTCTTAGACCTTCTCAACCCATAAGAAGTATCAAAAACAAATGCATCAATATACTTTTCTAACAAAGATTTACCAGTTGGCATATAGTCTTCATGCATTTCCCTCACAATACCATTGAACCTTTTATTAAATTCCTCAATCGTCGCATTCTCGTTCTTGTTAATATTGTTGATAGCTTTAAGTAAATACCTTCCTTCTCTTTTATCCCCTATTTATCTTATAATGCATTGATAATGGCATGTAGGGAATCCAAATAATTATTAGGCCTATCCAAGAACCATTGCAATGCATCATCTTCTATAGAGAACAAAGAGACTCATATTGACATATTCATGATTATATTCAACTTCATGAGCATGTCTCACCAAGAAGGTTGAGAATTTTCTGGGGCTTCAACACTGATTACATTGTTCCCCTAAAACTTAGGTATCTTATCCAAACCAGAATTTTAAGATCATGAGGAGATCCCTGCACATTGGAAAATTTTCAAGGTGTGAAAAGTTCCATGTTGTCTTTCTTGATGGGTTCAAGGAAAAACAAATGGCTATTAGGGAGGGCTTCCTGTCTAAGAAATATTAAATGCTTACTAGATTGTAATTTGTTTAATTGAGCTTTTATAACCTTTTCAAGAATGGGAGTGGGGTTAACCAAGTTACCAGGATTTCTTCTAGTATAAGCTCTTGTAAATGGATGAATAATTTGATTCGCCACCCAAACAGGAATCTAAACCGAACGTCCAGGTGCTAAAGGTGCAGATGGAAACCAAAAAATGTTGTAGAGTTTCCAAATCAAAGGACAGAAGAAGAGATGATGTCAAAGCGCCAGAAAATGTGACGCTTGATGGGTGAGAAGATGGATGTGACAGATGGAGAAAATATCAGTGAAGCATTGAGAATAAGATAAACTTATCCCTGGAAACGATGCCACAAAATGTTGTCGCCCAAATTGTACAGGTGAATATGACAATGACTCAGGGCAGGGGTTTTCACTCTGATCCCCACCCTCTTTGTTCTAGTTGTCTCCCTACAACAGGCTATGGGGGGTAGTCCCTATGAAATGTGAGGATGAAAGACTTGTCGGGAACCAACAAGCTCGAGAGACACAACTGAATGGCCTAGCAACTTGGTTAATGATGATTAGCAAGTTAAATTATTAGCACGATTTAGTTAGATTATTGAGAGACCAGTGCCTTATCGAGTCAAATCACTTTCATAATATAAATTAGTTACCAAGTTAACAAATGAACAGTTGTTGCTTAGGATGCACACTATCCTATATGCGATGTGACACCTAGAACTAAGTGAAATGAAAACTCTTGGTTAATTTTAGATTAGATGCCTATCAAAGTGAGTCCTTTCTCTCAACTACTTTGAGCTTAGCCTCAAGTGTAGGCTATGGATAGAAACCTAGGGGAGGATAGAAATGGCTATATTAATGATATCTCAAGTTCTAACCACCAAAATTCCTCTGGCATTGCAAAGACTGCCGCTCTAACGACTACAAGGTCATCATGTTAATCATAAGTGAGGGTCTAAATTTCACAAGCTGGGTGATAAAGGTGGTCCTATAGTCTTTCAACCAAACTTATGCTTAGAGGTAAATTATTTAATGCACTACTATTCATAAAATGCAATTTCAAAATGAGTGATAAGATTTGGGTAATATTGTTAAATATTTTAAGTACTTTGAGACAAATTATTTGATTTAGAGCAATAAAGGAAAGTACTTAACAATTGCAAAGAAAATCTTCACCAAAAGAAACACTGTATGAACTTTTTACAAATTAGATTATCCAATTACAAGTAGAGAGTGTAAGGAAATTCATAATTAGAAATCTCACAATGGACTCTTTGTTATCAAATGAAAATAAACATAAAGTGAAAAGTCCAATGTTCCTCTTAACAATGTTAATGTTTCAATTAGACAACATTAATCCTTCAAGAAGATATTAACACAATTAGCAATTTCTTGAGATTACTTATTTGAATTCAAAATTTCTTTTATCACAATATGGTGATCAATCAAGTGCTTTAAGTGTGAGTTAACTTCAATCTTGTAATATTATGACTCTTAAATGTGATGCTCACTTGCAAAACAATATGCTAGTGCACTTGTTACAAAAGAAAACTCTCAAGAAATGCTAATTATGACAATAGAAATGTAACCAGTTACCTTTAGGCAATGATAGCAATGATAATCATAAGTATTAGTATTCCTTTTAAAACCAATATCACAAGAAATGCTAGTAATCCTCAACATAATGCACTAATGCTTTTCAATGTCAATGAAATGAAGAAAGCATAACACGTACTAGATTGATAACCAATGACATATAAGAAAATTTGTAATTAAAACTATTAAGAAACTTAGAAATGATGATAAGATCAATGATATTATTCTCAAATTGTTGTTAATGACATTAAAGGAGCAAGAACAAACTTATGAGAGAAACAAGCCTATCTTATGCAAATCCAGCCCAAGCATATGAATTATCCTTTAGAGCATTAATGAGTTGACATGTATCCTTTTAATTAGATGAGATTACTAATAGTGAACCACTTATGAATGTAAGAGTGCAACAGATGGATGCAAGAGAGCAATGTTCACAACAGAAAGGAAACTATTTTTCCAACTATAAGACCACTACCAAAAAGTGCAAGGGATGCTAAAAGATGAATTCCCAAGAATGCAAATGATTTTCCAATGAGATGAGATGATTGTTTGTTTGTTTGTTTGTTTGTTTCCACTGTTATGTTGTATTTAAGGCTGTAATGAGACAATGATGGGGAAAGAGAAGTTAAGGAGACAAACCACATTTTCCTAATGGCCTTGTCGGTGACTAATTAGGATTTTAGGGATCCTCCAATGAATATGTCTACCTTGTGGTGCCTGCAACCTTCCTTCTTGGCGAAGCGTTGAGGTTATAGGGCCTTAGGAGGCTAGATCTAGGCCTGTAGGGCTTGGATCAACCCTTATCTTTAGAGATAATTTGATAAATAGGTTGGACGACTTCCTGTGTAGATGAGAAACCCCTCAAAACCCTAGCGTTATGGCTAGTTCATTCACAAAATAATTTGATCTCCTTTCATGGCTTGAGAAAATCGTTTGTACAAATGAAGATTAAAATTCCCAAAACCCCAATGTTGGCTTGATGGGGCCTGACCCAGGTTCGGAGTTATTTAGCCAAACAAATCCCTACACTATTGGCCCTTTCAGCATTAGCCCGTGGAGCGCAGAATGAAGTCTCACCCGAAGCAGTATGGGGGGATGTTGAAACCAGGTTTTTGCACCCTTGAGATGTCTAAGGGGTCGATTTAATCTAACTGTGCCTACTTTTGCGCAGGTCACTTCGCGCACTGTGTTGACCTGTGAGACCTTCGCAATTTGTTATAATTGCCTTCGCACAACCCTAACTAGGGGCTGAGATGCTTTCACGCTGCTATGGTGCGATTTGCACCATTTCCCTAAATTATACCATGGATCTTACTTATCTTCTTACAAAGGTTAGTTAACTTCGCATAAACAGATATTTGATCTCACATTACTTTATTCAACATATTCATACATGTTCGCGCACCATATAAATAACAGAAATGTAATTTATACCCAATACATTCAATGCAGAAAATAGGAAATAAATACACATGAATGATATAAAACTTCTCTTTATTAATGCTTCAAAGGTTACAGACTCAACCTGCCCTGCACACTCAACTGTAGACTACTAGGCCTCTACGCAGTCAGTTACAAAGCGTTCTCCTACTCTACGACCCAAAACTAGACTTTACGCTCTAGATACGACTCAACTCTTCATCCTTACACTTCTTAGATTTTTTCCATTACTGATTTACGCTTAGAGCCTCGCTCTATTTATACAATCCCATGGTCTGCGAACCATGGGTAGATCTCTATAGCTGACCTTATATTACAAAATTAAGGGTGGACAACCCTATAACTCATTTACAAGCTACACGCTCCGTGCCCATAAAACGTGGTGATTTTACATTGACGTTACAATTTGTGACCAAAATCTGGGCTTTTAGCCCCAAAACTTCCCTTAGGGGATCCCTCGCTCAACAGGCCCCCAACACAAACATCGCGACTTGCGCTCGAGTCACTCTGTCGGTGCGGAGATCTTTGCGCGAAGACCTCCCAACTCTACCTGGACTACTGCAAGATCGACAATGCACTGAGCAGCTGCCTGCTACACTTCCTGGACGCGTTGTTCAGAAACCGTTGTAACTAAACTGCGTCCCTGAACCTATTCCTGTGTGACTTGCATCTACGTGAGATTTGCTTCAATAGAGGCTGTAATGATGAACGCCTCATCAATCCATGGTTGTACACGCGCCTTCAAAATGACTTACTTGTGTCGAGCAGCATCCACCCGCTCCTTGAGTGCTTTTGCTTGCTGCATCTAGGCGAGCCTTTGTGTAAGGGCAACCGTCTGTTGAGTCCCTTTTATCTCATCATATTTTCGCTGCAGTTCGGTGCCTCTATTTCTAAGCACTGTATGTTTAGGTGCTCCTGCAGAGTGGTGAGCACCTCAAACAACTCTTCAAATAGCCTAGTGCAGTCTTTCACTACGTTGTTGACCTTTGCTATGGCCGCTGTAATCGCATTGGCATGCTGTTCCTTAACCTCCGGTAGCGTTGAAGGCTGCGCCTTCAATTGTAGCTCGGCTATCTGAAGGTTTAACTCCAGCTGAACCTTGGCCATCTCTTCCTTAGCCTCGCGCACCCCTGCTGCTAGTTTCCGGATGCGCACCTCTGTTGGTTCCTCTACTTGGATGGCCAGCTCTGGGACCATCTGGCAAGCTTCATTGACCACCTGCACAATCTGTCAGTTTTGCGCCACTACCTCGTCGCGCTGCAGGCTCAACTATTTGATGTTGATGCGTTGCTCGCTCATGACCTGGAGCGCGCGACCCTCCCTAGCTCACAGTTTTGCAGTAACTCCATCCCAGAAAACATAGAGAGCCTCTCGAGGGAGCACAGCCATGTTTATCTCGATCCCCTTTAATCCACTGACCATAGGCCTGTCGGCCTCATTTTCTGTCACAATTTCTCCCTCTGGCAGCACTATGGTGTTGGTCATGTGGGCGCACAGCATTTCCTCAATCACTGCCATGCCTAGTGGGAGGTTGGTTGACACAGTACTAGCCCGTGGAGTGCGCACCTACAACTCTTGTATCTGCGCTCAAAGGGTCGCCAACATCGTCTGGTGTTCCTCGGCAAACTGCTGGAGGGCCTCCGCGATGACGTCCCTCACTGTCTCCCCAATGTCATGTAGATCCCCGTCAGTGAGGGTGATCAGGTCGAAATAAGTCTTTGAGGCCTTCGACTTCTTCCGCGGCCCCACCTGCTCTCTTGGGTGTTGTCGTTTCAACTGTGTGGACTTTGGTTGCGGGCTCGCGCCACCTTCCTTTGGATCTGTTTCTTGTTCGGGCGAAGGCGACTTTTGGCCTTCGTGCTCCTTCTCTGCTACCTTTTGCTGCTCTTTTGCTACCTTCGCAGTGTCCCGCGCTTCTTGCACCTTGGCTGCTACTGTTTCGTCCCTTCTCTTCTCTACCAACTGCACCATCTGCAGTTTTGCCTCCTCCTTCTTGCTCTGTGCAGCGGACTTCTTTGCTTCCACCTTAGAGCCGACTGGAGCATGCCACTCTAGTAGCCACAACTCAAGCACGACGAATATGACATCATCCATCGCCAGATAAGGTAGCTCCTTCCATGCCTTCGTGGGGTCCCTCCTCGCCCTAATGTACACGTGATGGAAGTCCGCCTTGAACTCCGCAAAGCTCTACAGACTGTTATAAACCATGGGCGATAACTGCAGCTTGCAATTAATCCCCATTCTAATGTTCATATCCATGAACACCCAGAATATTTTCCTTTCTTTGATTCTCTACGCATCTCTGGTTGACCACATTGAAGCATACTTCATTGCCTCTCGAAGATCCTGCGCAATCGCTGGGAACTGGCTGTCCTTGGGGAATTCCCAAGCCACCAGCATTATGGATAGCAGAAGCCATGCATAGTGGAATGTCTTCCCCTATTGTGCCTTGCGGCAGTTTTCCAGGAACTCTCTGCACAAGTAATCTGCCCAATTAAACTAGAACCCTTCTGCGCATTGCACGGCAAGTGCAACCACCGGTGCGGGCACCTCATCCACGCAGCACTTTCACAAAACCTTCCTAGCTAGCATCTGCGTCACAACTTTGACCGCCACATTGTTGATGTTGGAGATCGCGTACCCTCTTTTCTTCTTCTCTGGCTTGAATTTCTTCTTCATGGCCTCCGCGATGTCCAAATCATCACTTTTACCCTCTCAGATATTCGCTAGATCCTCCCCTGTACAAGGGAACCGAGTAATTCTATGAATCAAATGATCCATGATGAGGATGGGCTCCTCCAGCCACAGGCACCTATCATGCACTAGGTAGAGAAGATGCCTGATGACAAAAATAGTCACTGTGGCACGATGGTAATGCAGCACCCAGAGCAGGTTTAATAGTCCTGCCTTCTCCACACCTTGCAGCCATTGGCGCGGCTCCAACTCTATAACTCCCAGCAGTGTGTTTTTCTTCTGGCACATGAGCTGCACGATTGCCAAATGTGGGAATTTCTCGTGGTCCGCGAGATCCCAGTCTTCAAATTTTAACACTGGCACTCGCCCCAAGTGCGCTCCATCAAAAATGATGTCGTCAGGGAGCAGTGGGGTCTGTAGAGAGCTCTTTCTCTCATCTAGGTCCTTGGGCACCCTTGATTTCCCCTTCCGCGGAGGAACATACGCGGGCAGCCTGGTCAGAGGGTCCGCACCCTGGGTTTCCACCTCCATCTCTACGTCCTCCTCCTCTTCTACCAAGATTTCTTCAAAGTATTCCTCCTCCTCATCAGCTTCCAAGTTGATAGCCTTCCCCTTTTCTTCCATAGTAAGCCTCGTTCTTAGCGGGTTTCTAGGGGACACACACATTGGTACCATATGCTGCTTATCTTTCTTGGGTCTTGGCGTGTGCAGTGATTTAGGGTTTTTTGTAACTATCCCAACACTTTCTGGTGCTTCTCATGCCGTTATGGCCTATGCAGCCTCCTCAATGGTCATTGCTCCGGTATCCATGGCTTCCTCAGGTGCTACCATACTGCTATTCCAAAATTCTCTCAACGGCTCGGGTAAGTGTTCAAACAACGACTTCGACTTCAAAAGATCAAACAAATCTGGTTCATGAATCTCTTAGCGCACAACAACTCAATTCTCAAATGGCCAATTTTTTTTTGCTGGGTAGCCCTTTGCAATTTATAATGCCTTTTGAATTCGAATTCGACTGTTCCGCCCATTTTCGGTCCATTAATGCTACCTTGGTGGCAGATTTTCCCAAATCTAGCCCATAAAGTTGGCCTTAAATGCCTTCCGCCTGCTCCATTTGGTCTCAAACCAAGCATCACATCATGAATAGTGACTGTAATAGTCACTTTCTAGCCAACCTGTGCAGCAACGTAGCTATTCTTGCGCTGTCGCGGACCCTGTGACACTTCGCTACTACGCGTAGTTCTGTCACCACGCAGCTCGCGGGCAGAGTAGTTTATAGTCCCCCGCCTCTTTTCAACTGCCGAGAGCACTAAGATTATGCCTGTTGTGGTTAGTTAAATGGCCGAGCCACCTGTGTACGGCTTCAAACGACTACCATTTACTTTTCCTCGGAAGACTTTGCCATTTAATTTCACCAACTATACCGTGCCACCATCAGTGATCTCCTTAATAACATATGGTCCCAGCGAATGCATTTTGAGTTTCCCTGGGAATTTATCGAATTTGCTATCATCCAACAACACCAATCATTCACCTTGAGGGTGTGAAAGTTCATATGTCGATCGTGCCAAGCCTTTTCTCGGTGCTTTTGCACCTTCTGGTGGAATCCAGCCAAAAATTGTTCTTCTTCGAGCTCGTTCAACTGTGTGAGCCTCTCCTCCAGGGCTCCGCGATTCGTCATACCTATGAGCATCGTTATGCACGGACTAGGCACGATGTATTCCATAGGCATTACAACGTCCACTCCATAGACAAGCCAGAAAGGTGTCTGTCTCGTCAGTTTCTTGCATGTCGTCCTATAAGCCCATAATACTGTGGGTACGCGCAGGTCCTAATTAGTTCACTACGCATTGCATACCTTGGTCAGTGCAGTTTCCAGTACTTTGTTAAATGCTTCTACTATCCCGTTAACTTGTGGGTGATACGGTGTGCTTTTCAGATGATACACCTGAAACTCTTCTGTCAGCGTGCTGATCGTCTCGTTCAGAAAATATGTACTGCGGTTGCTCATCAAGATATTCAGACATTTGAATCGTGTCAATAAGTGTTCAAATAGAAACTTCATGGCCGTTGTGGCCTTGCAATCTTTTACCGGCTGCGCTTCTTCCCAACGAGTCAGGTACTTTGTCACAGTGATAATATATCTCGCGCTTGTCTCTACTTGAGTTTTGATAGATCCTACAAAGTTGATCACCCAATTTTCAAAGGGCCACAACGTCATTTGCGGATTCAAAGGCATCTCGTCCCTCCGCAATGGTTTACCTGTTCTTTGACATACATCATAGATCTTGTAATGTGCTTTTGAATCCTAATGAAGGGTCGGCCACCACAACTCCGGGACCATTTATTGGCTTGATGGGGCCTGACCCAAGTTCGGAGTTATTTAGCCAAACAAATCCCTACACTACTAGCCCTTTCAGCATCAGCCTGTGGAGCGCAGACTGAAGTCTCACCCGAAGCAGTATGGGGGGATGCAAGAACCAGGTTTCCGCACCTTTGAGATGTATGAGGGGTCAATTTAGTCCAACTATGCCTAGCTTCATGCAGGTCACTTTGCGCACTGTGCTGACCTACAAGACCTTCGTGATTTGTTATAATCGCCTTCGCGCAGCCCTAACCAGGGGTTGAGATGCTTTCGCGTTGCTATGGCAGTGATCTGTGCAATTTCCATAAGTTGTACCACAGATCTTACTTATCTTCTTACAAAGGTTAGTTAACTTCGCATAAACAAATATTTGATCTCACATTCACTTATTGAACATATTCATACATCACACACCATATAAACAATAGAAATGTAATTTATACCCAATACATTCAATGTAGAAAACAGTAAATAAATACACAGGAATGATATAAAACTTGTAGAAATTCCCACCTGTAGATCCCCTGATAATGCAATATACTAAAGCAAAATACTTGATCTACTTCTACAACCAATTTAGCAGAAGCTTAATCGAACATGAGCAACATCAATAAGAACACATATAACTGATAAGAAGGAATCAATCACACATAACACAGAAGATATAACCAGGGGAAAGCACCATCCTAAAACCCCATCTCTATATTATCATACAAGTGGAAATATAACAAGTATTACAAAAAGAATCAACTCAAAAGCTATCCTTCTCTCTCTGCAATACCTCTGTTGCTCATAGATAGCCAAAGGCCTCTCTCAAACCTCCTGATCTGCCCTCCAAGCCTCCTATTTCTTTGCACAATTTTGATTGGGGTCTAGTGCAGCCACTTGTGTGAATTGGCCTCTTCACACACTCACTAACCTTTGATCCAACTACGCAGTCCTGAAGGAGAAATCCTTCTCCATGGATGAGCTTCTTTTATAGGAAAAATATTCATCCAATTGATAGTACACTGTCCCTTCTCTGATCTCAACTGGGTCTTTGTTTGAACTGACATGCATGAGTTATTCATGAGAGAATATTCAATTATCTGAAGAACAACAGTTACATGCATGCAAGCATTAATTAACTGAACTCACATTAATTTAAACAAACTGTTTAAATCAATTTAACTGGACTTGACTCAGTTAACTGAGCCAACTAATTACTACTCAAATTAGAAATCATATTTATTTCTTTAATTGATGGATAAATTCCTCAATTAATAGAGAAACTATTGCATGTCCTCACATAGACTTCATGTTTGATTTTTTACAACCAATTAACTCATGGTAAATTAATTAATTTATTTTCAAACAATTGTTAAGTTCAAATTCGAATTTTACTTCCTATGTTTAGTCTAGGGACTGACTAAAATTGGAATCCATCCCGAACTGCTAAAAATAGAATGTTGTTTTTAGCACTTCCATTTTTCATTCCTTGTTGCTCAATCCAGCACTGGTACCCAAACTGCTATTTATAACAGTGCTATTTTTAGCACTTCTATTTTTAGCATTTTTTGTTGCCATTTTCAACACTCCCTCTCAACAAGAAAGACATTCAACTCGAACTTGATCTTGTACCTTTGGAATGTTCTGCATGCAACACTTCTACCAAGTGTGGTTTCTCCAACAACTCTCGGAACAAAAAACTCCCCACTGACCTCTTTGTTGGGTTAGAAACATACTCTGATTTTGAAGCTCTACCTACTGCTGACAAGTGCTCCTTCTCTAACCTCTGAGCTGCTGCAACACTCCATGCATCTTGCACCATTGCACACCTCTCTGTGTCATCCTGCACTGGTGCAACACTCCTGTGCCTCTCGCATCGTTGCAGCCTGCTAGATCTACACAGTCTTGGGACTCTTGCATTGTAGCTCTCTCTGTTGCTCCATCCGCATCTGTCTCTACCCAATCAGTCAGTCCTGCTACTTCTGAATGGGGCTTCTATAGCAAAGTCGAATCAAAGAGGTTGGGTACCTCAAGGATCTTGCCCCTCCTCCTTGGGACAATCACTCCACATCACCCCACCTCCTACTTGGAGGTATGGCTGCATGTGATCCCTCTGCCCACCTAGCTCGAAGTTTCCCCCTACTGGAGGTCTCTGCATGAGTAAATGTCTCTACTTGATGTCCTCTTAGCTTCTCTAGTTGTGGCTTCTCCACAACCTCCTAACGCTGCTTCACCAATCGTGGCTCCTCCACAATCGTCTAAGACTTCTTTTGGCGCTGCATGTTGAGAGGTAATATACTCTCCCTCTCAACTAGCAAGTCTCCATCAGTTGCCTTGCTCCTCAAGGCTTTGCATGCATCTTGAACCTCAAGAGCATACAGGTTCTTGACCCGTGAACCAATCTGCTTCACTTGTCTAGTGATGATGTGTCTAAGGAAAACCTTTCCCTTACTGAAGACTACATCATAGCTTTTGTCTTCCAACATCGCGATCGACACCAAGTTTCTCTTCAGTCCTAGTACATACTTGACATCAGTCAAGGTAAGGCGAGCTCCATGCTCCCTCTAAAAAATAATTGTGCCTACACCTGAGACACTATACTTTTCATCATTACCCATCACTATGAGTATTTGGAGATCTTTCTCCTCCAAAGTGCTGAACAAACTCTTGTCGCCAGTCATGTGGAAAGAAGCTCCACTGTCAAGAAACCAACCACTTCCCACCATGGATGAAACCATGCATGCGAACAATGTGAAATCCAACTCGAACTGTGAAGCTAGTGCCTCACCTTCTGATCCTTCCATGGATCCCTTCTTGGATTTCCTCAGTGGACAATTTGTAGCAAAATGGCCCACCTCGTGACAACAAAAACATCGCACTTTCGATTTGTCAAACTTCTTCCCACCATGGGAAGAACTGGATTGAGAATGAGAAACCTTCACCTTCCCCTTCTTCGCCTTACTCGCTAAGGCACAGTTTTCTTCATCCTCCATGGATGAAGAACCATCTCTGGTGCTTCTTCTTATCTCCTCCTACATCAAATCGAACCAAAGTCGTTCCCAATCTAGCAGTTTCTCTCTTCCATTAACCGTGTCCTGGTAGCTATGCCAGCTCTTAGGAAGACCGAGGAGTGCAAGAATCATCATGTCATCATCAGCTGTCATGATCCCTACACTTCCAAGCTCATCCCTACATGTGGTGAGCTTGTTCAAATACGTAGAGATCGTGTTGCTCTTTTCACACTTGATCTTCCGAAGCTTGTCTTTCAGCACCAACTTCCTCTGATCGCTACTATTCTGATATAGATCTTTTAATGTTTTCCACATTGAAAATGGTGTCTCCTTCCCATGGAGACTCGAGACTGTGATCTTGAACTCCCTCCAGAAGGATTCTCCTTGCTCTAGCCACACATTTCTTCCATTCAGCCAATTTAGTAGCACCAGTCAGCTTGGGGATTTCTTGATCAATGAAGTCCTTTAGACCATTATCCTCTAGTACTGTTTCCATGCGATCCTTCTAGGTTATATAATTCGAACTGCCATCAAGGGCATATTTGAGTCTCAAACCATTGGACGCCATAGGTGAAATAGAGATGTGATAAGAACTCGATTTCTATATTCAGGAATCACAAACTTCAACTTCTGCCTTCTTGTATACTGTGCTTCCTTGATCACCTATGCTCCGATACCATGTAGAAATTCCCATCTATAGATCACTTGATAATGCAATATACTAAAGCAAAATACTTGATCTACTTCTACAACCAATTTAGCGGAAGATTAATCGAACATGAGCAACATCAATAAGAATACATATAACTGATAAGAAGGAATCAATCACACATAACACAGAAGATATAACCAGAGGAAAGCACCAGCCTAAAACACCATCTCTGTATTATCATACAAGTGGAAATATAACCAGTATTACAAAAAGAATAAGCTCAGAAGCTATCATGCTCTCTCTGCAATACCTCTGTTGTTCATAGACAATCAAAGGCCTCTCTCAAACCTCCTGATCTACCCTCCAAGTCTCTTATTTCTTTGTGCAATTTTGATTGGGGTCCAGTGCAGCCACTTGTGTGAGTTGGCCTCTTCACACACTCACTAACCTCTGACCCAACTACAGAGTCCTGAAGGAGATAAATCCTTCTCCATGGATGAGCTTCCTTTATAGGAAAAATATTCATCCAACTAATAGTACACTGTCCCTTCTTTGATCTCAACTGGGTCTCTGTTTGAACTGACATGCATGAGTTATTCATGAGAGAATATTCAGTTATCTGAAGAACAATAGTTACATGCATGCAAGCATTAACTAACTGAGCCCACATTAATTTAAACAAACTGTTTAAATCAATCTAATTGGACTTGACTGAGTTAACTGATCCAACTAATTACTACTCAAATTAGAACTCATCCTTATCTCTTTAACTGATAGATAAATTCCTCAATTAATAGAGAAATTGTTGCATGTCCTCACATAGACTTCATGTTTGATTTTTCACAACTAATTAATTCATGGTGAATTAATTAATTTACTTTCAAACAACTGTTAAGTTCAAATTTGAATTTTACTTCCTATGTTTAATCCAGGGACTAACTAAAATTGGAATCCATCCCAAACTGCTAAAAATAGAATGCTATTTTTAGCACTTCCATTTTTCATTCCCTGTTGTTCAATCCAGCACTAGTACCCAAACTACTATTTATAGCAGTGCTATTTTTAGCACTTCTATTTTTAGCATTTCTTGTTGTCATTTTCAATAAAACTTCTCTTTATTAATGTTTCAATGGTTACAGACTCAACCTACCCTGCACACTCAGCTGCTGACCTCTGCACACTTAGCTACAGACTACTAGGCCTTTGCACACTCAGCTGCAGAGCTTTCTCCTACTCTACGACCCAAAACTAGACTTTATGCTCTAGATACAACTCAACTCTTTATCCTTAGACTTCTTAGAGTTTTTCCTTTATTGATTTATACTTAGAGCCTCACTCTATTTTTACAATCCCATAGTCCCCGGACCATGAGTAGATCTCTATAACCGACCTTACATTACAAAATTAAGGGCAGACAACCCTATGATTCATTTACAAGCTACGCGCTCCGCGCCCACAAAATGCAGAGCTTTTACATCAATGTTACAATTTGTGACCAAAATATGGGCTTTTAGCCCCAAGAATTCCCTTGGGGGATCCCTCGCCCAACACCCAATATATACAAAATTCACAAAACTCCCAAAACCCCAAGTGCCAGAAAAATAAAACAAGGGTTAGATTTATTTACAAATATTTATAGAATTTAAATATTTTCTATTATTAGCTGATTAAATCTTTATAGCATGAAATAAACGAAATTTTGACATTTTAAAGTAGATAATATGGATGAATAATTTCAAAAAATTATTGGCGAAAATCCTCCTACAAAATCAATCATCAAAATGAAATCTTAGAGCTCAAACAAGGTTGATCCTTCCCCACAGTTTGTGTGCTTGGAATCCAAGGGCTAGTGTACCTGTACATGTCTATTTAATATTTATAATAATTGTTAGATCATGGGGTGAGTCATATCACCTAAGGTAAAGATAACTGTACCAATAGGATGTTCTTATCACCGACATCTGAACTAATAATTATGAATTTTAGCAAAATATAGAGCATGAAAGAATAAAATACTAGTACATACCAAAAATTAGTAGATAGAAGAACCTCGTGAATTGAAACCCGTAAGTCCTATTATGCGGAAAATAATTCTAGCAGGGCAAGGCTCAGCACATGTGTTGCAAAATTACATTATCAAAGATCATCATTCTCTCATGAGGAGCTAGATAACTTCCTTATATAGAGAATGAGAGAGAAATAAACCCCTCCAAGTGGAAATAACGACTAATTGGCTTGATTCTCGTCAAAATAATCTCATTCGTCGAAAATAACTTGATCTTTTTTTAATATCCACTGTCAATTTTTTATTTTTGAGGAAAAAATCGAATTTCTCTTAAAAACCATTTTTTGTTAATCCAAAATTATTATTTTGGACTAATATCCTCAAAATTTTACTTTGACTTAACAACCAATGTTCAAGGGGCCAAATTTTCTTAAAATATCCATTTTTACCTTGATGGAGGACCTTCAAAAATTAATTTCTTTTTCACCCATGAATTTTTTATTATTTTCCACTTGGAGAGAATTTAATTCTTGTAAAATTATTTTTGAAATTAATTAATTTTAGGGCTTAAGATTTTTATTTAATTTTTCCAGAAAAATTAATTAATTGGCTTTAGAGGGTATTAATTATTTTTCCACCTTCAAATATTTTAACCATGGTGTCTAAGTATCAATAACTATGCACTAAAATATTTTTCACATCAAATTATTACAATATCAACCCTTAGAAGGGGAAAACCTTTAGACATAGACCCTAAATACATTACCCAATTCTGTGACACAATTTGATCTAGTATGAAACCAAGTTTGTTTAAAATAAAATAATTTCGCCATGGTGTCTAACTATGAGGGACCATGCACTAAACTTATTCCTAATCACACTTTTACATAGACTCGATAAAAACTAGGACTCACCTAAGACATTGCCAATGGATTTCACCCTAGCTTTAGGGATATAGCTGGAAGAAAAGCCCTGCCAATTATCCTTGTTTACAAACACATATTATTTGGGGAGGTTAAAAAAATCTCCTAGGATGAAATCCTTTGACAAAAGTCATAGGATTACCTAGGTGCAACTACATGAATCAAATGGTCCTATTAGTATCATTTACAATAAACTTTGTAGAAATTGGGTTTACAATGATATAACTAGAAGTTG
Source organism: Pinus tabuliformis (assembly GCA_031772625.1). Taxonomy (NCBI): domain Eukaryota; kingdom Viridiplantae; phylum Streptophyta; class Pinopsida; order Pinales; family Pinaceae; genus Pinus; species Pinus tabuliformis. Next base: position 156,075,768 of record CM062806.1, read on the forward strand.
AATGATGACATTGATTTGAAAAAGTTTGATCTGTTTCTTTGTACTCTACTTCTTGGACTATTGATAAAGTGTGGCCAATAATTCTCATCACTATAAGTCTGATATTCTAATATGAATCATGATGTGGATATATTGACCATAATCCCCTTGAGCATATGTTGGAGCTTCTAAAGATATGCAACAAGACATCATGACTTATTCTCATCACTATAAGTATGATATTCTAATGTGAATCATGATGTGTATATATTGACCATAATCCCCTTGAGCATATGTTGGAGCTTCTAAATATATGAAACAAGACATCATGACTTATCCTATACCAAGGACTCTATGATTAATCTACCAACATAATGGGGTTACACATTTGACCTAAATTTTACATTAGTCACCCAAAATAATGGGATTACTTACATAGCATGACTTGATCCCAATAGACCGTGCATGACTGAATTTACAAGGATTACAAGAAGGGTCTTTTTATGACCTATACATTGAGATACATACGTGACATATATAACCTTAAACAAGGATCTCAATAATGAAGTATCTTTAACATACACCACATAAGCATCTACAACATAATCATTTGACAACAACGACATAAATGACAATGACAACAACATGAGTATCCTCATCATCAACATGAAGCCAAATATCAAGCAATGCATAGATAATAAAACACTGTGCATAACTTCATCACATGCAATCCAATTATTGATGAGATAGTGACAACAACATGTATATTTTCAGTAGTGACAACAACAATAGCAATATATCAAGATCACCAGCAATCATAGTCAACATAATGCAACAAGGAGTGCTCAAGAAACCAGAATGCCAACAATGAACCATTAGAAGCATAGAAGATGCTCCCCTTGAACTTGTGCCAACTCATCATTAAATTTGATCATATTATATCCTTTTTACCAAAATCAAGGAGACAAATCATCAGAAGAAATAAGACTTTGCAAAAATTCATCACTCATAAGGAACCAATAATCTTCCATACATTCAGAAATTTTCCTAAGGGTACTAGCAACAGGCTATCATAAACCAATTTCAGAACCAGAAATCCAGTAATGAACTAATGGAAACATATGAGAAGATCCCCCTAAATTTTTTCCACTTCTTTTATCATCAAAAAGAACCATACACAATTGTCATTCATACGAACTGCATACAAAATATGAAATGCTTTTTTTTTCAGTCATAGCTCCCTTGTAACATATCATGTCTATTCCTAATCACAGTCACTTCATCATATGCAGCATCTGTAATATAAACATCATCAAAAGAATCGACATATGGAATCATCATCAAGATGCACATGCATAGCTCCCCCTAAGATCATACACCATTGATCATGTCGACCTGATATTCAAATCAATTTATCATTTGCTCCACCTGCACTTCTGCAGTGCTTTAAAAGATGAACATTAGATATAATGGACTGCATTAGTAACAATCCTTCCTTAATCTAAATCTGAAGAGGAGGAACTTTACTTCTTATTCCTTCCTAGATTTTTCTTTAGAACATATAATTCGTCTGCATTTCTGAATCCTTTTACTATAACCTTTCCATTGTCTTCTTCCATAACTTTGCATTTAGTTGATGTAAACATAATTATATGTCCTTTATCAGCTATTTGGCCTACACATAGAATGTTCTACGTTATCCATTGAACTATTAATGCATCAACTGCTTCTACATGCTTATCAAGTTTGGCTCTATATTTTCCTAGAAATTTTGCTGGTGCACTACTTCGAATAATAACTTTACCATCTTTGTTTTCCTTGAGAGACACAAACTTGTTCTTATCTCCAGACATGTGATGAGAGCATCCACTATCTATGTATCATTCATCTTCTTCTTCAAATAAGCACAGAGCAAGGCCACACCTTACTCATTCTTCTTCTTTCTGCTTAATATGAGGAGGGTTGGTGGATCCATATTTTTCAGGTATTTTGGTGACAATATTCTTGTCTAGTTGTTTGCTTTGGAAGGAATCTTCTTAATATATCATTTACTTGTTCCTACATTCTTTTGCTACATGTCCAAGCTTATTGCATGTATAACACCTTACATGACTAGAGAAGGGGGAATCATAATATTTCTGTTTCAAATTTCTCTTATTTCAATCAATAGATTTCTCACCAAATATATTGCATGTAAAAAAATAACCTTGAAAGAAACTTTAGTACCTGAGGACTGATAATCTTCTTGTGGAGTAATTATTTGCTTGAGGTCTAAACAATTTGCTTCCTCAATTCGCTGTAATGTGTCCATAGTTATGGCTGATAAAACATTCAATATCATTGTTTAAAGGAGAGAATGGATTGTTACTAATAATATCACTTTCCTTGGTTGCTAGTTTTGTTGTCTTCTTAATTCTTTACCGTTTTTTCAGCGTTTTCTTTGTTATCCTTAGAGTTGTTTGCACAATCCTATGAACTAGATTCTCCCTTAACAATTTCATGAAAGCCAATGCGCGATTTAATGAATGGGGATCTTTGACAATTAAGAAGATTATCCAATTTTGTGTTACTATCCTAAAATTTCAAATGATTCTCTTTTTCTGCCAGTATACCTTCTAGAATACTTACCTCAACTTTTAGGCTTTGAAATTCACTTTCTTCTTCCATATACTGCTTCCTCATTACTTCTTTAATCTCTTCCTTCTTCCACTTGCATTCTTAATTCAATAATATCTTTCTTAATCCCATTCTCTTGTTCTTCAAATTCTTGGAGTAGCTCTTCATTTTAGTTGTTTGACTTTTCAAGGTATGATCTCAGAGAGACAATATCAGGTTCAAGTCCTTCACAATATTGTTTATATTATGTTATAGTATTTACTAATTTATCATGATCCCCGTTCTCATATGCCTACAACGTATTCTAAAGACTGTTAGTCCTTTTCAAGGCAAAAGAAAATTTTATTCTAAGATTAAGAACTCCTAATTTGTCTTCTTCTGAGTCAATATGATATTTCATGATCACTCTCATCTTTTGATAGACAACAATTTCCTTTAGATTCATTTAATGTTGTAGAAATAAGATTACCTGTTGGTTTTTCTGATGAAAAAAGTTTCCTCCTCACTAGTTTTCCTTCTCCTTCATAGATGCCTTGTAGGTTATCCCATACCTCCTTTGCAATTTCATAGTGCATGATCTTCTTTAATACTGAATGAGATATGTTACAAAAGATTGCATTTAATGCATGACTGTTCTTCTGGATTTCTTGTCCTAATGGTGGAGTTTTAGTATAACCATTAGAGACAATGCAAAACATCATATTCAAGGAGCATTGTCTTCATATTTTATTTTCAATCCTGATAATTAGCATCATTAAGTATAATCATACCTTTATTATACATATTTACTGACTTTGCTTGATCTACTACAATTTGTTCCTGATCTATGAATGCAGATATTGCCACAACATCATATGCATCACTCTCACCGCTTTTGTGCCTTGACCTCTTCCTTTGCATTTCCTTCTTCTTGTGGTTCCTTCCCATTGTCCTTCATCCATGCTCAAGTGATCAAGATTTGCTATAAAGACCAACTTTGATACCAATTGTTAGGAAAAATACTTGGGGGGGGGAGAGCCGTTGAATCAATATTTATTAATTCAATTGAACTTTCAATTTCTCATTCATAATTTTGTACACTACTATTGTTCATACAACCCACATATGTATGCGACTTCAGTGAATGCAAACTACATAAATCCAAATTACTTAATTTTCATAGCTTCCATCAGATGTTTAACTTAATCATTTCATCATTAGTTCATTAAACATTTAGTATGCAGTCAAGAACCTATAAATCAAAACACATAAGCAACACATATGAACACCAAGATTTTAGGTGGAAACCCAACGCGAGAGGAAACCATCGTTGTTGTCATCTTTGTCTTCTTTTTTATTATATAAAGAAAATCTTCATTACATTTTGTACTGGCGCAGACTTTTACTAGCACTCAGGCTACTACCTACAAGACACTACAACCTTCACTCATTCTCCAACACCCACTTGAAGGGAGCTACAACCCTCTGACCTTGTTTACCGGCTCCTACCAGAAGGGAGATTCTACTCCCTAAGCAAATTTACCAGCTACCACTTCAGGGAAGCTCTAACCCCCTTACTGAAGGCTCCAACCCTTATCACCCTTTGTGGACCACATTTCGCAATATTTCATACTGGATCCACCTGTTTTAAACCAACATCAAAACCTGTAGGCCAGATTTCATCATATTTTCACATTGGACCCACACCAGCAATAAGCTCAAACCAATATACCAAACTAAATTAAAAAAACTAAATCATTAAACCACCGCTGAATATCAAAATTTATGCAAATAAATCATTGGATACTAAAAAAATCCAAGTTATCAACCAACCAATAACTGATCAAATTACGCTATCAAGCACACTGTTAGATACCAGACATCCTTGATGAACATCAATACATAAAACATGATTAATCAACTCTCAAAGTCACGCAACACTGCAAACCTTTATCAAAATAAAGTTTGAATATATATATATATATATATATATATATATATATATATATATATATATACATAAACAACTGTCATAAGAAGGACTCGCATATATATGTGCTTCCTGTTAATAAAAACTATGTATAGATCTCAAATGACAAAATATTGAATAATTGAATCTCTGAAAACTAAATCAACTAAATCGCTAGAGCAAATCAATCGCTGAACCAGATCAAACCATTATTAGTAATCTTCTCAACAACAATGTCACTACTATCATGCCTTACCAAGCCAAATCACCACTCAATAACCAATCATCAATTAACACAGTCAGATATCATCTATTTTGATCAAGATATCATTGATGAATGACCACAAATGATATATACTTTATCAACAATCATCATCAAGAAGTAATTACAAACCCTAAATATATACGCCACTATAGTAAAGTAAACTTTCGTACATATCTCAAATTACTAAATCAGGCCTTCGTTGTAAACATAACGCATGTGAAACTGAGATGTCAACAAACATATTGTTAAAGTCACCTCTCACCACAAACACATTCAGATCATACCATCACTATAACCTCAAATATTGCATTCAAACATAAAAAGATCAAGCAAGTATATCTATTACTCTTCAATACACTTTTAGATCTATTAGATTTGAGCCATCTCCTTCCTCCCTGGTTCACACCTATTCCTGATCAAATCACATATGAATAATCCATTCCATTGCACACTTAATTCCTTGATCTCTGTCTCCTTATATAGCTTTTGCCTTTTCCAATACCACAAGCAATTCCTTTGGTAATGTTTATGTTATTTTCTTTACATGACCAGACGTTCTCATCATAATACTATGGGAAATTACCATGGTGATGACACCTGGTATCTAGTTAACCATGGTTTGGATTATGTACGCAACTTTTGTTTACATATCCTATGTATGTACATGACTCTTCACAGGGGTTGTGTATACTTTTCAATCTACACAATTTCCATGCATTCTATAATTTCACTGACATTTCTTTTCCATATCCTATGTAACATCTTACCATCAATCAAGTTGACATCAAGGACATATTTGTCAAGAAAGTTTCCGTCAAGGACAACACATTAGCCATAATGTCAATATCAATGATAGGATAGGTAGTGATTTCTAGCGCCCATTCACAAGAGAGACCCAAATAAGAAGGCTTGCTTGCTTTATAAGTAAGGTGAGGATCTCTGTCAAAAAGGTTCAAGGGAGGCTTAGGCCTAGGGATTTAGAGGTATTCCATGACAAAGGATGTCCTAGCCGTAAGGTTCTTTAGGAATACAATGACCTCTCTTAAGGTCTTGTGAGGTAACAAGCATATGAAAGGTTGGGACCACAAGAGAGAGCTAGAAGACCCAAGCAAGGTGTGGAGTACTGAAGAATGTATGTTTTATTGATTATTTTGTCATCTTTTCTTTAAAAACTCATAATCTCTTCGCATCATGAACTAGGTAAATAATAAGAAAATATGGCAAAATCTATGAGATTTGTATGTAACACAAAATAACTAATAATCGTCATTTTCTTATGCAGCAAATGGGAAAAACGAAAGATTGTCGTCCCAAGGAAAAAGACAGAGCAGATTTCACTGCTGTCCCTGTGGCAGGAAACCATATGCAGACAAGGCGATCCAAACTGAAGCATATCAACCAAGGAAAGGAAAAGGAGAAATCGAATCGGTGCAAGAGAACAAGGCGATAACGGGAATTAATAGTTTGGCGAATCCCTCAGGATCCTTTGATCCTGAGGGATCGCAACCTTAACTATTTTTGCATCATTGATATCTCTGCTCGGCTGTTATAAAGGGGCAGCACTGCTAGCCCAAGGGACGGGTTGTTGTTACTCTTATGTAATTTCTCGTTGTATTTAAAACTTTGATCATCGACTCTCGTTGAGAAGTGATCCACTATAACTTTGTTTGGATGCTTTAATATAAATCTGGTTGCTGTTCCATCTTTGATGCTGGAATAATCTCAATCGGTGTATCCCTGGAGGCTAAGGGCCCGGTCTTGGTGGAACACTTGCTCTTGTACCGTTATCTTTAATTCGTGCGTGGTTTTCATTATCAGCTTTGATCGGTAATCTGATGTGTTTTGTTATTTTATATTACAGCTTTGTTATATTTACAAGATCGTTCTCTGTAACAGGAATGTCGTATTGTTCATTCTGACTTCATAACGCATTGTTGTTCCGTTAAATCATTGGTGTAACAGTACTGTCCTTTACAGAATGTTATTGCTGTTCAATTATAGAGTAACGAGGCTGTGATATTCTTAAGTTGGTATTACTGCATTCATCTATGGTTTATACTCAATTACGATTGTTGTTCGATTAGCATTGCTGTTCCATTACGAATTACGATCGTTGTCCTTTATAACTGAGATTAATATTTGTGGTATCAGAGTCAGATTATTGTTTCTCTCAATATCAAGGTGTGTTGTGTGTGATATTTATTTCGGTTCGCTGTACATTCACAATTGGCTTTAAGTGTTGTTCTATATTTCATTGTTAATTGTTTGCCGTTCTATTTCCATTTGCTGTCCGATTTATTCTTAGAGTAAGGATTGCTCTCTGATTTCTGTAGGATACGATTGCTGCCTTTATTTCCTTAGAGTAAGGTTTCGCTATTTATTAAGACTAGTTGTTGTTCCATTTCCTAGTTGATGTTTCAATTATAGTTGTTGTTCCATTTCCTATTATTTCCATTGCCATTGCGTTGAACGATCTGAAATTGTAGTGAGCATTGACATTCGTTGTCTAGTTCCCAAGTTAATGATCTGTTCCTTGCTTGTCTTCAATTACATCAGTTTACAGAGGGATGAGTTATTGTTACTGCACCCTTGACTGATAATTTACTTAGTCTTCTGAATGCATGATTTAAGTGCTTAGATGTAAGTAGATCTTATTTTAAGCATCCGTTTACTCTTGTATTTTCTTGAGCACTATACTACTAGCATTACTCTGACAAATGACCGCTTCAAATTGAGTACACTCTTTGAAATAACAAATCGTTCCTGGATTGACAAGTTAATGTGAGGTAATTAGAGGTGAAAAAGACCCTTTTTACGGCTCGACATTTTGGCGCCATTGCCGAGGAAGAGTGTAGCCATTTGTTTCTTTTCCAGAGTAGTGTAAGAACCTGTTAGGAAAGAACTGGGTTTTAAAAATGAAAGGTAAGAACCTGCATGTGGAGTATGTAATAGCCCTGCTCCCCTGCCTGCTTTCCTACAGATTTGTTGCTATTTTGTTTGGGTAGAACTTAGCAGTTGATTTGAGTGCATGACTAAGCAGAAAAAGCCTGAAAAGAATCCCAAACCTCTACCCAAGCCCGATAAAGCTAAGGGGCCGGTGACCCTTGGTCGATCAACCTTTATAGACGAAATCCTTAAAAAAACAGAATCTCAGCCTTCAGTAGGACCTAGAAAAGTTGCTTCTAGACAGCCTACTAGTTCCCTTCAGGCCACAAGATCACCATCTGTAGCTTTTGCTGAGGTGCACAGTCAAACCGAAGAGAAAGATTTTCAAGAAATTGAAAATTCTAGCCCAAAATCATTGCAAGAAGGGAACCTTAGCAATCTTTGTAAAGGAAGAGAAGAAACATGAGAAACTGAATAACCAAAATCTCCTCTTGGGGTAATATAGCCATTAAGCAGCCCAGATAAGGGAAGCGCTGCAAAAATCATTTATAACGAAGTTGAAGAAATTCAAGAACCTGAACCCTCCCAGACATTAGACACTCTCATCATCCCAGATAGAGGAAGTGTTATTAAGGCCATTCTTGTTAGAGCCATTCCCCCTCGACAACCTAGGAATACCCTCCTAGACATCCCAGAAGGTTATTGGCATATATTTGACCAAATGGCCCAGAACCAGCCAAACACCCAAACCTCTACACTGCAATACCCCATTGTGGATATTGTAGCTAATGCACCTATGAAAGCAATTCCTCTCCAGCGTATCCCTACATTCCATGGCCTTACATCAAAAGATCTGTATGCATTTTTATTCGAATTTGACGTGTCGTGTAGAGGATATGACTATACCACCTGTTGTCGCACAGATTGACACGACAACTCTCAGACCGGGGGCTGTCACCCTGATCCCCGATCTCTCCATTTAAGCCTGTCTCCCGCGGCTAAGGGGTGTAGACCCTATAGGAAAATGGATGACCAACTGTGAACCAGTTGGGTTGGGAGACACGAAGGGAAACCAACACTAAATTGATTTTATTAATTTAATGGACCAGTGCCTTATGAAATGAATGATTAAACGATTAATTGTCAGATGCTGCAGGAATATGATCTCATTAACAATCGTTTACCATCAAACAACAAAGATTAACTTTTACCACATGCGAGATAATCAATAAATGTTTAATAGCTTAATGATACTCCAGCAATTAAAATTTCGAAAGATAAAGTGCTTCAACCACGTCAAGTGCTAACCAGATATTACATTCAGGATCATTCAAGCATGCCAAATCACATAAAAGATGATAAAAATTAATTCCATATCAAAATTTTAGCCTCAGCAGGAAAAAATAAAACGTGATAAATCCCCGAGCCAAAAGTGCATCTAGCAAAATATTTCCAAAATATTTTTATATTTTTCAAATGAAAATGAAACTTTAAATCCAAAAATTGAACTAAACTAAAAAGGAAACCTTTTATCAAATTTATTTATTTATTTATTTTTTTGGCTTCTAACAAAACTAAATCTAGACTAAAATAATTCAAAAAAACCTAAACTATAAGAAAAGAAAATTTTTTATATCTTTTATAATTTTTTAATTTTTTTATGATTTTTTAATTTATATATATATATATATATATATATATATATATATTTATTTATTTATTTATTTTTTATGATAAAAATAAAACTTAAACTACACTATAAAATTAGAATCTAGAACCTTTTTTATGATTTTTATGATTATAAAAAAAGACTTTGAAAATCAAAATTTAAACTAAAACTAAAGTCTAAAAAGGACTTTTATTAATGACTTTTTTATTTTTTATAATTTTTATGATTTTAAAATTTTTATGTTTTTTAAAACTTTAAACTTAAAACTAAAAAAAAAAAAAAAAAAATTGATAAAAGGTTTCCTTTTTAGTTTAGTTCAATTTTTGGATTTAAAGTTTCATTTTCATTTGAAAAATATAAAAATATTTTGCTAGATGCAGTCTTGGCTCGGGGATTTATCACGTTTTATTTTTTCCTGCTGAGACTAAAATTTTGATATGGAATTAATGTTTATCATCTTTTATGTGATTTGGCATGCTTGAATGATCCTGAATGTAATATCTGGTTAGCACTTGACGTGGTTGAAGCACTTTATCTTTCGAAATTTTAATTGCTGGAGTATCATTAAGCTATTAAACATTTATTATCTCGCATGTGGTAAAAGTTAATCTTTGTTGTTTAATGGTAAGCGATTGTTAATGAGATCATATTCCTGTAGCGTCTGACAATTAATCGTTTAATCATTAACTCCATAAGGCACTGGTCTATTAATTTAATAAAATCAATTTAGTGCTGGTTTCCCCTCGTGTCTCCCAACCCAACTGGTTCATAGTTGGTCATCCATTTTCCTATAGGGTCTACCCCCCTTAGCCGCGGGAGACAGGCTTAAACAGAGAGATTGGGGATCAGGGTGACAGCCCCCGGTCTGAGCGTTGTTGTGTCAATCTGTGCGACAACATTTTTTGGCGCTGTTGTCGGGGAGCAGCAGCGTGAAAGAGGAGGTCCACGCAGGTTTGCAGGTGGCCTGTGCTATTAAAAAAAAATTCAACTGTTTTGTGTACAGGTGACGTCCAGAAGGAAAACGCAGTTGGAATCGATCTGCAATTGTGCGTTTACAGGATGAATTCTTCAGCAGCAGGTCGATATCAGAAACTGGAAGCAGCGTGTGGTATTTCTTCAACATCGGATGGAAAGCAACGATAGACAATGGCTTGATCCACGCAGCACGCATGAAAAATGAACGCATAAGAAATCCAGCGTATAATGAAACTCAACGCAAAACCCTGGCCCGTAAAAATTAAAACGTAGTCTTGTCTTTGCAGGTTCGTGACGGCAGAGAAGGGAACGCTTGCAGGATTGGTACTCGAGAAAAAAAAATGAGTGCGTGAGGATGACAAAACGCAAATTAGATGCAGGCCAGGATAGGTGGAGAAAGAACTGCGATGGGAGATATGATTTGCTGCGGTGAGGATGGACGTGGGTAGCTGCAATGATGGCTTGGTGGGTGAGCGATGGCAGAGTAAGGAAGAAAACGCAGCACAAAGAGAGTACTGCAGGTTTGATGGAGAGCTGTGAGAGAAACGATGGACAGATGGGCAAGACAGCAACAGGGTATGGACTGCGGGAGAGATGGAAGAGAAAAGTTTCAAACGAGAGGACGGCGTGAAGACTGCGTGGAGGAGTAAAACCACAGCTTTTTTCTTTAAAGCATTGAATGGCAGCGATGAGAGGTTGAAACAGCAGCTGTGTGAAGGCTGAGAAAAGACTGCGGGTTTTCTTTGCAATCCCACCAGGCAACCCACAATTAAAAAAAATACTTTCCAGGGACTCTGATGAAATTACTTGAGCCACTTATCTTCAGTTTTGTAGATGAAACCCTCTCAAAAGATTTCCAGATCTGAAAGTAACAGAACTTAAAACCCTTGGACAGCCAAAACAGAGACCCTGCAAAAACTAATTTTCCCACAAGATTTCTTCTCAGACCTGCAACCTGTAAATGGAAAACAAGAAACCCAGAAAATATATGCAAGGATTAAAAATAAAACCCTACAAACCAGCTATGAATTTACAATATTTACAGATCTAAGGCTCTTTAGCAGCTAGATTTGTCAATAATCCACAGTTATATTTTCATAATTTCAAACTTAATGTCAGGTGCTTCAAAAAACCCTGCATGCATTAATAAAAAATTTCAAATGATAAGCCCGGGATCAAGAACTGGCTGGGCTCTTTCAAATAACACAATCCAGGAGTTGGCTGATTCAACCGAGAACTTTCCCTAATGCCCGGTAATCTGAAAAAAAAGATTTCCTGCATAGCTTAAAATCAACCATTAACATAGAGGGAGAAAACAATAGTGAAACCCAGATAAAATGGAGATACCTGCCACTATGTTTCAGAATCTAAACTATCATTCAAACCCCAAAGATCAGACAAGATACCTGTGCCTAGATCAATATTCATTAAGCTACCCTCAATGGCTGAAAATAAAATTATGCAGAAAAATAAAACAATCTTACAGCATTTTCAGAAGAGTAACACCAGCAAGATTTTTAACCCCAAAGTCTTTCTTTATTTCACAAAAATGACTACAAGAGAGCTTTCTTTAGCACCAGACTCTCAGATCAAATCTGATCTCAAGTGACCCCTAGCACCCTATTTAAAGAAAAAGTTCCCAACGGCTAGTTCGAGTGATCCACGTCAAAATGATCTCGACCGTCGGTGAGGATCAAGACATCTCTTAATCTCATTCGTCGAAATTTTTAATGCATTAAAAATTGAAATTCTGCATTTATTTACTCAAAAATATTATTATTTTATTATTTTTAGGTTTTTACTTTATTTTATTATTTTATTATTTTTATTTAATTTATTTTATAAATTTAATTATATTTTATTTTTTAAAATTATAATTTTTCGGTTATTTTTTAATTTTTGATTTATTTTTAAATGGATCCTCAAACTTAGCCTTTGGAAAAGTCACCTAGGACCTAAAACTTAGGACTTATGAGGGGATTAAAACATTTTCTAACCCTCAAGACACTTTACATCATGACTTTTACAACTTTACATCTCAAGGGGGAGAACCCATTTGACATAGACCCTCATAAACCACCCAGTTCTGCGACACAACTATAATCTAGCAGATTAACACACTAGGATTCTCCTAAGACTCTAACGACAAAATCCATTTCGGCTTTGGGGTTAGGCTGAAGGAAAACTCTGCCGATCATAGATCGATGAGACAAAAAACCTTCCGGAACGGAGATTATCACTAGAAAATTAGGTCCACCTAGGCAATTTACATACATGACTCAACTCTAATAAGATTATTTACAATTCACACATGCAGACTGGGTTTACAACATAAATTGATCAAGTCGACGATGACTGTCGAATGGCACGGACACGTCAATCAAGCGCTATCCCTTTTGCGAAGAAAAGGGGGTGTACTGCTATGGGTAGTTGACACGCAGTGGTCAACACCACCGACCCCCAGAAACTGAAATTATTTCCCTCCACATTAAAAGGGGCCGCTTCAAGATGGTTTATGGGATTAGGTGGTGGTGTTATAAATAATTGGGACCAAATGAAAGAGTCTTTTCTAAAAAAATATCAGGACTATTGATTCTTGGGAGTATCCGGCTGATTTTCTGATAATAAACCCCACAAACTGACTTGATGGACATCCGTTGATTTTAGGTAGACCTTGGCTTGCAACTACCGATGCTTATATTGGCTGCCGACAAGGCAGTATGACCATAGCTAGAGGGGCAAATATCAAGAATCTAGCTTTATATTCCCTAGCGCAGCTAAGTGTCACAATAATAAAAACTAACAAGCATCTTGTATCATACCTTACCGAAAATATTAGATCTCCATTAACCATAAAAGAGGCCCTCGATTTCAAAGACTAAACAGAAGATGATGCCATTAACAATTTTATTAGCCAAACTGAAACCAGATCCCACATACAATGTCACATGATAGAGGCAGCATTTGATAATGAATTAGAAGAAGATCCTCTTAAAGATACGCACGATCAAACAACACCTACTACCTCTGTATCAAATAATAAAATTGTGGAAATTGACCTAGGAAAGATTTTAAACATTAATGCCAATCTGACTCCCGAACAAGAAGAGAAGCTCATCCAACTACTGAGGAAATACAAAGAAGCATTTGCATGGGACTATCCTGATATGAAAGGAATTGATCCCCAGTTATGTACACACCACATTTACATAGAAAAAGATGTGATACTTGTTCACCAACCACAAAGGAGACTTAATCCTCACTTAAAAGACATTGTAAAAGCTGAACTTCAAAAACTTTTAGATGTGAACTTCATCTACCCTATCTCTGATAGTAAATGGATCTCTCCACTTGTCGTGGTACCAAAGAAGAATGGGAAGTGGAGAATTTGTGTAGATTATAGAGAACCAAATAAAGCAACACAAAAAGCCCACTTTCCCCTTCCATTCGTTGACCAAGTATTAGACACTTTGGCAGGAAAGAAATTCTTTTCTTTCTTAGATGGCTTTAGTGGATACAATCAGATTCAGATTGCCCCTGAAGACCAAGACAAAACCACTTTTACTTGTCCTCCGGGAACATTTTCCTACAGAGTTCTACCTTTTGGCTTATGCAATGCTCCTGCCACATTTCAAAGGGCTATCTTCAGCATCTTTTTAGACTTAATAAATGAAGGACTCGAACTATACATGGATGGTTTTACACCATACGGAAACGATTTTGATCCAGCATTGGATGCACTGGAAAAAGTTCTCTAGCGCTGCATTGCCACTAGGCTCTGTTTGAGCCATGAAAAATGTTATATGATGATGACTGAAGGACTTATTCTAGGCCATTATATCTCAGCAGCTGGCATACAGGTAGACCTAGCCAAAATTCAAATAATTTTACTAATTCCAACTCCCACCACTCAAATAGAGGTACGCAGTTTTCTCGGATTTTCTGGTCACTATAGAAGATTTATAGAACATTTTTCACATATCGCTGCACCTCTATATGCATTGATAGGTAATGTTGACTTTCTTTGGACAGAAAAATGTGACCATGCTTTCCAGGATCTGAAGAGGCTTGTGTCAACAGCCCCAGTCCTTAGAGGACCAAATTGGGACCTGCCATTTCAAATTTCATCAGATGCCTCAGATGCCAGCTATTGGAGCAGTCCTTGGGCAGGAAGAAGATAAAAAACCATATGCAATTTATTATATTAGCAAGAATTTATACCCTGCTGAATTGAATTATATCGTTACTGAAAAGGAATTTCTAGCTGTAATACATGCTGTCAATAAGTTTAGGCATTACATTACTGGATATCCTGTTATCTTGTATATAGATCACTATGCCGTAAAGTATTTAGCAAATAAACTAATCACAAATGGTAGAATAACCAGATGGTTGATTTTATTGCAGGAATTTGATATCACAATCAAGGGCTGCCCCGGAAAAGAAAATCCTGTATCTGACTTCCTCTTATGGATGCCCAACCTGTGGATGCAGTAGCAGTTGAAGATCAATTTCCAGATGGGCATCTATTCACTGTTACTGTTAAAACACCCTGTTATGCTGATGTTGCGAATTACTTAGCAGTAGGAAAATTACCAAAACATCTGACCCCCAATGAACGAAAATAGATTTTCCAGCGAAGTGCTCAATTTTCCTGGATTGGGGGCTACATGTTCCATACAGGATTAGATATGCACATCAGGAGATGCGTCTGCGAGGATGAAATTTTTGACATTTTGAAAGCTTGTCATGACGGACCATGTGGCAGACACTTTCCTGATCGGAGAACTGGACATAAAGTGCTCCAAACAGGGTATTATTGGCCTACGATCTTCAAAGATGCAAAGAAGTTCGTTCAAGCTTGTGACAGTTGCCAAAGAACAGGACACCCTGGTCAGTCTGACGAAATGCCCCTGAATCCACAGCTGGTTATTGAACCATTCGAGCTTTGGGCACTCGATTTTGTTGGTCCAATTAACCCATCCTCGAACTAGAAAACATATATTCTCGTGGCAACAGAATATGTCACCAAATGGGTTGAAGTAGAGGCATTGCCGAGAGCTACAGAGGATTCTGTCATACAATTCCTATTCCATATATTTGTGTGATATGGGCTTCCAACAGACATAATTATAGATGGTGGACCACAGTTTGTTGGTAACAAGATTGCCGCAACACTAAAAAACTATCATATCCAGCATAAATTACTGCTCGATATGACCCAGAGGCAAACAGTCAAGTAGAAAGCAGCAATAAAATAATAGAAGCAATCTTGACAAAAACCATTACGTCACATAGACGCGATTGGGTTGCTAGATTACTAGAAGCCTTGTGGGCTTACAAAACAACATGGAGAAGCACTACTAGCTATTCACCACACCAATTGGTATTCAGAAAGGAACCCATTTTTCCTATAGAATTCGAAATCCAAACATTGCGAACAACACAATAAGTTGGTCTAGATCTAAACGAGGCACAGATTAATAGATTACAACAGATCAATGAGCTAGATGAGATCAGGCTCTCTGCCCTTCAACACACTGCATTAATTCAACAACAGCGAGCTAAATGGCATAACGCTCTCATTAAAAAGAAAGTCTTCCATGAAGGAGATTGGGCACTCTTATATGATTCCAGGTTTCAGGATTTTCCCGGGAAGCTTCAGACTTGTTGGCTAGGGCCATACGAGATCCAAAAGGTACATGATAATGGCACCCTTACTCTAATCACTATTGACGAATCTGAACATACCTTCAAGGCAAACGGCCACCAAGTTCGACTATACCGCAAACCACTTACTCGGGAATGCTTCTACTAGCAACTCCGCGAAGATTCTGACATGAAAATTTTGGTGGAGGAAGAGAAATCTCCCTCGCCTCTAGTTCATTAAAGTGATTTAACTGTTTGTACATTTTTTACATAATTCTTTTGCTTTGTTAGCATAGATTATTCTCTGTATATATTTTTTTGCACTTTGCTATTCCTTTTCGAAGAATCAGCAATTCTATTTTCTTTGCTGTCCCTTTTAGAAGGAAGAACACCTTCACTATCTTGCTGATTCCTTCCTTTCAACTTGCATTTTTCTGCTATTCCTTTTTCAAAAGGGACAACACTGTTGTTTTTGCTGTTCCTTTTCCAAAGGAACAGCATTTGTGTGCACTTTTGTTTTTACACTTTCGTTTTGTTGTTCCTCTTCCGAAAGAACAACACTTTTTGTATTAGTTGTTCCTTTTTCACTTTGTTGTTCCTTTTCCAAAGGAACAACACTTTTGCATTTTTACTGATTCATTTTCCAAAGGAACAACACTTTCGATTTTTGTTGTTCCTTTTCCAAAGGAACGACATTTTCGTTTTTTACTGTTCCTTTTCCAAAGGAACAGCACGTTTGGTTTTTGCTGTACTTTTGGTTTTTGTTGTTCATTTTCCAAAGGAACAGGACTTGTGTTTTTGCTGTTCTTTTTTCCAAAGGAACAACACTTTTGGTTTTTGTTGTTACTTTTCCAAAGGAACAACGCTTGCGTTTTTCTTGTTGTTCCTTCTCCAAAGAAACGGCATTGGCATTTAATGCTATTCATTTTCCAAAGGAACAACACTTGTACTTTTTGCTCTTCCTTCTCGTATTCCTTTTATTGATGTTTGTTCTCCTTGCTGTTCCAATTAAAGAACAACTGTCGTTCTTCTCAATATATGATAATTTCGAGTCTTTTTCGAGCACAACTATACACTTATGCAATGAATACAAAACTAGAGCATACTGAAATCAGTAAATCATATGAAAATCGCTATTTTTATAGGAAATTGCTTTGAATTGATAAGAGGAAAGAGGAAAGGACACAATTATCCATCACTTTCGTTGCCATTATCCTACTAATACTGATATGATTGTTTATTTTTATCATGGTGTTTTTTTTTAATTCCCATAATCTTCTTTCATCATTATTAAGGAATAAGAACAAGGGGTATATTTTTCTATTGAGATGTTAAGACTTTTTCAACCATTCCTACTCTTAAGGAGTGCTGAACCACCCTTTGTGTATACATAGGAAAGTACTTTAGAGAAAGAAAAAAAAGGAAAGAGAAAAATGATTATATAACTTATGGGTTGTCAAATGCAGGATAGGGGGTCTCATCAAGAGCCAGCCTACCATGATCATAAGGAAGAAAGTGAAGTGGCATTCCCACTATGGCCACCACACCAGGGATATGATCCAAGAGGCACATCAGAAAAAATAAAGAGTCCTTGGAACAGGAGGTCTCATCACGAGCCGGCTTGCCCACCTTTCACTCCTTCTTGGTGAATGGCATTATGGTTTAACTGGTTACCAAGCTAGCATAATGGCCTCTATTTTGACATTGTACATCACTTCCTAAGCATACATAAAGGATCATGGTTCCATGGGTGAAATAAACAACTCTGTCAAGGTTATGGACACCTGTCGGCAGCAGAGCTCTGTTAATGGTATTGAAGTCACATTCCTTATACACCAATAGTAATCATTAACACCCTTCTTTGTCTTATACCTTTGTAATATGTCACATGAGATTATGTATATCATTTCCCCAAACCATTAAACACATGAAAATCTATTACAGCTAATCATGATGGAAAAAGTTGATAATGACCGCATTGGACTTTTTGTGCATGTTAGCTGTCCTATCCTCCCAGCCTCGCATCATATCATAGCATTCTCTTATTTGTTAAGCGATCCTACTATATACCTCGATTTCGGCAATCTGCTCCTTTTGTAAAACATGGCATTTCGGTATACGTTGTTCCTTTATGACTCTGTACTATGGCAAGTTGGCACACCGCTCCCTCATTTGACGGCCGAGGGCGGCCTATCACATTGCAGGGGGGAGGCAGGTGACCTCATAATTTACTGGTATACGTGTCAGACTATTATTCGGAAAACTGTTTACTTGGAAATAGCAAGGCTCAACGGTATATTGTTTTTCAATCTGCATGGCTTGCTGTTCCTAAGCCATTTCCATATTATGCTCTGTAGCAATTAGCAAGTTACCCAAGATTTGAACGAGCCCTGTTGTTTCGTTATTTTCTTTGTATTTCTAACAGTTTGAACAGCCTGCTATTCCATTACCGTCTCTACGCTTTTACAGTGAGCTAAAGGATGGGAAAATGATCAATTTTGAGAGAACCACAGGTATTGAGAGTTTCTGATGCTGCACGGGAAATCCTGGCAAGGGCAGGATGGCTAGTTTATCTTAATCGTTTACAGGAATCCAACGAGACCGTAGCAATAGAATTCTTGTAGAACTTGCAAGAATATCACTCCACAGTAAGGGGAAGACACATAGCAGTCACCGATGACGTAATTGCAGAGGTCTTGGGACTACCAGCCACTGGACCTGTGTGGACTCTAAAGAAGGAGAGACTGTGAAAGATCATGAAGATCTTCCAAGATGAAGGCCAGAACCTGACAGTTAGAGGAAAGGGAGTCCTACCAGTAGCATTGGGTGAGCCGTGGATAGAATTGGCGAAGATCATCCAGAGCAACATCACCTGTGAAGGCAGGAAATACGTGGTAAGACCACGACACCTTAAACTCTTAGCTGTATTAAAACAGAAATGCTCTGTGAACTTACTTGCATTTTTAAATTCATTACTTCATGATGTCGCCCAAAGTATGAGGAAATCACAACATGTAGAATTGGTAGTAAGTCACCATGGGCTGATACGGCTAATAGTTAGCCACAGTCTTGCTCAGCAACAGAGTAGCTGGGAAGAGCTAATTGCCATGATAGAAGGGGGACTGACTATGCCGGCCCCAAAATGTAAGCATGCTACCAGTACACCAGATAGACCATTGAAACGGAGGAAATCAGTCAGATTGGCATAGATTAGAGGGAGGCTGGAAAATTCCCAAGGGGATACTAGCCAACCAGTGGAGATAGACGATTCAGGGGATGAGCAACCCCCGCAATTGGAAGGAGAAGAGAATGAGAAAGGATTGGAAGGAAATGAGGAAGGAGAAATAGAGGAAGAGGCCGAGCAGCCTGGGTAGGAGGAGGTAGAAACAGAGCAACGCGAAGATAGCCCATTGCAAAACCCATTACAAGAGGATGAATTGGCCAAAATTCTGGCCAATATGGGCGAATATGCCCAACCTCTCAGCCCGCTAGGCCTCCATATTGAAGAAGAACCAAAAGAGCATTCTGCTCAGGACAAGGATGGACCCGAAGAATTACGCGACAGGGAAGTAGAAGAAGAGAATCATCCTGTTCATGATGAAGGTATGATAGGAGAGAAAAGTGATACAGAGCAGGAACAATTTGTTCCCAGCCAAACTACACCGAAAGAAGTCCAGGAAGAAGAGGGGGTAGAAGTCACCAAGGAAATAACAGAGCTAGCTAGGGTTTTTACTCCTGAGCAATCTGAACAAAATAGCAAAGGAGCACCCCAAGAAGAAAACCAGGTAATCGGCCAAGGTGACAGCCCAAGCTCGACTAAACAGACAGTTGTTCCTTCTAAGGAAACAGAAGAAATTAAATGATTATGAAAATAACAGCAAAGGTTGTTGAATGTGATAGCATGACTTCGACAACAAATCAGGGTTTTGAAAATGAGAAAGAGAGCAAAGAGGACTTCAGGGGGAAGACATGCAACCACTTTGGTGAGATCCCCCAAGAAAAAGGTTCGGAGGACCCATGTCCAGCCTGCTGTTCAAAACCCTGTCGAAGAACAGTCTGCTGTTCAAAACGCTGTTGAAGAACAGTCTGCCGTTCAAAACCCTGTTGAAGTGTAGACTGCCGTTCAAAAGCAAAAGGAACAGCATTCAACTATTGCCCATGTTGAAGTGCAAACAGACGATATATCGACCTGTGACAAAGAAGTTCAGACAGAGGCACAGTCCTCTAAAGGAATGCAGACTATAAACACGAGGCGACGCAATAAAAAGATTCAAGTAAATCTTCCACTTGCCACTACTACATGGGAAAGTGATCTGAGGACAGTAACCCTACGAGAGGGTTTGATGCAAGCTCAGCAAGCAGTAGAAAAACTCACAGAACAAACGGTTTCTCGAGAAAAGTATGAAGAATTACAACAACAGCTAAGGAACGTCAATCTATCCGAAAGCCAGGCTTTTGAAGGTTGGCGAAAGGAAGAAGAGAAAGTTGCAAAGGTAACTCATAGGTTAGATGTAGTTATCAAGTAGATGGATACCTTATGCTCTTTGTGCACTGACGTCCTAGCATGTGGAGCCCCTGCTAAGAATTATGCCTTGTTTTTAATGGAACGATATTTGCAATTGAAAATTAAGGTTGTCAAAGCAGGAGCCCCTATACAAATTAATACTATTGATGATTTTATAAATTGTTGTAAGCATTATGGAGTAAAGGTCCAAAGACTACTGTACGAATTCTATCTGCATAACCTCGTATTAGACCAAGAGACAGAGCAGAACCCCAGCCCTTTCGTTGGGGATATCCAACTGCAGGCATTTGTTTCATTTGCGGTTAATCAAATCAAATGGCTTAAAGTCTATATTGCCTTCCAAAGACAAGAAAACAGATTAGACTTATGGGTAAGAGCTGAGCCTAGAGATCCATTACAGTTATGGAATAAGCACAGGAGTCTCATGAGGACTCCGGGCGTGATTGAAGCATTAGGACCCATTCATATAGCAATCAATCGGCAAGGGATAGAATACTTCTTTACCATTAAGGACCTTGCCATTGCAGCTGCTAAATTTCGATATCAGACCTCTAATCCGAATATCCAACTCAGGGAACCATTTAATTATGAAAACTTTAAGCTAGTCGTTGATCGTTTGAGCCTCTATGGTGAACTTATCTTGAGGGCAGGGCCATCTTGGTTAGGATATAGGTTTAGGAGTCCGATTATTTGGCACCCTGCACCTGGGTACCAAGCCCTATATGAGATGCTTGAGGGCCAGACAGGCCATCTTTTTGAACACCTAGTTAGGCATCATGGTTGTAGACCAACACATGAGATTCCGTCTCTAGCTTACTCTCTCACTGCCTTACATGTCAACTACAATGTTTTCATGAGGGCATGAAAAAGAGTAAGTAGGGGGGTGTGTGGAGTACTGAAGAAGGTATGTTTTATTGATTATTTTGTCATCTTTTCTTTAAAAACTCATAATCCCTTCGCATCATGAACTAGGTAAATAATAAGAAAATATGGCAAAATCTATGAGATTTGTATGTAATGCAAAATAACTAATAATCGCCATTTTCTTATGCAGAAAAAGGGAAAAACGAAAGATTGCCATCCCAAGGAAAAAGACAGAGCAGAGTTAACTGCTGTCCCTGTGGCAGGAAACCATATGCAGACAAGGCGATCCAAACTGAAGCATATCAACCAAGGAAAGGAAAAGGAGATATCGAATCAGCGCAAGAGACCAAGGGGATAACTGGAATTAACAGTTTGGCGAATCCCTCAGGATCAGAGGATCCTGCGGGATCACAATCTTAACTATTTTTGCATCATTGATATCTCCGCTCGACTGTTATAAAAAGGGGCAGTACTGCTAGCCCAGGGGACGGGTTGTTGTTACTCTTATGTAATTTCTCGTTGTATTTAAAACTTTGATCATCGACTCTCGTTGAGAAGTGATCCATTGTAACTTTGTTTGGATGCTTTAATATAAATCTGGTTGTTGTTCCATCTTTGATCCTGGAATAATCTCAAGTAGTGTATCCCTGGAGGCTAAGGGCCCGGCCCTGGTGGAACACTTGCTCTTGTACCATTATCTTTAATTCGTGTGTGGTTTTCATTATCAGCTTTGATCGGTAATTTGGTGTGTTTTGTTATTTTATATTACAGCTTTGTTATATTTACATTATCGTTCTCTGTAACAGGAATGTCGTATCGTTCATTCTGACTTCATAACACATTGTTGTTCTGTTAAATCATTGATGTAACAGTACTGTCCTTTACAGAATGTTATTGCTGTTCAATTATAGAGTAACTAGGCTGTGATATTCTTAAGTTGGTATTATTGTATTCATCTATGGTTTATACTCAATTACGATTGCTATTCAATTGACATCGCTGTTCCATTACGAATTGTGATCGTTGTCCTTTATAACTGAGATTAATATTTGTGGTATCAGAGTCAGATCATTGTTTCTCTCAATATCAATGTGTGCTGTGTGTGATATTTATTTCGGTTTGCTATACATTCACAATTGTCTTTAAGTGTTGTTCTATATTTCATTGTTAATTGTTTGCCGTTCTAGTTCAATTTGCTGACCGATTTATTCTTAGAATAAGGATTGCTGTCTGATTTCTGTAGGATACGATTGCTGCTTTATTTCCTTAGAGTAAGGTTTCGTTGTTTATTAAGACTAGTTGTTGTTCCATTTCCTAATTGCTGTTTCA
This sequence comes from Pinus tabuliformis, assembly GCA_031772625.1. Classification (NCBI taxonomy): domain Eukaryota; kingdom Viridiplantae; phylum Streptophyta; class Pinopsida; order Pinales; family Pinaceae; genus Pinus; species Pinus tabuliformis. The sequence continues at coordinate 156,098,473 of CM062806.1, forward strand.
ATTATAGCTGCTGTTCCATTTCCTGTTATTTGCATTGCCATTGCGTTGAACGATCTGAAACTGTAGTGAGCATTGACATTCGTTGTCTAGTTCCCAGGTTGATGATTTGTTCCTTGCTTGTCTTCAGTTACATCAGTTTACATAGGGATGAGTTATTGCTACTGCACCCTTGACTGATAATTTACTTAGTCTTCTGAATGCATGATTTAAGTGCTTTGATGTAAGTAGATCTTATTTTAAGCATCCGTTTACTTTTGTATTTTCTTGAGTACTATACTACTAGCATTACTCTGAAAAATGACCGCCACAAATTGAGTACACTCTTTGAAATAACAAATCGTTCCTGGATTGACAAGTTAATGTGATGTAATTAGAGGTGAAAAAGACCCTTTTTACAGCTCGACATTTTGGCGCCATTGCCAGGGAAGAGCGTAGCCATTTGTTTCTTTTCCATAGTAGTGTAAGAACCTGTTAGGAAAGAACTGGATTTTAAAAACGAAAGGTAAGAACCTGCATGTGGAGTATGTAATAGCCCTGCTCCCCTGCCCGCTTTCCTGCAGATTTGTTGCTATTTTGTTTGGGTAGAACTTAGCAGTTGATTTGAATGCATGACTAAGCAGAAAAAGACCAAAAAGAATCCCAAACCTCTACCCAAGCTCGATAAAGCTAAGGGGCCGGTGACACTTGGCCGATCGACCTTTATAGACAAAATCCTTAAAAAAGAAAAATCTCAGCCTTCAGTAGGACCTAGAAAAGTTGCTTCTAGACAGCCTACTAGTTCCCTTCAGGCCACAGGATCACCATCTATAGCCTTTGCTGAGGTGCATAGTCAAACTGAAGAGCAAGATTTTCAAGAAATTGAAAATTCTAGCCCAAAATCATTGCAAGAAGGGAACCTTAGCAATGTTTGTGAAGGAAGAGGAGAAACAGGAGAAACTAAAGAACTAAAATCTCCTCTTAGGGTAATACAGCCATTAAGCAGCCCAGATAAGGGAAGTGCTGCAAAATCATTTGTAACGAAGTTGAAGAAATTCAAGAACCTAAACCCTCCCAGACATTAGACACTTTCATCATCCTAGATAGAGGAAGTGCTGTTAAGGCCATTCCCATTAGAGCCATTCCCCCTCGACAACCTAGGAATACCCTCCTAGACATCCCAAAAGGTTATTGGCATATATTTGACCAAATGGCCCAGAACCAGCCAAACACCCATACCTCTACACTGCAATACCCCATTGTGGATACTGCAGCTAATGCACCTATGAAAGAAATTCCTATCCAACATATCCCTACATTCCATGGCCTTACATCAAAAGCTCTGGATGCATTTTTATTCGAATTTGATGTGCTGTGTAGAGGATATGACTATACCACCGACCCTCAGAAACTGAAATTATTTCCCTCCACATTAAAAGGGGTTGTTTTAAGATGGTTTATGGGATAGGTGGTGGTGTTATAAATAACTGGAACCAAATGAAAGAGTCTTTTCTAAAAACATATCAGGACTATTGCAGGTCTAGAGAGTTAAAAGATGAAATATTTCAGATGGTAGCTAGACCAAATGAAACATTAGAAGAATATGTAGAGCGTTTCAAGTACAATCTTCAAAGATCTCCTTATGCATCATTACCCTTACCTGATAATGTTTTAAAAACAGCATTAATTAGGGGAATGAAGGAACAATGGATTGAAACACTAAACATTATGGGGAAAGGAAATATTTATTAGGAAAATTTTGCTGAAATTATTGATTTATGTATTAGGAGCTCAAGAGGCAGCACAAAACTAAAACCAGCAGAACATGATCGGTTTGCAAGAGATAACAGAACTTCGGCAGAAGGAGTAACTCGTGCAGAAATTTGAAATTTATTAGAGAATTTTAAAACTGACATATTGGGGACATTGACAACACAACTTGATATTATGCAAGCCAAACAAAAGCAAGCAGAAGTAGAACAAAATTTGGCAATCTTCTATCATAGATGCAGGAAGAAACACAGGCATAAGGAGTGTCCATTAGATGCAGTCCAAGTTTGCGCCATTTGTACAAAAGACCACTCCACAGAGAGCTGCCCCTCACTTCCTGGATTGAAAGCAGTATACAAGGAAGCAGAAGAAGAGCCAGAATCAGTGTATCTACTTAATCAGCATCGTCAATGGCAGCCACGACAATCAGGTATGTTTTCAGACCCAGCTTCTTCTTTTCAGCCTCCACAATATCATGCTCAACAATATAATACAATGTGGCAAAATCAACCTCCCTTCCCGAATTGGTCACAACAATCATTTCCTTCATCATCTCCATGGCCGAATCAAGCAAGCCAATCCAATTGGCCAAATTTTCCCTATACCCCATCATATTGGCAAAACAATGCATATCCAGCACAATGGGCTCTTCCTACTTCATAGAATCAAGCCTGGCCAGACAAACTGGCAAAGACTGATGAATCAGCCGTTAGGAACCATCCCACTCCTTCAACCTACACTGCCAGCCTTACAACAAATCCCCCAGCCTAACTTAAGACCGCAACTCCTAGCCCAACCCAACCCCAATCCAAATAATAGACCGGTCCAATCCATTCAAATAATTGAGACACTGGAGATAGGAACCGATCTAAGGGAGTGTAATGATCTTCAATTAAGATCTGGGCGTATCATTAAAACAGAGGGAGATAAAAAGGCTCAAGTTGAAAATCAATTACCTTTGGAACAACCGCCATAAGAAGAGGAAGTGACGAAACAACAAATTCATAATCCAGCAACCACATCCTCTCCTCCATTCCTAGAACGCCTAATTATACCTTGACCTATACAATACTCTGATTTTGACATTCTGGGAGAACTACAAAACTTGTACATAAAAATCCCACTCCTCCAAGCCATTCAAGACATTCCGATATATGCAAAGACTATCAAAGAGCTATGTATAAAGAAACCAAGGAGGAAAATAACAAGCAACCCAAAAGTCCAAGTAGTTGGCACTCTATCCGATTTATTATCAGGGAAAGAAACACCCGTTAAATACGAAGACACAGGAAATCCAATAGTAAACGTACAAATCAATGGACAAACCTTCTCAAATGCCTTAGTTAATCTAGGAGCTGCAATTAATATCTTAACAACCACCACTTGCCAAAAACTGGGCATTACATTAGTAGAACCGACCTCCACTTTATTAGAACTAGCTGACTGATCTGTGGTTCGGCTAGAAGGCACGCTACATGATGTCATGGTATTTGTTGATTCCTGGGAGTATCCGGCCGATTTTCTGATAATAAACCCCAAAAATTGAGTTAATGGACATTCGTTGATTTTAGGCAGACCTTGGCTTGCAACTGTCGATGCTTATATTGGCTGCCGACAAGGCAGTATGACCATAGCTAGGGGGGCAAATATCAAGAATCTAGCTTTATATCCCCCAACGCAGCTAAGTGTCACGATAATAAAAACTAACAAGTATCCTGTATCATACCTTACCGAAAATATTAGATCTCCATCAACCATAGAAGAGGCCCTCGATTTCAAAGACCAAACAGAAGATGATGCCATTAACAATTTTATTAGCCAAACTAAAACCAGATCCCGCATACAATGTCATATGATAGAGGCAGCATTTGATAATGAATTAGAAGAAGATCCTCTTAAAGATACGCAAGATCAAACAATACCTGCTACCTTTGTCTCAAATAGTAAAATTGTGGAAATTGACCCAGGAAAGACTTTAAACATTAATACCAATCTGACTCCCGAATAAGAAGAGAAGCTCATCCAACTACTGAGGAAATACAAAGAAGCATTTGCATGGGACTATCCTGATATGAAAGGAATTGATCCCCAGTTATGTACACACCACATTTACATAGAAAAAGATGTGAGACCTGTTCGCCAACCACAAAGGAGACTTAATCCTCACCTAAAAGACATTGTAAAAGTTGAACTTCAAAAACTTTTAGATGTGAACTTCATCTACCCTATCTCCGATAGTAAATGGGTCTCTCCACTTGTCGTGGTACCAAAGAAGAATGGGAAGTGGAGAATTTGTGTAGATTATAGAGAACTAAATAAAGCAACACAAAAATACCACTTTCCCCTTCCATTTATTGACCAAGTATTAGACACTCTGGCAGGAAAGAAATTCTTTTCTTTCTTAGATGGCTTCAGTGGATACAATTAGATTTAGATTGCCCCTGAAGACCAAGACAAAACCACTTTTACTTGTCCTTGGGGAACATTTTCCTATAGAGTTCTACCTTTTGGCTTATGCAATGCTCCTACCACATTTCAAAGGGCTATCCTCAGCATCTTTTCAGACTTAATAAATGAAGGACTCGAAGTATACATGGATGATTTTACACCATACGGAGATGATTTTGATCCAGCATTGGACACACTGGAAAAAGTTCTCCAGCGCTGCATTGCCACTAGGCTCTGTTTGAGCCATGAAAAATGTTATATGATGATGACTGAAGGACTTATTCTAGGCCATTATATCTCAGCAGCTAGCATACAGGTAGACCCAGCCAAAATTCAAATAATTTTACTAATTCCCACTCCCACCACTCAAACAGAGGTACGCAGTTTTCTTGGATTTTTTGGTTACTATAGAAGATTTATAGAACATTTTTCACATATTGCTGCACCTCTATATGCATTGACAGGTAATGTTGACTTTCTTTGGACAGAAAAATGTGACCGTGCTTTCCAAGATCTGAAGAGGCTTGTGTCAACAGCCCCAGTCCTTAGAGGACCAAATTGGGACCTGCCATTTCAAATTTCATCAGATGCCTCAGATACAGCTATTGGAGCAGTCCTTGGGCAGGAAGAAGATAAAAAACCATATGCAATTTATTATATTAGCAAGAATTTATCCCCCGCTGAATTGAATTATACCATTACTAAAAAGGAATTTCTAGTTGTAATACATGCTGTCAATAAGTTTAGGCATTACTTCACTGGATATCCTGTTATCTTGTATACATATCAGTCTGCCATAAAGTATTTAGCAAATAAACCAATCACAAATGGTAGAATAACCAGATGGCTGATTTTATTGCAGGTATTTGACATCACAATCAAGGACCGCCCTGGAAAAGAAAATATTGTAGCTGACTTTCTCTCACGGATGCCCAAACCTATGGATGCAGCAGCAGTTGAAGATCAATTTCCAGATGAGCATCTATTCGTTGTTACTGTTAAAACACCTTGGTACGCTGATGTTGCGAATTACTTAGCAGTAGGCAAATTACCGAAACATCTAACCCCCAATGAACGAAAACAGATTGTCCAGTGAAGTGCTCGATTTCCCTGGATTGAGGGCTACCTATTCCATACAGGAGTAGATATGCACATCAGGAGATGCGTCCGCGAGGATGAAATGTTTGACATTTTGAAAGCTTGTCATGACGGACCATGTGGCGGACACTTTGCCGATCGGAGAACTGGACATAAGGTGCTCCAAATAGGGTATTATTGGCCTACGATCTTCAAAAATGCAAAGAAGTTCGTTCAAGCTTGTGACAGTTGCCAAAGTACAGGATGCCCTGGTCAATGTGACGAAATGCCCCTAAATCCATAGCTGGTTATTGAACCATTCGAGCGATGGGCACTCAATTTTGGTGGTCCAATTAACCCATCCTCGAACCAGAAAACATATGTTCTCGTGGCAACAGAATATGTCACCAAATGGGTTGAAGCAGAGGCATTGCCGAGAGCTACAGAGGATTCTGTCATACAGTTCTTGTTCCATATATTTGTGCGATATGGGCTTCCGAAAGACAAAATTACAGATGGTGGACCATAGTTTGCTGGTAACAAGATTTCCACAACACTAAAAAACTATCATATCCAGCATAAAATTACTACTCCATATGACCCACAGGCAAACGGTCAAGTAGAGAGCAGGAATAAAATAATAGAAGCAATCTTAACAAAAACCATTGCGTCACATAGACACGATTGGGCTGCTAGATTACCATAAGCTTTGTGGGCTTACAGAACAACATGGAGAAGCACTACTGGCTATTCACCATACCAATTGGTATTCGAAAAGGAACAAATTTTTCCTATAGAATTCAAAATCCAAACATTGCGAACAGCACAAGAAGTTGGTCTAGATCTAAATGAGGCACATATTAATAGATTACCGTAGATCAATGAGCTGGATGAGATTAGGCTCTCTGCCCTTCAACACACTGCATTATTCCAACAGCAGTGAGCTAAATGGCACGATGCTCTCATAAAAAAGAAAGTCTTCCATGAAGGAGATTGGGCGCTCTTATACGATTCCAGGTTTCAGGATTTTCCCGGGAAGCTTCAGACGCGTTGGTTAGGGCCATACGAGATCCAAAAGGTACATGATAATGGCACCCTTACTCTAGTCACTATTGACGAATCTAGACATACCTTCAAGGCAAACGGCCACCGAGTTCAACTATACCACAAACCACTTACTCTGGAATCCTTCTACCAGCAACTCTGTGAATATTCTGACATGCAAATTTTGGTGGAGGAAGAGAAATCTCCCTCACCTCTGGTTCATTAAAGTGATTTAATTGTTTGTACATTTTGTACATAATTCTTTTGCTTCGTTAGCATAGATTAATCTCTGTATATATTTTTTTGCACTTTGCTATTCCTTTTCGAAGAATCAACAATTCTATTGTCTTTGCTGTTCTTTTTAGAAGGAACAACACCTTCACTATCTTGCTGATTGCTTCCTTTCAGCTTGCATTTTTCTGCTGTTCCTTTTTCAAAAGGGACAACACTGTTGTTTTTGCTGTTCCTTTTCTAAAGGAACAGCATTTGTGTGCACTTTCGTTTCTCTGTTGTTCCTTTGGAATGTTTTGCTGTTCCTCTTCCGAAAGAATAACACTTTTTGTATTAGTTGTTCCTTTTTCACTTTGCTGTTCCTTTTCCAAAGAAACAACACTTTTGCGTTTTTGTTGATTCCTTTTCCAAAGGAACAGAACTTTCGGTTTTTGTTGTTCCTTTTCCAAAGGAACGACACTTTAGTTTTTTATTGTTCCTTTTCCAAAGGAACAGCACGTTTGGTTTTTGCTGTTCCTTTTCTAAAGGAACAACACTTTTGGTTTTTGCTGTTCCTTTTCCAAAGGAATAACACTTGTGTTTTTGCTGTTACTTTTTCCAAAGGAATAGCGCTTTTGGTTTTTGCTGTTCTTTTTCCAAAGGAACAACGCTTGTGTTTTTTTTACTGTTCCTTCTCCAAAGGAACGACAATGGCATTTTCTGCTGTTCCTTTTCCAAAGGAACAACACTTGTACTTTTTGCTCTTCCTTCTCGTATTCCTTTTATTGATGCTTTTCTCCTTGCTGTTCTAATTAAAGGACAGCTGTCGTTCTTCTCAATATATGATAATTTCGAGTCTTTTTGGAGCACAGCTATACACTTATGCAATGAATACAAAACTAGAGCTACTCAAATCAGTAAATCACATGAAAATCGCTATTTTTATAGGAAATTGATTTGAATTGATAAGAGGAAAGAGGAAAGGACACAATTATCCATCACTTTCGCTATCATTATCCTACTAATACTGATATGATTGCTTATCTTTATCACGGTGGTTCTTTTTTTTAATTCCCACAATCTTCTTTCATCATTATTAAGGAATAAGAACAAGGGGTATATTTTTCTATTGAGATGTTAAGACTTCTTCCACGATTCCTACTCTTGAGTGTTGAACCACCCTTTGTGTATACATACGAAAGTACTTTAGAAAAAGAAAAAAAGAAAAAAAAAGAAAGAGAAAAATTATTATATAACTTATGGGTTGTCAAATGTAGGATAGGGGGTCTCATCAAGAGCCAGCCTACCATGATCATAAGGAAGAAAGTGAAGTGGCATTCCCACTATGGCCACCACACCAAGGATATGATCCAAGAGGCACATCAGAAAAAATAAAGAGTCCTTGGAACAGGAGGTCTCATCATGAGCCGGCCTGCCCACTTTTCACTCCTTCCTGGGGAATGGCATTATGGTTTAACTGGTTACCAAGCCAGCATAATGGCCTCTATTTTGACATTGTATAACACTTCCTAAGCATACACAAAGGATCATGGTTCCATGGGTGAAATAAACAACTCTGTCAAGGTTATGGACACCTGTCGGCAACAGAGCTCTGTTAATGGTATTGAAGTCACATTCCTTATACACCAATAGTAATCATTAACACCCTTCTTTGTCTTATACCTTTGTAATATGTCACATGAGATTATGTATATCATTTCCCCGAACCATTAAACACATGAAAATCTATTACAGCCAATCATGACAAAAAAAGTTGATAATGACCGCATCGGACTTTTTGTGCACGTCAGCTGTCCTATCCTCCCAGCCTCGCATCATATCATAGCATTCTCTTATTTGTTAAGCGATCCTACTATATACCTCGATTTCGGCAATCTGCTCTCTTTGTAAAACATGGCATTTTGGTATACGTTATTCCTTTATGACTCTGTACTATGGCAAGTTGGCACGCCGCTCCCTCATTTGACGGCCGAGGGCAGCCTATCACATTGCAGGGGGGAGGCAGGTGACCTCATAATTTACTGGTATACGTGTCAGACTATTATTCAGAAAACTGTTTACTTGGAAATAGCAAGGCTCAACGGTATATTGTTTTTAATCTGCATGGCTTGTTGTTCCTAAGCCATTTCCGTATTATGCTCTGTAGCAATTAGTAAGTTACCCAGGATTTGAATGAGCCCTGTTGTTTCGTTATTTTCTCTGTATTTCTAACAGTTTGAACAGCCTGTTGTTCCATTACCGTCTCTACGTTTTTACAGTGAGCTAAAGCATGGGAGGAAGATCAATTCGGAGAGAACCACAGGTATTGACAGTTTCTGATGCTGCACGGGAAATCCTGGCAAGGGTAGGATGGCTAGTTTATCTTAATCGTTTACAGGAATCCAACGAGACCGTAGCAATAGAATTCTTGCAGAACTTGCAAGAATATCACTCCACAGTAAGGGGGAGACACATAGCAGTCACCGATGACGTAATTGCAGAGGTCTCGGGACTGCCAGCCACTGGACCTGTGTGGACTCTAAAGAAGGAGAGACTATGAAAGATCATGAAGATCTTCCAAGATGAAGGCCAGAACCTGACAGTCAGAGGAAAGGGAGTCCTACCAGCAGCATTGGGCGAGCCGTGGGCAGAATTGGCGAAGATCATCTAGAGCTACATCACCTGTGAAGGCAGGAAAGACATGGTAAGACCACGACACCTTAAACTCTTAGCTGTATTAAAACAGAAATGCTCTGTGAACTTACCTGCATTTTTAAATTCATTACTTCATGATGTCGCCCGAAGTATGAGGAAATCACAACATGTACAATTGATAGTAAGTCACCATGGGCTAATATAGCTAATAGTTAGCCACAGTGTTGCTCAGCAACAGAGCAGCTGGGAAGAGTTAATTGCCATGATAGAAGGGGGATTGACTATGCCTACCCCCAAAACGTAAGCATGCTACCAGTACACCAGATAGACCATCGAAACGGAGGAAATGAGTGAGATTGGCATGGATTAGAGGGAGGTTGGAAAATTCCCAAGGAGATACTAGCCAACCAGTGGAGATAGATGATTCAGGGGATGAGCAACCCCTGCAATTGGAAGGAGAAGAGAATGAGAAAGGATTGGAAGGAAATGAGGAAGGAGAAACAGAGGAAGAGGGCGAGCAGCCTGGGCAGGAGGAAGTAGAAACAGAGTAACGCGACGATAGCCCATTGCAAAACCCATTGCAAGGGGATGAATTAGCCAAAATTCTGGCCAATATGGGTGAATATGCCCAACCTCTCAGCCCGCTAGGCCTCCACATTGAAAAAGAGCCAAAAGAGCATTCTGCTCAGGACAAGGATGCACCCGAAGAATTACGCGACAAGGAAGTAGAAGAAGAGAATCATCCTGTTCATGATGAAGGTATGATAGGAGAGAAAAGTGATACAGAGGAGGAACAATTTGTTCCCAGCCAGACTACACCGGAAGAAGTCCAGGAAGAAGAAGGGGTGGAAGTCACCTATGAAATAATAGAGCCAGCTAGGGTTTTTACTCCTGAGCAACCTGAACAAAATAGCGAAGGAGCACCCCGAGAAGAAAACTAGGGAATTGGCCAAGGTGACAACCCAGGCCCGACTAAACAAATAGTTGTTCCTTCTAAGGAACCAAAAGAAATTAAACGATTACGAAAAGAACAACAAAGATTGTTGAATGTGATAGCACGACCTCGACAACAAATCAAGGTTTTGAAAATGAGAAAGAGAGCAAAGAGGACTTCAGGGGGAAGACATGCAACCACTCCGGTGAGATCCCCCAAGAAAAAGGTTCGAAGGACCCATGTCTAGCCTGCTGTTCAAAACCCTGTCGAAGAACAACCGGTTGTTCAAAACATTGTTGAAGAACAGTCTGCCGTTCAAAACCCTATTGAAGTGCAGACTGCCGTTCAAAAGCAAAAGGAACAACATTCATCTGTTGCCCATGTTGAAGTGCAAACATACGATATATCGGCCTGTGACAAAGAAGTTCAGACAGAGCCACAGTCCTCTGAAGGGATGCAGACTATAAACACAAGGCGACACAATAAAAAGGTTCAAGTAAATCTTCCACTTGCCACTACTACATGCGAAAGTGATCCGAGGAAAGTAACCCATCGAGAGGATTTGATGTAAGCTCAGCAAGCAGTAGCAAAACTCACAAAACAAACGGTTTCTCGAGAAAATTATGAAGAATTACAACAACAGCTAAGGAACATCAATCTATCCGAAAGCCAGGCTTTTGAAGGTTGGCGAAAGGAAGAAGAGAAAGTTGCAAAGGTAACTCATAGGTTAGATGTAGTTATCAAGCAGATGGATACCTTATGCTCTTTGTACACTGACGTCCTAGCATGTAGAGCCCCTGCTAAGAATTATGCCTTGTTTTTAATGGAACGATATTTGCAATTGAAAATTAAGGCTGTCAAAGCAGGAGCCCCTATACAAATTAATATTATTGATGTTTTTATAAATTGTTGTAAGCACTATGGAGTAAAGACCCAAAGACCACCGTGCGAATTCTATCTGCATAACCTCCTATTAGACCAAGAGACAAAGCAGAACCCAGGCCCTTTCATTGGGGATATCCAACTGCAGGCATTTGTTTCATTTGGAGTTAATCAAATCAAATGGCTTAAAGTCTATCATGCCTTCCAAAGACAAGAAAACAGATTAGACATATGGGTAAGAGCTGAGCGTAGAGATCCATTACAATTATGGAATAAGCACAGGAGTCTCATGAGGACTCCAGGCATGATTGAAGCATTAGGACCCATTCATACAGCAATCAATCGGCAAGGGATAGAATACTTCTTTACCATTAAGGACCTTGCCATTATAGCTGTTAAATTTCGATATCAGACCTCTAATCCGAATATCCAACTCAAGGAACCATTTAATTATGAAAACTTTATGCTAGCCGCTGATTTTTTGAGCCTCTATGGTGAATTTATCTGGAGGGCAGGGCCATCTTGGTTAGAATATAGGTTTAGGAGTCCGATTATTTGGCACCCTGCACCTGGGTACCAAGCCCTGTATGAGATGCCTGAGGGCCAAATAGGCCATCTCTTTGAACACCTAGTTAAACATCATGGTTGTAGACCACCACATGAAATTCCGTCTCCAGCTTACTTTCTCATTGCCTTACATGTCAACTACAATGTTTTCATGAGGGCATGAAAAAGAGTAAGCAGGGGGGTGTGTGGAGTACTGAAGAAGGTATGTTTTATTGATTATTTTGTCATCTTTTCTTTAAAAACTCATAATCCCTTCGCATCATGAACTAGGTAAATAATAAGAAAATATGGCAAAATCTATGAGATTTGTATGTAACAAAAAATAACTAATAATCGCCATTTTCTTATGCAGAAAAAGGGAAAAACGAAAGATTGTTGTCCCAAGGAAAAAGACAGAGTAGAGTTAACTGTTGTCCCTGTGGCAGGAAACCATATGCAGACAAGGCGATCCAAACTGAAGCATATCAGCCAAGGAAAGGAAAAGGAGATATCAAATCGGCGCAAGAGAACAAGGGGATAACTAGAATTAATAGTTTGGCGAATCCCTCAGGATCCTCTGATCTTGAGGGATCGCAATCTTAACTATTTTTGCATCATTGATATCTCCGCTTGGATGTTATAAAAAGGGGCAGCACTGCTAGCCCAAGGGACGGGTTGTTGTTACTCTTATGTAATTTCTCGTTGTATTTAAAACTTTGATCATCGACTCTCGTTGAGAAGTGATCCACTATAACTTTGTTTGGATGCTTTAATATAAATCTGGTTGCTGTTCCATCTTTGATCCTGGAATAATCTCAAGCGGTGTATCCCTGGAGGCTAAGGGCCCGGCCCTGGTGGAACACTTGCTCTTGTACCATTATCTTTAATTCATGTGTGGTTTTCATTATCAGCTTTGATCGGTAATCTGGTGTGTTTTGTTATTTTATATTACAGCTCTGTTATATTTACAAGATCGTTCTCTGTAACAGGAATGTCGTATTGTTCATTCTGACTTCATAACGCATTGTTGTTCCTTTAAATCATTGATGTAATAGTACTGTTCTTTACAGAATGCTATTGCTGTTCAATTACAGAGTAACCAGGCTGTAATATTCTTAAGTTGGTATTACTGTATTCATCTATGGTTTATACTCAATTACGATTGCTGTTCAATTGACATTGCTATTCCATTACGAATTGCGATCGTTGTCCTTTATAATTGAGATTAATATTTGTGGTATCGGAGGCAGAGTACTATTTCTCTCAATATCAATGTGTTTTGTGTGTGATATTTATTTCGGTTTGCTATACATTGACAATTGGCTTTAAGTGTTGTTCTATATTTCATTGTTAACTAGTTGCCGTTCTATTTCCATTTGTTGTCCGATTTATTCTTAGAGTAAGGATTGCTCTCTGATTTCTGTAGGATACGATTGCTGCCTTTATTTCCTTAGAGTCAGGTTTCGTTGTTTATTAAGACTAGTTACTGTTCCATTTCCTAGTTGCTGTTTCAATTATAGTTGCTGTTCCATTTCCTGTTATTTGCGTTGCCATTGCATTGAACGATCTGAAACCGTAGTGAGCATTGACATTCGTTCTCTAGTTCCCAGGTTGATGATCTGTTCCTTGCTTGTCTTCAGTTACATCAATTTACAGAGGGATGAGTTATTGTTACTGCACCCTTGACTGATAATTTACTTAGTCTTCTGAATGCATGATTTAAATGCTTTGATGTAAGTAGATCTTATTTTAAGCATTTGTTTACTCTTGTATTTTCTTGAGCAATATACTACTAGCATTACTCTGACAAATGATCGCCTCAAACTGAGTACACTCTTTGAAATAACAAATCGTTCCTGGATTGACAAGTTAATGTGAGGTAATTAGAGGTGAAAAAGACCCTTTTTACGGCTCGACACAAGGCATAGGTTTTATGATGGTCACCCACAATAGGACTAGGTGAAGAAAAGATGAGAGAAAAGATTCAAGAGAGATTAATTTTCTTTGAGTTTTAAATGATAATAGATCATTTGGAATGCCACTAACCTAAGGAGACCTAGACCAAAATAGTTTTGAGACTAGGTCTTCATATTTTCTCTAAACAAAATTATGGGATTGTCTTCAAAATTGGAGGGCAAGGAGAGGATACACCTACACAGTCCTCCACCAACTCGCTCCTCAAATCAATGGTTGTAGAGGAGATTGTTGGATGCCCTAGCTAGGCCATCTAGGGCTAGGGAAGATTTTTTTTTGGAAAGGGAAATGTTTTGGGTGATCACCAAGGATTGAGACCATTGCCTAGCCAATTTTGGAGAATGGAGTCAAAGTGAAATTGATTTATGATTTTTTTTCTCTTTCAAAGACTCATCCTAAATCTTCACATGGCCTAGAAATACAACAACTAGGTTACAAGAAAAATTTATACTTCTTTAGAAGAATTTATGGAGTTTTAAGGTGAAAGGTATTAATCTACCCCTAGGAATAGTTGGATCTTATTTCTAGGATGAGTAATATATACAATGTGCCAAGATTATATGTGATTATGAATTTTGCATCAATAATTAGGGCACAAAACAAGATAGCAATCTTCCAAACGTCAAAACACATTAATTAACATTCAGTTCATCCAAAAATAATAGGTTTGAGTTCTTTTCTTCAAATGGATCCCAATCTTATGTGATGATGAGAGGTGAAATGATTCTCTCTTATTTCTATACACTCCTCTAAGAAGTTTGAATGGCTAAATTAGGCCAAATGGTGCCCCTAACAATAAAATAATGTACAAATAACAACAACTCGGTGACAAGACCACCAAATAGCTCCATAATAAGAATAGTTAACCTCTCAAGAGGGCCGAATGATAGACAAGTAGCTATTAGGGCCATTGGAAGCCCAAATGAGGCCCAATATGTGTCAAAATTAATAGAAGGGATCCAAAAACAATGATGAAGGGGGTGGCCCCTTGATATCCAAGAAAATGACCTATGGCTCCCCCAAGTGGCTGTGGTGGCACAAAAGCATTCTCATGGGTGTCCAACTAAATCGAACAAGCATGTATCTCATCTGTAAAGGGCTAGAGCAATGATGCAAGACCTCCTTTGTCTCCCATGGTGAGACAAACCCCATCTGGGCCTTGGATCAACTGGCCAGAGGATAAGGACACAGGTTCTTTTTCAACAAGTAGATAGATATGCAAATTTGCTTTTTTTCACACACAGAGGATGGACTCTATGGTTTCATGTATCTTCCTTTCAGTAGAATTTGAAAAAGGAGGAGGCAGATTTCGGATGCAGAGAAGAAAACAAAAAACTGTGTAGACTCAGGGAAAATATGCAGGCAGACTTTCACTCTTTTTTTCAATCCAATGCTGTGTTTAATTCACCACCTTACTCAAACAAGTCATATGCAGAGAGGTTTTCCCGAGCCTACCTCGTTTTGAGCTTGAATTTCGACGAAAATCTCGGGTTTTCTTTCTGCAAAGCTGTTCTCTGCCTTTCTTATAGAAGTCTCCCGTCTCCTGTAAAATGAAACTGTGCTCCTGTAGAGCCCGATATAGAAGTCTCCCGTCTTATAAAAAAACTGGCAAAAAACTGGCGGAGGACAATTGGTTAGCTGCTTTGGAAGTGGTAGGTGCGTACTACAGTCGAGGACATCGTGAATGAGAAATGAACAAAGGGTGGCGAAGGCTTCAACTGAGTTGTCTTTTAACTGTTGGTGTGATCCGTGGTGAGGAGATGAGGTGGCCGGATGGGTACGTTATCCCCATCCGGACCGTTGGTCCTACGTCACGGTCATAATGTTTCTACATGCCGTCTGACCGCCATCACCTCCCTTACTCCCGTTATCCACCGCCACCACTACCAGTCCCGAATGTTTTTTCCGAATGGACATACCACACGTGCTGGCTGTCTATCTGATCAACAGCTTTGAATTTGATGGGGCTCGTTTAAATTCCACGAGGATGTGTAACTGAACAAGGGTGGCCAGTTAACTGGCCACCGATTCCATTCAATTGTAACCATTCCCATAGTCATGCAGCCTTGAAATATGATTCATGCAACCAAGGAATAGGTTTAGGCACTTACCTGCTCAGTCGCGGCCGTGTTATGCATATTTCAGATTTTGGAACCCATTTCTTCACTGTTGTTGCTGCTTGCGCTCTGCATGCTCGGCCTCAGGCTTTTGCTGATGTTCTCACGTTCAAACAGAGCTCCTTGCATGTTTCATATGCCCTACTTTGCTAACCCTGTCTCTGGAGTATGCTTTTCAGAGGGATCAGCTGCTACAGGAATCTTGTAGGATTTCCTGTAGTTGCTTCTCCTTCTGAAATTCAAGCTAATATCTGAGTAGGGCTACAACTGCTGAAGAAGGTCTCGGCTGACAAGGAATCACAGATGGAAGGTATCAGGTAGGGTGAGTGAAAAGGTTGCTGCTTTGATTTGTCATTAATTTTTTTTGTTTGCAGCATGAAGGAAACAAAATTTCTGTGTGACTGTGCAGGGACATAAAAACGAGTGCAATGAAGGTGTACAGAGATGGAAAAGGCGACATGGGACGATGGATGGAGGCAGGGAGGTTCACAGGCCTCAAAGATAGATTTTCGACCCTCGGGTCCTCCTCTAAGATTGATTTTGGCTTTTCTGTAGTTTCTACAGGATCCTCTTGTAGAAGATACAGAGTTTCCTGTAGGATGCAAAATTTTAGACCAAATGAGACCAAAACTTGGGAAAGGGTAATGGTGATGGAGGAATGGACTGTGAGGGATGCATGTAGCCTGGTCATGTCCTTTGTTTTTGTCTTGTGCGATCCTCCTACAACCTGCAATGACCTTCCTGCAACCTGCAATTTATTCAAAAGGAGTTAGGTTTATCTTTTTTCTTTTCTTTTTTCTTTTTTTCTTCTCCTTTTTTTTTTTTTTTTTTTAGTCTGAGACAGCTGGGGTACCTCCAGGAGGTTTTCACCCTCACTATCTGCCCTGGGCGCCTCCAAGAGGTTTTCACCCAGGGATCTTTTATTCCATTTTCTTTTTCTGTGTTTTTTTCTGTTTTTGTTTTGTTTTGTTTTGTTTTGCTCATGGTGTAGGTGGAGTGGAGACAGGGACCTGCTCCACTACCAATACTGATTTACCCAGAGTCTCAATGAACTCCTGCTTGGAAAGGGGCTTCCTGTAGATCTTCAATCTATGCCCATTGACGAGCATGGGGATGGCTTCTTCATCAATGGTCCGAATAAGGATTGAACCATTGTCATTGCATGTTTCCACTGTATATGGTCCCAGCCATCTTGTCCTCAGCTTGCCCTTGAAATCCTTGTATCTTGAATCATACAGCAACGCCCAATCTCCTGGTTGAAATTGTTTTTCTTTGAGGTGTCGGTCATGCCATATCTTTCTTTGAAGTTGGACTACCTCTGAGTGGAGAAGGGCCTGCATTCTCTGTTCATCTAATCCATTCAGCTGAAGCAATCTTTCCTGTTGTGCATGGCTGAGATCTAGGTCCAGCTGAGCTGCCATCCTCAATGTGTTATATTCAAATTCTATGGACAGCAAAGCCTTCTTCCCATAGACCAGCTCATAGGGTGTGAAACCTGTTGTAGTTTTCCAAGTAGTGTTATAGGCCCAGGTGGCCTCAACCAAGCGATCTACCCAATATTTTCTGTTGTTGCTCACTACTTTAGTCAAAATCCCTTCCAAAGCTCTGTTAGTAACTTCCACTTGCCCATTTTCTTGTGGATTATAAGGGGTGGAAGTTCGGTGCTTAATCTTGTGATGAGTGAGTAGGTCTTCAATCAGGTTAGAGGTAAACTAACTTCCTTGATCTGTGACTAATTCTCTTGGGTAGCCAAACTTGTAGAAGATATTTTCCCTCAAAAACTCAGCTATTTTTTCTTCTATTGCTGCTTTGATTGCCTTTGTTTCCGACCACTTTGTCAGGTAATCTGTGCACACAATGATGTAGGACTTCTGTTTTGAAGGAGGGTTGATAGGACCCACAAAGTCCATGCCCCACTTCTCAAATGGCTCGAAAGTCACTTGAGGCTGCAAGGGCATCTCATCCTTTGGAGTAGGTTTCCCCATCCTTTGACATCTGTCATATTTGCTAATGTATCTCCTAACATCTTGATGAAGAGTGGGCCAATAGTACCCTGCTTGCAGAATTTTGAAGGTGGTTCTCTTTGCTGAAAAGTGGCCCCCACAGGGCCCATCATGATAGGTTAGGAGGATGTCAAAATCTTTCTCCTCCCTAACACATCGCCTCAAAATCTGATCTGGGCCAAGTTTAAAAAGATTGCCCCCAATCCAAGTGAATGGGGCACTTTTCCTCACGATCTTGCTCTTCTCTTTTGAGGACAGGTATGGCGGAAACTATGCTGAAACCAAATAATTTGCTATATCAGAAAACCATGGAGAGAGTACTGAAATAGCAAATAGGTGTTCATCTGGCATTTGATCATCCACCATCCCTTCTTCACCTGTAGGCAGATCTAGTCTAGACAGAAAATCAGCAACAACATTTTCCTTACCTGGCTTATCAACAATGGTCAAATCAAATTGCTGCAATAAAAGTAACCATCTAATGATACGAGCGTTTACATCAGGTTTATTCATCAAATACCTAATTGCAGCATGATCAGTATGCACGAATGTTTGATAGCCAGTGATGTAGTGTCTGAACTTGTTTAGGGAATGGACTACAGCCAAGAGCTCTTTCTCGGTTACAGTGTAGTTTAACTCTGCCTTGGACAGGTTTTTACTGACAAAATATATGGCATATGGTAGCTTCTCTTGAACTTGTCTTAAGGCTGCTCCTATAGCTTTGTTTGGGGCATCTGTTTGAATGTGGAAAGGTAAGGCCCAATTTGGACCTCTCAAGATTGGGGCAATTATCAGCTTACCTTTCAAAGCATCCAAAGCCTCTTAACAATTGTCAGTCCATATGAACTCAGCATCTTTTCCCAAAAGACCAAAAAATGGAGAGGCTAGCTTACTAAAATCTTTAATGAATCTTTTATATATCTTGCTAAGCCTAGAAAACTCCAAACATCTCTTACTTTTTGAGGAGGCGAGACCCTTTGGATGATAGCAATCTTGTTGGTATCCACCTGTAAACCTTGTTGAGAAATTGTATGACCTAACATGGTCCCTTCAGTCATTAGGAATTCACATTTATCAGGACTGAGGGACAAGTTCATTTCAATACACTTGGCTAAAACTTTCCTCAAGTTAGTCAAAGCTTCTTGGAAGTTAGAACCATAAGGGGTAAAGTCATCCATATAGATTTCCACTGAATCATGAACTAGCTCAGCGAATATACTCAGTACTGCTCTCTGGAAAGTGGCAGGAGCGTTGCACAACCCAAAGGGAAGGACCCGGTAGGCAAAGGTACCCCATGGACAAGTGAAAGTAGTCTTATCTTGGTCTTCCGAGCTGATTTGGATCTGATTGTACCCACTAAACCCATCTAGGAAGGAAAAGAACTTTTTCCCTACTAGGCCATCCAACACTTGATCTATGAAAGGAAAAGTGAAATGGTCCTTCTTGGTGGCTTTGTTAAATTCTCGATAATCTACACAAATTCTCCACTTCCCGTTTTTCTTGGGCACAAGCACCAAAGGAGAAACCCAATCACTGTCAGAGATGGGGTAGATGAATCCTGCATCCAGCAACTTTTGCAGTTCTTCTTTAACAATGTCCTTAAGGGATGGATTCATCCTCCTTTGAGGTTGCCTGACTAGTTTACAATCCTCTTTAATGTAAATGTGATGAGTACAAACTGAAGGGTGGACTCCTTTCATCTCCTTATAGCTCCAAGCAAAAGCATCCAAATGGCTGTTCAATAAGCTACACAGCTGTTTCTCCTGACAGGTGGATAGGGATGAGTTGATCTTCAAGATTCTTTCAAGGCAAAATTCCACATTCTTAACTCGGAGAGAGGTCGGATCAGCCACACAGAGATCAACTAAAGCACTGGTTTGGGTTTCTTCCACCAACTCTTCTAATGGCAACACACTGGGGGGTGGATTTTGAATCAAATTCTCAATAAGATCATCCTCGGTTTGAGGACCTCCCCTGGTGGTTTCCACTGTGCATAATGGTGTGGAGTAGACTTCATCCTCATCTTCCTCCTCCAACCAGAGAGGTAAGTCATGTTCTAGCAAAGGTTGGGCAGGAGGATATAGGACTAGCTGTTTGGACATATGCCCATTCTTGATGGTCATGCTCCTAGCTCAACAACTGATGTAAGCATCTGCAGTAGCTAACCAAGGCCTCCCCAAGATGAGGGGATACCCAGTGAGTTTTTCCTTTGGATGAAAAACCAAGAAGTCAGCAGGGTACTCTCAGGAATCAATGGAGACCATGACATCTTCCACAATCCCCTCAGGAGTCATAGTGGAGTGGTATGCCAGCTGCAGTACTGTTGAGGTCTTTCTTAGGGAACTCTGAAGGTTGAGTTTAAGCATAGTGTCCCTGGTCATTACGTTAATGGAAGCCCCTAGATCAATCAAGGTGTGGAGGATTATGGTGCCATTGATGTGGACATTGACTACAGGACTCCCAGGGTCTAGATATTTTGGACAAATTACCTGTCCCAACATCAAGACAGACAGTTGTCCTATGACATTGATAGTTGGGGCATCTCTCTTGCGCCTGCCTGGGTGCCTAAAACACTTCTCTTTGACCAACTTATTGTAGATTGGTACATCTTTGATGGCCTGGAGAAGTGCTATTTTCACACATAACTGTTTAAGTTCTCCCAAAAGTTCAGTTTCTTCTGGGGTTGGTTGCGTGGTTCTAGTTAGTCTCTCAGGAAAGAGTGGAATGGCTTTGGGTTCACTTCCCTGTTTCTCTTCCTCATCCTCCTTAGGAGGAGGTTGGCTATCTGGGAGGACCTTCCCAGATCGTAGGTTGATCTCCTGAATCTCCACGGCATAGGTAGGGCATGTTGTTTCTCTAGTATATACCTACTAGGCATGTCTATTATTGGGGTTTGGGTTTGGTTGAGCAAGTATCTGGGGTTGTCTTGGAGGAGCAGGAGGTAATGGTTGTGGTTGAGCAGGTGGTGGATGCAAAAGAGTGGGAGGAGAGTTGTATAGGGGCTTCCATCCCTAATGAGGTGCATTCCACTGAGGTTGTGGCTGAACGTGAGAATGAAACGAGTGAGCAGCTGGTTGAGTATGATATTGAGGAGGATACGACTAAGGAGGGGGTGTGGACTAGGAAGGATGAGCAGGGGGACCCCAAGAAGGCATAGAAGTGGCTTGATTGGGGTTATAATAAGTTTGGGATGTCCCTTGCATTCCTCGCTGGTAACGTCTAGGTCCATGTGGCATCCTTTGGTTCATGAAGTAGAGTGGTTCAGTGGCTCCTTCAGCCCCTTGGTACATATCCTTAAATCCGGGTAAGGAAGGGCATTGATTTGTTATATGGTCTTCTTCATAGACAAAACACACTTCTATAGAGTGTAATGGACATTCGTTCCTAAGATGCTTTCTAGTGCACCTGGGACAAAAGATGGCCAAAGCCCTTTCAGCTTCCTCTTGCTTCTTTTGGATTCGCAAGGTATCCATTTGCATGGCAATAGTCTATCTCATCTCGCTTTTAAAATCTTCCATCTGATTTGCAATTTCGTTTTTAAGGAATGAACTAGATAACGGGGTACTGGTTAAGAGTTGAATTCCCCTACCTCTCTTTCTGGTTGCCCTAGAATGGTTTCTAAACATAGTCTTTATGTCATCATAAGGTCGCTGGTAGATGTTTCCCTTGGCCAGCAAATGGAGGGTATCTAGAAGGTCTTCAGGGACTCCTCTGAGCAGAACCAACTTCAGAGATTCGAGGTCAAGTGTGCACCTGGCCCTTTTATAACTGAGTTGAAACCTTTCTTCATAGCCTTCTAAAGATTCATCAATTCCCATGGTCATTCGAAAGATTTCTTCTTTTGTATCCTTTGACCTACAGTAGTCCCTGTATTTGTTGTTAAAGGCTTGCTGCATCTGAGCCCATGTTGTGATACTGTTTCCAGGTAGCCCCATGAACCAGCGTAGTGTTGCATCCTTGAGGGTAGAGGGAAAGAGTTTCAACTTTTGCTCGTCTTCTACATAGTCATAAATACGACAAAAGACAACAAACTCAAACAAGAAGGTATCAGGGTCTTCAGTAGTCAATCCATGGAAGTGAGGTAAGGCTGAGGGACTTATGTTTTTCATTTCTGTGTCCCCATTGGTCTCTCGGATGGGAAAGGCACCTTCTACTCTCTCCCCATTTCCTCCACCGTTTCTATTTTCAGCCATGGTCTTAGGAGGGATGGTTTCTTGCTCTTCTTCTGTTATAGGATTTTCGTATATCTCTGGAGGTTCACCTATAGGTTCTTCTAGATCACTGCCACCAAAAAAGAGAGAAGGGTGACTCAATGATGTGGTGGGGGTGTTGAGTAGGAATTTTCCTGAATTGTCTTTGTCCCTACGAGGCATGAAAAGAAATCTCTTTTTTGGGTGATTTTTGTTTCTTTTTTCTGTTTGTACTTGCAAAAACTGAAATATATCACACTGCAACTAACTAAAATCTATCTTGCTAAAATGAAAATGCAGAATTGAAATAAAAGCAAGAAAGGACTAATCTATTTTTCTGAAATGAAATTGCATAATTGAAATGAAAGCAGGAAATACTAATCTACGCTTGCTGAAATGAAATTGCGGAATTGAAATGAAAGTAGGAAATGCTAATCTATGCTTGTTGAAATGAAATTGTGGAATTGAAATGAAAGTAGGAAATGCTAATCTACACTTGCTGAAATGAAATTGCGGAATTGAAATGAAAGCAGGAAATGGTCTAATCTACTTTTGCAGAATTGAAATTGCAGAATTGAAATGAAACAACTACTCTACTCTTGTTGAAATAAACTACTTTAGCAGAAGGTTGTAGTAGAAAATAGAAGAAAAGCAGTAATCACAAAATACTCTGACGCTTCCCCGACAACGGCGCCAAAAATATGGTGAGTTCCAGTAAAGCAGAAAAAAGATGCTGCAACTCCTGGGACTCCCTACTTTATTTTTATCAGCCCAGTAGTTCGTAACAAATTTGGAAACGACAGTGCTATATGCACAAGTACTAGCTCTTACTATAGGCTGTCACTTGATCAGCCGGCACAAGTTCACTGGGAGCTTAAGCCAACTTTTATGAGTTCTTAGAAGAAGCTTTTAACTATGATTGAGGAAAGATAACTTAAAAGAGGCTAGTCTACTTGCAGAAAGAAGATGAAAGCTAAAAGGAAACGCAAACCCTAGCAAACCCTAGTTTTACCGACTAACCCTACTTGTGCAAGAAAAGAGATGTAAACTACTGAACTGGATGCCATTGACTATTGAAAAGGTGAAATGCATGTGTTTAAGCTACTTCTAAAGAAAAATATGGAAAAGTCATCTTTTTGTCCTTTTGAGAAATTTTATGCAGAATTATTATGCATGTGTTTTAGCTATTTGTCACTGTGCAGAGGTTTATTGGCAAAAGGAAATGGAGTGGGTGTTTGCAGGAGGTTGGGAAGGTGTGGAGAGGACTTAAGAGGTCCCTAGCACCCTTCTGGAGATTTCCACTGCGCTCAAATTTCAAGAAATCGCTCGCATGAACTTCTACAGGAGGCTGTAGGGGATCCACAGGAAATTCTACAGGAATAGGCTGAAAGTGGTTTTTAGAGGGTTGAAAGTGGAAAAATGGTGGGAAGGTGGAAATGGAGGATGGATAGAGAAGTTAAGGGGTCTAGAACCTGGTAAATGAAGCTCAGGAGTAATGAAGATGGTTGGATTTGTTCAAAGGTGAAGGAAGCAATGTTGCACAAAAATGTAGAAATTAGGGCAAGTTGGGAAAGTATGGCAAATGAGTGAAGGAAATCTTGAAAGAGAGACTAGAGCAAGTTGTATGATGGAGGAAGGATAGGCTGGAGTGTCTTATAGGTGTTCTGCACACTTCTTTCCAAAACTGACCCAAGAAAAAGCTAAGAAAACAGAGTTTTACCTATTTTTACTTAATTCTGACCTAGAAACCAAAAAAGTGATGAACAGAAATTTATAGACAGGAAGTTAGGCAAGAAAGCTATGGAAACTAAACAAGAACAGATCTAAACATCAAATTACAACTGATACCAACTTTTCCAACTCGAAATCTAACACTAGCAATTGCATTGGAAGGCAAAAACAGTGTTTTTGTGGCAGCAAGTGTGCCTTGGTCTCAATTCATGGTCCCAAGGAGGGAGAAAGGAGATCAAGGCCTGCTTGGTAGCCTTTTTGTGGATCTTTTCTGTTATCAAACTATCAAATCAACCTGAAGTAAGAACAACTATCTTAGTCATCAAAAACAAACTAAGTAACAAAGCAAGATTTAACCTATATAACAGAAATCATTTTATGAATGTAGTAAAAACACATAAAAGTACATAAAGGAGGTACTGGGCACTTGGGCTGGGCCCAACCCCAAGAGCTATAGCGCCCTTAGAAAGATCAGTGCTGGTTCAAAGCTGGATTCATCTTCATTGATCAAAATATAATAGTTATATCACAAAACTATCTATAAACAAGCTCAAAAATGAGTTGATTACAAGGCTGCACTAAAGTGCGAAAATGGACTATCAAATGGCTAAACTACTAAGGCTTGAAGCCTTCCTATTTATGCAAGTGAGGACTCCCAATAGTCCTCCTAAACTTTAGGAGCTTGGCTGCCCAAAACTGCAGATAACAACCACTTCACTAGACCTGCTCGGCTGCCCCTTGAAATCATCTTTGGTGGGTTGTTGAACTCCGAGATGTTGGTGGAGAACTCGAGGAAGGGGTCATTTAGTGCAGGAGACACCCTTCCTATAAATCCTCAACCTTGTTTCTTCGAATGTGGCTGCCAATCTGCTCATAAATCCCTGGTTTTGGTCCAAAAATGTCCAAAAATCTGCAATAAATACATATTAGACTTTGTGGTAAAGTGACTATCCCCATTCACTCAATTAACATAAATATATTCAAAAGCATGCATAAAACTATGGAGAATGGTGGATTAAATGAGAATAATAGGCAAAATGAGCCCATATAATTACCCATTTCCGGGGCTCATCACAAACTACCTATAGAAAAACTTTGATCTCTTGGGAATTTCTTTGTTGGTGTGTCTCCAAGGTCTCCTCCAAATTTGAAGGAATTCCAATGGTGGGATTGTGAGATATCCCAAGCCATAGCCTTGAGACCAATCTTTTTATCAAGGTTTCCCTACGTTGCTATCTCATAGGGATCATTTTAGCACCTTTAAGTGAAAATCCTTTCTTTGATCCCCTTCTCTTCCTTGTATAGTTCAATCTCATCATTGGTTGCTAAGCTCCCTCCTCTTGACCTAACCTGGTTCCACTTGGCCTTGTGTGGTCCCATATCTTATCAAAGACAAGTTTTCAAAAACCACTTGGGAAACCAAGTTCCACAAGGATTTTAGGATTTAGGAAGATCCTTTACAAGTCACATTCCCTAAGCCAAGGCCTCGAATCTCTATTCCCCGATCCTCGAGAATCTTTCACCTTGCTTAAGAAGCAAGCAAGTCCCACTCTTGAGTCTCTCCTAGGAAAGGGTCATCAAGATCACCTTACATCCATCTTCATTGATCTATCCCTCATATCGGTGAAACCCTGTAAAGAGTAGGATGCTTTAGTTGTGGTGACAATGGGGTTTAGCTTCATTGTTGCTTTTGACCTAGCAAGTGCCCCTCTAGGATCCCTTGATACATGAGAGGGTTAGCACCACCTTGGAAATCCTTAACATTGGAGAAGAGATGCACATGATGGCCATTTGGAGACCCATGAGACCACTTTTGTGCCCAAAGATGAAATTTTGGGTACATAGAGGGGTATTAACATAGATCTAAGGGCCAAGTATCAAAGGATAATTTTAGAAGGCTTCTATACCTAGCTTGGCACCACGAGGCCTCAAACCATTACTCATATAGCCCTATGCATGGATTGTGTTAGCTCTATAGCTCATATGTGGGAAAATATTTATGATTTATGTTTTGGCTAGTGGGTTGGATTGTAACCTACCCCATCATTGTGATTTCACTTCTTCATTAGTGGGTATTATTCTTAATTGTATCTATTCCTCCTCATATAGATAGAGGAGAGGACACTTTGTCATTCATCATCACTTGGATTTGGAATTTTATCCTCTCTTGAGATTTTTGGCCTCTCATCTAATGTGAAAGATTTCATCTATTGGAGCAAAATTTATCTTGAGGATTTATTCTTGTCTTTGGAGAAGTCACTTTGGATCAAGAATTGGATTGTACATGCATATTTCGTTGTAAGTTCCCTGTTTATTGCAAATTTCTAATTTTTCATGTCTAATGTATGGAATAAATTGTTTATCAAGGTTAAATTTGTGCCCTAAATCTGTTGAATATCAATTGAATGGAAACTAAGTCAAATTGCTGCATGCATTACTCATAGTATATGTGAATGACAATCCCCTTATATCCGCCTGCTAGATCCACTCAAGAACATTAAAATATTTTATGGCTTGAAGAAGGTAATAGTGAAGAAGATGATCAATCTATTTTTGTTATTGATCAAAATCCTCAATTTAGACAATATACTAAAGACAATGAAATCCACGACTTTCTTGTTAATCTTGATTCTTTGCAAAATTTTTGTTTATTTTACGATGTTTTTAGTTCACCTTTTAAAGAAAGTTGTGGCCCTAACACTGCATTAGTATTGCATAATTTGGTAAGAACCATAGAAACTCATGAATCTGATGTTGCCCTTGTCGAGATTAGTTCGGGAAAATTCATGTATATAAACTCTCAAGACAAACAAGCTCAGCAAAAGAAGCTGATCAAAATGTTACAAAACCACACTAGTGCCTTAGCGAGTTATTAGGATATGAAAGGCATTATTCCTAAAACATTCACACATCATGTTTACATTCAGGAGGAAGCCCAACCTGCTCGACAACCCTAAAGGCGAATGAACCCCATGCTCAAGGACATTGTCAAAGAAGAACTTCAAAAACTCCTTGATGCGAAATTCATCTACCCAATCTTCGATAGTTGATGGGTCTCTCCTCTTGTAGTAGTCCCGAAAAATGAGTGTAGGTGGTGTATTTGTGTAAATTATAGATAACCTAAAAAAGTCACCCTCAAGGATTACTTTCTTGTTCCATTTACAGATCAATTATTTGACACCTTGGCTGGTAAAAAGTAATTTTCTTTTCTCAATATATTTAGTAGATACAACTAGATACAGATTGCACATGAAGACCAAGACAAAACTACCTTCCTGTGTCCTTAGGGAACGTACCATTATAGGGCGCTTCCATTCAGTTTGTGTAATGTCCCTACTACTTTTCAGTGGGTGGTTTTAGCTGCTTTATCTGATCATGAGTGTGTTGTGATATACATGGATGGTTTTTCTATTTATGGTAACTCTTTTCATGAAGTGGTAGATAATTTGGAAAAAGTGCCAATAAGATGTCAGGACACTAATCGTGCTTTAAGTAATGTTAAATTTTGTATGATGTTCAATGCAGGAATAGTGCTTGGTCATCTTATGTATATGTTATGTTTTGTAGCATTAGATGTGTTCTAGCCACGAAACTTTGTGGAGAGGCTAGAACGAATGAGTTCTCCAAAACTCAGAAATCGCTTCTGGAAATTCTACCCAGAAGTGTCTCAATTAGATTATTAACCAATTTTTTTAATTATTTCCCAAGTCTAAACTTAGGGAATATGGTTAATTAATCAGTATTGATTGAAATGTGGTGAGAATCGTCTAGAAACTCACATGGATCGACACAGAATTAATATGGGCCATCGATTATGTTTTAATCTTGGCCATCCGTGCTCCAACAGAATATTATAAGACGAAGTCGATGGGTAGATGGAGAACACACCAACGCAGATACTCAATTGTTCAGGCAGATCGATTTTCTTAGTGGCTGAAGTTCAATAAGAGAAAATAGAGCCAGAGGGTGAGTTACAGGGGAGAGAGAGAGGGAATCAATAGTAGTCTGAGAGTGCAGGATAACTTCTAAAAGGGTGAGCGTGAGAGTGGATGTAGTTCATTAGGGCACTGCACAGAGGATGATGCAGTGAGACCAATGTAAGGGTAGAGGGGTTGTTTTGGGGTCAGAGAATTGCTGTGGAGAGTGAGAAATTTAATACTAAAATTCTCTTAGTGTTTCTTTCTCTATTTTTGTTGTCCGGTATCTTGCACATGAATTACAACTAAAGAATAATAAAACCCTCATCTGCTACACCGGTTTTCCCATATTGGGTTTTTCCATGGACAATTGTCCAAAAATCATTGTGTTAATATGCTTATATGTGTGCTAGCATCTGTTTAATTTTTCTTGCATTTATTTTTTCTTAGTATTTAATTTGTGAAGGCTGCAATGTATTTATTTTGATATTTGTCGTAAGAAACTGCAAATAATTTGTTTAATTTATTTAACAAATAGAAGAGATAATGTCAGTTACTGCAATAGGATTCCAGACTTCAGAGCACAGATCATAAGCCGGAGAGCTCAGCGTAGAAGGAAGGAGGCAATTCGAATCTCTGCAGAGGAAGCAGTTCGAAACCCTCTAAGGCAGCACAGTCCCTTGGGCCAAGAGGGTCAGTTTTTGAGGAAATTTATTTTCTGAGAGAGTCGATAGAGAAACTAAATTTTCCATATCAAAGATTGATCGAGACAGAGGGAGTAGCAACAATTTTCTTGTAGAGCAGATTTCCAGCTAGGATGCAGCGTTTTGCAGCATCAAAATCATTGTTGAAAAGGAAAGGAGAAATAACACAGAAAAGTCATGGATAGAATCAACAACCAAGAAGCCTCAGAATTGTCTTCCAGATTGGAAGATGAATTTGTGTGCTTGTCAGGTTCAGCATCATCTGGTATTTGGTATATTGATAGTGGAGCTTCATCTCATATGAGGGGAGTTAGAGAATATTTCTCTAGTTATCAAGAGGAGCAAGTGGGCTTCCAGATCACTATGTGGAACAAAACAAAATGTACTCCCATAGGGAGAGGCACCATAGAGTTTCAAACTAAAATAGGAACCAACACCAGTGCTACTAATGTACTGCATGTGCCAGGATTGGGTATGAACCTAATTTCAGTGTCCTAGTTGCAGGATAAGGGGTACAATGTACACTTTGTAGGGAAGAAAGTGTATGTCAAACACTCTAGCTGGAAGAAGGTGAGACAAATTGGAGCTAGAAGCAACAGGTTATATAGGTTGCAGATTGATTCTCCAATGGCACTGGTAGGCAAGGAAAATAGCAGTGGGACGGAGCTGAACGAACTATGGCACAGGAGGATGGGACATTTACACCATGGAGAACTTAGGAAGCTTAGAGAAACTGTGATAGGTGTTCTAGTTCTCAGTACTGAGCACGACGATATTTGTAGAGGTTGCGTACTTGGGAAGTATGCTAAGGCAGCATTTCCCAGAAGTGATAATAGAGGAAAAGGCATGTTAGGATTGATACACTCATATATTTGCAGCCCTATGTCCACCAAAGCTATTAGTGGAAGTGAATATTTTGTCACATTCATTGATGACCATTCCAGGAAGACGTGGATCTATTTTCTAAAGACCAAAGATGAGGTCTCTAATCGATTTAGAGAGTTCAAGACACTCATAGAGAACACAATAGGGGAAAAGGTCCAAGTGTTGCATTCAGATAACAATGGAGAATACATTGATAAAGACTTCACAAGTTTTTGTGCACAGGAGGGCATCAAAAGAGAATGGACAACTCCATACAACCGTCAGTAGAATGGAGTAGCAGAGTGGAAGAAAAGAGCAATAGTCGGGGCTGCAAAGGCTATGCTAGATGACCAGGATTCGCCTAGATTTCTATGGGATGAGGCATGTAACACAACAGTGTACATTCAAAACAGAACTCCTCACAGAGCATTGGGGAAGAAAATGCCAGAAGGAGTCTTCATAGGGAAGAAGCATGAAATGACTCATTTGAGGATCTTTGGGAGTGTGGCCTACTGTCACATCCCAGATGAAAAATGAAGTAAGTTAGACTTGACCGCAGAGAAGGGGTTCCTAGTAGGATATAGAGAAACCTCAAAGGCATATAGGACCTACATTCCTAGTAGTAGGAAGATTGTAGTAAGGAGAAATGAAAAGTTCATGGAAGACAGAGCTTTCAGAAAATATCGAGAGATGCCTACAGGAGATCAGTCAGCAGAGGTTTCATTAGTCCAACAGCAGGAACAGCAAGTTGGATAAGTAGGAGGACAGTCGTAGGGGTCAAGCACAGTGACTAGTACTAGCATTTCCTTAGGAGTAGGAGATCCGGGAAGTTCTCAGCAGACAGAGCAGTAGGAACAAGAGGAGGAATTGACTGAACCTCCCACCACTAGTGGTAGAGCCAGTAGGGAAGTGCACTAGGTCTTCACAGATGCAAAGGAGTTTGTCGGAGGTCCCAAGATAAACAAAAGACAACGCAGACAGCCTGACAGATATCAAGCCTTGGTAGCTTATGTTGCAGAACCTTCCTGTTTTCAGGAAGCCACTGAGCATCAGGTGTGGGTGGATGCCATGGTAGAAGAATACAACTCTATCATGACAAATGATGTTTGGGAGGTAGTGCCTCATCTGGAAGACAAATCAGTTGTAGGTTCCATATGGATCTATAAGATCAAGGATGCTGAAGATGGCAGTGTGGAGAAGTACAATGCTAGATTCGTGACAAAGGGGTATGCACAAAAGGAAGGAATACACTATGAGGAGACCTTCACCCCAGTTTCCAGATATACCTCTATTAGATCCGTCATATCCCTAGAAGCACAAATGGGATGGGAAATCCACTAGATGGACATCAAGACAACAGGCTTGAACGAGGAGATAGAAGAAGAGGTATAGATAGAGCACCCTGAAGGCTTCGAAACTCATGAGAGACATACTCATGTATGCAAATTGCAACAAGCCCTATGTAACATGGAATCACTTAGTTTCCTATGTGGAGGCTTTTGCTTGAATTGATTACACTTGAGTGAGGAGCATTCATTGGGGTGTGGTGCACCTAAGAAAGCACATGTTTTTGGATGTATAGTTGGAGCATTGGAGATGTTTGGATGAGAGTGTTGGACCTTGTCTTGACACTCACCTTGGGCCCTCTGCTTGATGGATGTGTCTACCTTGGAGTTTAACATGTGTCACCCTTGAATTGGAGTGCTTCACATGTCAACGTATCAATTTATTAGTTAGGTTACTTGAGACAACTAGTTATACACCCTGTTCAATTTATTATTTTTGTCCTCCCACTAATTTTATATAAAGCGATGAGTGATTCTTTAGTTTCATTCATGACACTGCTCATTCACATCATAATATCTCAGAGATGACAACTTGAGTGAACTTTCATTCATATGTAGCTCCTCTTAATTGTATTTTGCACTCTTGTTAGCATGGTAGGGTTCTTGTGACGATGGAAATAAGGTGTTCGGGTTAGGGTTTTCCCTATGAAGACAAAGAGAGATACAACTTGGGAGAAATCATCGAGGACCAAAGCAAGCACTTGCTCTTTTGGTTATTGTGAGAGAATAAGGCTAGGATTTTGTGGCCTTGGAAACCCTAGGAATGTTTGGAATGCTAGAAGTGGAAAAGATAGTGGAATAATATCTTGGTTGTTCATGTACACTTGTGAGAGGCAAGTGTAGGTGCTAAAGAGGACATGCTATTGTGTATATTAGTTTGTTGTGGATGTTTGGTGAAGCCACTAGTTTTAGTTAGGAATGATTCCTAACCACGAAGCCCTGTAGCTAGGGTTTGATAGTTAATTAGGAATGGGTAACTAAGACTCGATAATTGGTGTCACTCTAACTTGTTATGCTTACCCTAACTAGAATTTGAAAAACATTAAAGTATCCTAATTTTTTATAGTTTTAAGTACCATCTTATACCAATTTTAAATAAGATTTTGAAAAATCTAAGAACTTAGAAATTTAAATAAAACTTATAAATTTACATTAAAAAACAGTTCTCAACCTATCCATGCCCTATTCCTTTCCTGTCATGAAAATTAGAAATGTTGTTACCAAAAGCGGATTAAAGTTTGTTTACGTTCGAATTCTCTGCTTCACAATCCTCCAGATAAGTGTCATAAACAACTTTAAAAACGTAGTATCGAAAGCTATCATTTCAACCATCGTTGCATGTTGGTGTTCTCGTTGAATTGAAAAATAAGAAATATTATGACTCTCAAAAAGTATTGGCTATCAAATCCCTTCCAGAATGAATTATCTCGATCAAAGTGTTCACGCAACGGATGTATTTCTTCCAAATCTGTTCTTTTGTTAAACCCACAAACGGATGTATTTCTTCCAAAACTGTTCTTTTGTTAAACCCACATTTAGATGGTTTATTTAGGTTAGGAAACAATCCTCCACTCATCTTCTTTCTCATAATGTTCTGCTTCAAAATCAAGGTCTTTGGAGTCGGAATAAAAACTTTCATTAAAATCACGATTCGTGGAGTTTCGCTTTTTAGCGAATCTCCGTCACTACATAAAAAATTTGGAACAACAATTGAGGAAAATGATGATTTCAGGTTTGAGATTCCCTCTTCTTCTTATTCTTAAGCGTCCTTTTCACTATTATACATACAATAAGGAATTGAGGTTCATATTAAGCCGGATGTTAATCATGGATTGTCTAAGTTGTGGCATGTATCTAAAATTTAAGTATCTAAACATTTCCCGCCAAATTCCAATTTCATCATTTGCATGTGTGAGTAATAAAGTGGAATTTGATTGAGGAACAAATTTAGAAAAAATATATAAACTAGACTATTGATTTACCTTAACAACTGTGATTTTGGAGTTATTTTGCATGTGATATATTCTTACTAAATCTAGGGTGAATTCAACTCTCCTTTTGGTATCAGTATATGGAGAGAATATTAACTGAAAACTTATGAATATTCAAGACATTTTCAAAACTTTCATCTCCAAGATCTAAGCTCCCTTGTTCAGCTGCTTCTACTAGAGAATCATCTCCCATGAGAATAGGAGGACCAACATATTATTTTAAAGATGAGAGATCATCTTTTGTGACTACCATGTGATGTGAAGTTCCAGAATTTGTGCTTTTTCTTCCTACTTGGCATTCTCTAAGATATAGCCAGTATGATTGTTTTGCAGAAGAGTCTATGTTATGAGATCAATTGTCTTCTTCATGCATGATTATTCTGGATGGTAACCATGATTGCATAGCTGCATTTTGATTTCCCTTTCCCACCCTTCCTTTCCTTCAAGCTGGTAGATTCATTTGCAGGTTTGGGATTGCCTCCCTTTCTTGGATCTGGTTCTTTTACATTCCCTTTTCCTTTGGATTGCTAATTAGATTTCAAGCTAGCCTTGCCTCGTAGATGCAGTGGGAATATTTGGCTATGAGGAATATTTGGCTTCCATTCAAAATAGTTATATGGTGTGAGAATTGAGGAAGGTGAAAACTCCATTCTTTCCTATAGCTCCAATCTTCAGTACTTGCATTTCAATTGTTTATGTTCATTCTTTTGAGCTCTTATGTGCTCCAGTAACATGTGAAATTGTAGCTGAACCTGCACAGATTGGATCAAGCCAGAAAACAATGAACAAAACTTGCAAGGAAAGAAGAAAAAAGATTGATAAATAAAAGAATTAATGAATTATCTTTATGCACCAAAAGGAAAATTATGGTAGAACACTAGTCAATGCAATATATTCTACATGGCTGTACCAATATAGTAGAGAATCTACAAAGATGTGAACATGCACTAAAAAGACCAACACATAGTTCTAGTTAATTGACCACATAGTCATCACTTAACTGTATCATGTAAAGGGATATTAGTAGTACTAGGGCATGTACTTGTGAAGTGACATGCACTTCTCTAATCACTGGTTTAACTGAAGTACAATTAAATGTTCGTTATCTCCGATACTCAAGAGTGTCTCCTTTTTCACAATAATCTTTATTTGACTTATACCATTTTCAGAATTAAAAAAAATAATAATAATAATGGGAAAATATATTGCTCTATACCAGGTTTTGTATAACATTGAAGAATGCTGTGGCATTCAAATGATTTTCATAGAACCAAATTCTGGCTGCTGAAAGATAAAATAATGTTTCTCCGTATCAAGAGCCTTCTCGGGTTTACACTAGGAAGAGGATGTCAGGTCAACAACATTGGGAGATCTACACAGGGATCAGAAGTAGTGTTGTTGTTTTTGCTATTGACTTTGAAATCTCTTTATCTTCCTCAATTACAAGAGGCTATCTGTCATTGGATGATAACAGGTAATGACTCTATTAAGCAGAGTAACACAAAAGGGATCAACATCATGTGTATCGTTTTAAAATGATATTCCGTAATAGGGAGGCTCTAGGTGAGAGCTTCTTTCCTTTAGCACAGTTACTTGCTCCCATCGTGAGCAAATGTAGAAACAATGGTTATTCAAGAGGATTGGGCTTCATTACATGGTGAAGCTTCAGGTGGGATATATGCCATTAATATAACTTTTCTAACTAATTCGAATGGAGACTTTGTACTCGTCGAGGATGCCGGAAAGAATTGTTAACACCTAAATTGACCTCTCAGAATATTTCAAGGATATGGTATGTCAATGTTATTGTCGCTTCCTCGAAGCCTCCCACACTTGAGGATTGGTATTTCTTCAACCCAAAGGGTGCTACTTCAAATGTATCCACATTTATGGTTAAGCTCAGATTGGTTAGATATTTAAATGGTTTAGATGATTAAGACAGGGTCCTGTCCACTGAGCCAGAGAGTCAACTTTCACTGAATATGGGTCTCGAATGAAAATATGAAGAAATACAATAGTGCAATGAACTGTGAGAGAATGGTAACCCATTATCTAAACTAGATTTCAAACCAAACTTAATTGAGGCCATTCAAATAATGAATATAGCTTCATACATAACCAATAAACCAACTGCATAGATATATCAAACGTCATCGAGATAAAGTAGAATCTCTCAAGAGACCAGTAGCAATCACAACATACATAACTAATAACCAATAAACTAACTATATAGATATATCAAACATCATCCAAATTAATTAAAATCTTTAAAAACCTATAGCAATCGCTGTACAGTAACGGCTCAACCCTGTTTATTTCTCTCTTATGTTCTTAAATACTCAGATCACCATGCCATCCAACTATTTGAGGACGTGAATGCATTAATAACCATCCATATTATGCATTAATCACATTTCATGGTATTTGTGTATTTCGTTTTATGGTATTTGTGTATTTCGTTGGTAGGTATCAAGGACGTCTCCATCGAAACATTGTGTATGTTTGTTGGGCAAATCATAGTTAGAAAGAAGAAAGAAAGAAATTATTTTAGCGTTCACCTGGCTAAAGATAGATTAAGGGACAGATTGCTTCTTCATCTTAACTTTTTCTATGAAGCTTCAAAATAAATGCTTCCATTATAAAATGAATGTCTCATATTCTAAAATGAAATGTTACAATGCATACTCTTTCCTCTCACTTCTTTTGGCGTTGCCCTGTTTCACAAGGGAGTTGATGAGAATTTGTGCTTAACTGAGCAATAAGAATTTTGGCTCTCCAAGAGATATTGGTTCTCTGGTTCTCTGTATGCTTCTGGTTGATGACTATCAGTGGGATTAAACACTTCAATATAGTAATTTTTCTTTATTCCTAGCTCCTTATGCTTGTGGAACTTTTCCATAACAAAATCTTTCATCTCTTTGTTGTTTATGGGACAGGGTTCAAGCAAATACCCAATTTACTAAACCATTTGTTATTTTGTTGCATCCAAGTATTTTTTCTCTTGCACAATCTGTCATTAAAGACAACCTTAGACCATCTACCCTCTTCCATACACTCAGCAATTGCTTCAATAGGAGCAGTCCCTTTTTCACTTAACAAGATAGCATAAGGAACAGAAATTTTAATCTTGAATTTGTTTGTAATCAAATGCTTATGAATTTTCTCAATTTGTCTCCACTAGTTCACAACCATAGAGAATCACCGGAATCACTAGAAGCCCAAAAAGAGTTTGAGTGGTTTTCGAGTCCCATAACTCTGCCTCTCTACACCTATTTTCAAAAGCATAAAATGCTTTCCAACCCCCCAAAGTTCTTTTATTTCTACAATCATTCCAGCTTTGATGTATTTCATGGGCCTTAGTCTAACGAGACTGTTTTTTTACCTTGAAACTTATGGAAATTCCGGCCATATTTTGAAAAAATCCATAAGGATTTTTGTAAATCCAAGTAAAAGTTGTCAATTTCATAATTTTAGGTGCCCCGGAAGTTTTTGATGGTGCTGAATCCATTTCCACCATCAAAAACATGATTCAAACTGCCTCTACAATTTTTTTGAAATTTTTTTGCCCAGATTCCAACAGCTTTTGGTCGTCATTTCGTGGTAGTATAGATAAAACATACTTTACTTTTATGGAAGAATACGACACTCTTGCATAAATGCGGGAGAACTTGTTGACCGGTTATGCAAGTCTTATTTAGTAAGTAGCCTCCTTGATTTACAAAATCATTTGTCTCTGTCATTGGCCAAATTAAGACTTGTGCATAACTGTGGAAGAACTGGTTGATCGAGTATGCACAGGCTTGTTAAATAATTAGCCTCCTTGAGATATGAAATCATTTTTGTTTGTAAGTACCCATATTAAAGATTGGCCACTAGAAAATATGCATTCATAAAAAATGAGATGCATAGTTATTACCTAAAATATCAAATATATGACCCGGATGCGGGTGTTTACAGGCGCAATCAATGATCGTGCCTACCTCGCAGACACCTGGCCTGACGGAAGGCAGGCGGGAGATTAACCGGGTACGCGTCATCGAAGTTTGGTTAAGGTTTAAGGCAGGCGAATTAAAGCCTGTTCAGTCTCGAAGTAAGCTGAATTTCAATGCGCGCATGGCTCCTCTGTCCTTGATTCGGCTCATCAACATGGAAAGCCTAAATTCCTCTGCTGCAGTAAATGCCTTTGCTCTATATGAAACTATGCCGCCTCAGTTCCCTTATCTGGTTTTTCATGTCGTTTTAGTGGTTCGGCTCCGGAATTGTCTGGACACCAGTAGCATTCTAGCCATTTCGGGTTTCCTCTGTCTCAGTCGATTGCTCAGGTTTTCTGGCTCTGTTGCAATGCCTCGCAGTCGAGGTATTCCGCGTCGGGGGGGTCGGTCTGGTATCAGAGCTAGCCCCTCTCAATCTGAGCCCCAGCAAATTGCTCCAATGGCCCTGGTCCCTCCCTTATCTCCGTTGTCAGACCATGAGAGATTCATCCCAAACAACTCTTACCAGACATCCAGATTTGTTTTCCAAAGTCGGCTCAACAGGCCGACGGTGACAGTGAATTTTACAGTTTTTGTTTCTGAGGAGGAGAGCTACCAGCTCAGCTCGACCCCTCCGGCTTCCTCAAATTCTCAGGAGAACAACATTTTACTTGGGGATATGACCGGGCTGGTGTTTCATGTCGACCGCATGAATGAGGGCGCCCCTGCCCAGGAAGTGCCTCAGCATCCAGCTCCAGCCAAGGATGATGAAAATGTCTGCGAGCCATCCCAACGCCCAACTGGCTGTTTGCATTTGGTCACTGATTCTGGTGGAGCGCCGCTTCTGGACGCCGATGGGTTCGTTACTTGGGTCGCCTCTCCAAGCCAGGCGAAGGAGGATATGCAAGCTGATCCAAGTCAGGCGGACTGAATTTCCACTGGGTGCACATGCTATGCTTTTTGATTCTGTGTCTTCGGTTTTACAGCTAAACTCTCTTGTCTGTTTTAGTCTCATGCTTCAGATAGTAATTTCAGTCAACTCAGACTTCAATTTTTGTTGTAAAGTCAGCTATGATAGGTGCTACTGTGTTTTTGAGATCACTGAAGGGTATGATAACTGTAGTCCGGGTATTTTTTGTCAGTATGTCAGGGACCAAAATCAATTTCTTGAGGTCTGCATTGTAAATCCGGTTGACAGGTTAAACTGTATTGTCCCTGAGTTTATGGTTGAGGAATGGCCTAGGCCTCCTCTGAGGCTCTGACCTCATTGTACATATTTTTTCCTCTTTTTTAATAGAATAGTATTTACAGAGAAAAAAAAAATATCAAATATATGAATTTTTTAAGTGGATTTGATTATAGATTTTGAAAATGTTTTGGAATTTGATGGAGAGGGAGTGAAATTAATTGTTTCATTTTTCTTTTATTGATCAAATTTCAAAATATTTCTAAAATCCGCAATTCAAATAAATTCAAATTATTCATTACATTTTTGTATTTTCGTCCACGAGATTATACTATTATGAAATTATAGTAAAACAATGTATGAAATTTTAATCACAAATGGCTTGATATCATTTCTCTATCTCATCCAAATTTCAGAGTCCGAAACATCTCAAAAATGAAAGTTAAAGCAAAAATGCCAAGCTGACCTATTTGAAGCAGGTTTTAGG
Source organism: Pinus tabuliformis (assembly GCA_031772625.1). Taxonomy (NCBI): domain Eukaryota; kingdom Viridiplantae; phylum Streptophyta; class Pinopsida; order Pinales; family Pinaceae; genus Pinus; species Pinus tabuliformis. The sequence continues at coordinate 156,136,496 of CM062806.1, forward strand.
AGCATTCAGGAACACTAAATTGCTTGTATCGTATCTATGAAATTATGATGAAATAAGGTATGAAATTTCAGATCACAAGTACCCTGAGCTATCTTCTCTATCACCTCCAAATTTCAGATTTTGAAACATCATAGAAATAAACATATAGTGAAAATATCAAGCTAACATGTTTGAAGAAGATTTCATAAGCATTCAGGAAGCCTTTAGTGGAATTTGCAAGAGATTTTGTTTTGCATGTTCTCCAAGAGATATCCGTTGATCCAAGGCTCATAAGATAGTCTAAAGTTGTCACTCCATTTTCTTTATCCTCAACAAAGTATGAATCAGAATATCCAATCAAGTTGAATCTATCCACCTTGGAATACTTTATTCCAAAGTCTTGAATTCTCGTCCAAGTATTTTAGAAATCATTTTGCACCAGACCAATGTACTTCATAGGTTTTTTGCATGAACCTAACCTTATAATACTTGATTCCAAAGTTTTGAGTTACCTTCCAAGTATTTTATAACTCTTTTTGAACTAGACCAATGTCCTTCATAGGTTTTTAAATGTGAACCTAAAAATAATCCTAACAATGAATGAAATATTAGTGTGATGGTGGTAAGGTAAATAAGACTTCTCATAATTTGTCTATACTCGGTTGCATCCTCAAATTCATTCCTTTCTTTTAATGTGAGCTTCAAATTTTGTTCCAATGGAGTACACTACACCATGCCAAGCTTGCGCCAACAATCCTCCAATGTAATTCTCTTGGAATATGAATGTGTATTTTGGCTTTTGAGTCACTTTAATGTGCAAGTAGTAGTGAAGGTGTCCCAAATCTATCATCTCAAATCATTTATTTAATTCGTTCTTTATTAATGTAATTTATCTTTCATTGTTCACTTATATCAATAGACGGTGTTCAATTTTCCCTATTAGAAGATGCTTAGTTAGTTTTTCATACTAGGCTCATGGTGCTTGTTTTAAGCGATATAATGATTTGATGAGTTTGCATATTTTTTTTTCTTGTCCCTTTATAGAAAAAAACTTATCCTAAGACATGAAGACATACTCTTTCATGTATCCATTCAATAAAGTAGGCTTCACATCCATTTGGTTAACTTTCCATCAATTCTATGTTGCCAAGGACAATAGAGTATGGATAGTATCCCATTTTTGTTGTTTGGGAAAATTATCCTCATAATTAATGTCTTCTTTCCATGAAAATTCTTTTTCCAAGACCCTTGCATTGTGCTTCTCAAGTGACCCATATGATTTTCACTTGTTCTTGTATCCAATTGGTTTGGTTCCAAATGGATGTCCCACTAACTTCCATGCCCCATTCTTGATGAGAGCATCATACTCCTGCATGGATTTCATTTCCATCAAGGTTTAGCCTTTCAATCCTCTCATGCACATCGTCCAACTAAACATCTTATTAGGGAGATACTAAGAGAAAAGGAGATTTTTGAGATTGATCCAAGAGAGGGACTCCCCCTTCAACATGTGAAATCTCATCATAAAACTCATGATATGTCTTTACATGGGTGAATTTATCCTAATGATCAAGTTTCTACTCAATAGTTTTTTTTATTCTTGGTGGATTCGAGACAAATCGTGTTTCTAGAAAGAATAACCTTCTTGGTTACTTCATCATAAATATGATATGCCTTGTTGGTATTTGAGTAGCCAAAAAAAATGCATTTTGGACTCCTAGCACAAGTTTGTTGCTTTGTTCGTTAGGAATTAGGGCATAATAGGTGGTCATCAACCATACCATATTTCATATGCAATCTTGTTTCCAAAAGCATGAAATGGACACTTGTTTTCACATATATTGCACAGAGACTTGCTTCAACCAAAAAATCAACTTCATATTTAAAATAACATTAAATGTGCCATCTTCAAGAGTGTTCTATTCAGTTTTTGCTACACCATTCCATTGAGGATTCGATAACATAGTGGTTTGATGCTTTAGCCCATATTTTTGATGATAGCTTTTAAAATCATTTGAAGTATTCTCCCTTCCATTATTAGTATGAAGAATTTCGATACAAGTTCTAGCTTCATTTTCAATTTGTATATGAAAATTTTTGAATGTTTCAAATGTTGGATACTTCTCTTTCAACAAATAAACCCAACACATCTTGGTGTAGTCATTAATAAAATTCATGGCATACCTATTAACAAATGCATATTAAATATGCATGGGGACCAAATCAATTAGAGTGTATCAACTCTAACATTCTATTTTCTCTCAAACTAGAACCATGAAATGGTTGCATCTGTTTTTTTTCTGAGGATACAAGCCTCACATTGCTTCAAATTCCTTGGAATGGTGGGAAAACCAGAAAGGCAATTTTTCTTCAACACATGAAGACTATCATAATCAATGTGAAAAACTCTAGCATACCATTAGAGAATAGATGACAATGTACCTTCATCATTGTGAGACTGGTATGTAAAATTCGATGCATAGGGATATTTTCCTTTTAACTTCACCGATATCTCATCCCCCACTCGTACCATAACAACCATGTTGCTAGAAACCTTCCTTGTTTTAACATTTTCATCAAAGATATGAATAACGTGTCCATGTTGTCAAAATTCAAAAGAGGCAACAAGTTCCTTCATATCTCAAGGGCATAGAGCACATCATGTAGAAGAAAATATGGGAATCTAGATAATTTAACCTATAGTGCTAAGTCTAGAAGTTTGAGACTTGATTCTTTAACAAAATAGACTATACAATCTACATTATCATTTTAATATTCAAATAAGTCTCTCTATAAGTTCATATGGAAATTTGCACTAGTGTTAAGAAACCAAATAATCTCACCAAGGAACAAATTTAATTTTGAATAAGTCGTCATTTACTCCAATATTCTAATGAGAAATGACATGTTGAGTGGGTTTAGGAGCTTTAGTGTAACACACCCCCTCATAACCCTTACCAAAACACTAGTTTAAAGGAGGTGGTTACAACGCTGACCCAAGATGCAAGGTGTTGTTATGGAAATGGGGTCTCAAAAGATTTGATCTTTTCAGCTAATCTTAAAAATCTCAATTAGACATCACCATTGTATTCTTCTCATTAAGACTATTCTGTTGATATAAAATTTTACTTCGATCTGACCTTTGGATCAAAATTTATGGCCATTTGAGTTATAACGAATCCAAAGGTGACATGTCACCATTTCGCCTTGTGGCATCGACCTGAAAGTCTTAACTAGCCTCTCAATGTTGCTTAGCTTGGGCATATTTGCTATCGACCGATTCCTAGCATTGGTCCTTGTAACCTGTGCTTCTATTAATATTTATATAAGCTCTACCATACCATTAGCCATAACCATATATATATATATATATATATATATATATACCTCAACAAATAGCATGGAAACATGTGTAATGTAACATTTTCAAGTGGACTTCCTTATCATGAAAAGAAATGCAAAGTATCCTTAACAGATGGAACTACTGTTATGTATCTAGATAAAAAATAACACAAAAACATAAGAAAAGATAGATAAACAACTAGATATTAAGCCAATTCGATGGGGCAACCTCCCTTTACATCACATAAATGAACAATTCTTGGATGATTCAAATGAAAAAACCTCCTTGGTATATATATGAGTCTAAAGGGTCAAAATATAATTAGGGCCTACATAACAATAATAATGTAAGGGTACAACAATAACAATAGTGGGATTCTATGGGGCACAACAATAACAATATGGGAGCTAAACTAGTATGATATGGACCCAACAACTACTAAGAGGCATACACCCTAAGTTATCCAAGCTCAAAATCCAAGGAGAAAACAACCTCAAGAGATATGTAACAAAACCATCCAAGTGGACGTGTGGCTCTAGGATGTAAAAACCTTAGCCAAACAGTCAAATTAGAGTGAGTCAACCCCTCAAATGAGTGACAAAGTAGCATGTGTGACATCCAAGAAGGTGGATATAACATATCACTATTCCCAATGTTGGCTCACAATGCCCAAGGCAATCATGTATCCCAAAGCAATCGTAATTCTTAATGCAAGTACATAGGTCCTAGTGTAGGTACATAAACCTCGAGGGAAGTACATTGACCCTAGTGCAACATGATGAGGAGTCATGCTTTAATTCCATTGGCTAAGAAACATCAAGAGTCATGCTTTAATTTTCTAATGAATCCTCACGTTTATACCATTCTCCAAGTTTAACCATGTTGGAGACAATATCAACCTCTATTACATGTGATAACTCTTAAGACAGAAAGCATTTCCTAGGACACTAAGTTTGGAGTATGTTATTTTAGTGGAGGGTAATATCATGACTTGACTCTCATAGCCACATAAATTTTGTTGATGACATTAATCTACATAAGTACCTTAAAAGAGAGGGAGTTCTTAGCATTGAGTTACCATTCCTTAAAACATTTTTCTTACTACCCCTTTTCTTTCCTTTTTCATTGTTTGATTAATCGATATCTTTAGATATGCTTGATTAAACAGGGAACTATAGGCATCATGTCATTTTGCAAGGTGGCATGGCTCAAGATTTATTATTTGGCTTTTTACTTCGTTGCATCAACCTCTAGCTTATAGTCCTTAAGATGACACCTTTGTACCTAGGACTATTAAGTATGAACCTTGCAATGAAATATGATTAGTCAACTATAAGTGGGAATATGGTAAATGTGCATAGATATAATGTGGAAAATAATAAGAAACAAAAGATGGTTGATGATAAATGACAAGCTACATCTTTCTATATCTCTTAAGAGAGATATGGAGTGGGCCCTATGATTGCCACCTTACACAAGAAGAACAAGGATATGGATAATCATTTTATTTTTCTAGCAACACTAATGTTTATTAAGACAATTTTTCACAAGAAGCTTAGAAAGGACCATTAGCCTTCTTTTATTTGCATATTTTTAATATACAAATAACTTGAATGAACATACCCTTACTATCAACATATTCCTAAAAAATATTTTACACTGTTTATGGATATCAAATTGAAACATTAATGAAAAACACCTAAATTTATAATGAAAGTCATTTCAATTCTTTACACAAGTTATATAAAGAGAAACCCAATGTTATAACTTTAAAAACATGCACATACATTAAAACAGTGTTGAAAATATTGGTATCAGCAAAATATCGGCGAGGGTCCATAAAACATCTTATCGGCAAATATCGGCAAGCATAAAAAATGCATAATATATTCATTTTTTCTAGATTTCTAAACATATAAAGCAATAACAACATGAACTAAACACATTGACACATAAATATGAAGAAAGCACTGATATATATGATGTCAAATATAAATGATACATCAAACTTCAAAGGCGATACCAAATCCTGCTGATCCCTAATAATTGTCCAATGAAAGACTCAAACAAAATAACATCACATATCCTGCTAATCCCTAATAATTGTCCAATCAAGGACTCAAACAAAATAACATCACATATATAAAACTTTAAAAGTATTTCATCATCATGAGTTATAAACTTATATGTAGCAAAAATTGCAAAACAAATAAAACTAGTAGCTATCTATTTGAGACCATTGGCCTCTCCCTAGCAGCTTTCTTTCTGTCTTGTTTGGCAATTGCTTCAAGAGATTTTTGTATAACCTCTGCACTAGAAACCATACAAAGCATTACATCTGTATCATGTGCAAAGAGTCTAGCCAGATGGTATTTCAATCGTGTAACCCCTCCTGACATCTTGGTCCCACACAATTTGCATGATATATATGCTCAATTTGCCCCACCAACAGCCTCCCCATACTCCCAAAATGGGTCCAAGGCTTTTGGCATATTTGACATTTGTAGTGAACTAATTCAAACCTAGGGCACAAAAAAGACAAAAAATTGGCTTTAAACCCCCCAACACAAAAAATAATAAGTAATAACCACGTCATTTAAAAAAAAATTACTACATTATTTGCATTTTGCAATGTGAATGAAAAATGGCAATAAGAGGGTGCATAAGAAAGTTGAAAAGAAAAATGAAGCTTGCTGTCCAAATATGGAGAAAATCCTTGCATTGGCTCATGGGCATGAAAATCATAGCAAATGGAAAAAAACAAAGAAACAAAACGTTGGTAGGCAAAGAGGCAAGCAAGCATAACCCTAAATCTATGAAAAAATCATTAACATGGGGGTTTTTAAGAACATACATGTTAATGGAAGAAATGAAGTTTGTCTCATTGTTCTTCAATCTTTGATCCACAAAAAAATCTTAGTTGGTGGTGATGATCGTTGTTTGATCCTCAAACCCTCCTTGACAACCACCACGAAACTCTTCCCCGTCCTTCTCCAACACTCAGAAACAAAAATGAAGAAAAAAGCGATCTTCCCTTTTTCTAGCCGCGGCAAAACACGCCCGGCAATATTTTACGTCGTCTCGCGATATTTTGTTGAGATATCAGCGATATATCGAAAATATCACGATATTTTCGGGAGTAAAAAATATTGCGATATTTTTGATATTCGGCAATATATCACCAACATTATCATCACTGCATTAAAATGCCACTCCAAAAATGACCAATGTTACACGGGAATGTCATTAAATCCATCAAAATTGTAAAAAATGCCTTGATTGTTAGGTTAGCTAAAATCCTTTCATGCAACAAGGAAAACACCACCAATTTTTCCGTGGACCCAATGAGCATGTATAACATTTTCATCTACAGGAACTTTATGTTAAAATTTCATCCACATCGAATTTATTGACAAACTCAAAACAAAATAAACCTTTGACAATGCTATCAGTCTCGATAAATGGATTTCAAGTTACACATATGAAACCCAACCCAAAAAACATCTTTAAAGGATTCTTTCAAAAACAAATCCACAAATATCCACACAAACTTTATCCATTTTGTAAATTACAATGGTTTGGAGATTTATCAGGTTTAGTTGTTGCATTATTTTTTATAATGCAGAATGAAATGGAAACAACATTAAATTGTCATTAGGGGAATTTTGAGATCTAAAATGGACCTCCTAAGAAAAATGTGCAACCAAAATAAACTTTATAAGAATGAATAGGATTCAAGATGATGATGTCAACCATGGGGGATGATTCACCATTTTTGGAGTAAAAAAGTAAAAAGTTTGAAAGATATTAAAATAATAAAACTACTTTTTCAACTCGTATTTTCAATTTATCTACCTAAGGTTTTACTCAAATTTCAAGCGGAAGTACTTGTTGGATGCAGAATTTGATTCCTCATCCAAAGAGTACCCATGTTGCATACTTTCGATGGACCCTGCTACATGAAAAATGAGAAATACATGAAAAAACGTGATTGCAATCACATTTTCATGTATTTCTCTTTTTTCATGTAGCAGGGTTCATTGAAAGTATGCAACATGTGTACTCCTTGGATGACGAATCAAATTTTGCATCCAACGAGTGTTGTTGCTTGAAATTTGAGTAAACCCATAGGGAGATAAGGTGAAAATACGAGTTGAAAAATAGTATTTTCTTTTTCCCTCTAAAATTTGATGATGTAATCTAATCTTATTTTATTATTTCCATTATTATTTTATAATTTCCTTAGGAGGCCCATTTTATACCTCAAAATTCCCCTAATGCATATAAGGTTTAAAATTATATATTATTAAATGTATTGGAAAATTAAATAATTTGAAGCGAGGAGTAGATAGTATAGACAAACTAGGGGGCTAGTGGGAATTTTAATGAAATTTCAATTTGGGGCACAGTGGCAAGTTGGCTTGTGAGGACATTGTTTACCAAAGGCAGCTAAAAATCTCATATTTGTGATTCCTCTGAATAATTTGGAAGAACATCGTAGACTCATAAAAGACTATGCTTTCATATGCAAATTTGTCAAAAGATGGGCAACAGAAAGAGAACTAGAGTGGTGGATACAATAGAAATGATAGCCTAAAGGAGAGGTGGATTTGATATTAGGACCAAAAGTGCTTTCCACAGTGATTTTCTCCAGCTTGGAGGATAAGAATAGGGTTTTTGAAGATGGCCCTATTTTTTTAATAATGCAGGGTTGTATATGCGGCATTGGGAAGAATGCATTAATCCAAATAAGAAATATTTTTTGGCTGCATCAATTTGGGTTCGACTTTACTCTCTTCCAGTGTATTTTTGGATTCCAAAAATTTCAGAGGGTATTCGGAATGCGATTGGAAAATTTGTGAAGGTTTCAAAGGTCATCAAGCGGGTGAGAAATGTGTCTTATGTGAGACTTTGTGTTTATATGAATATGTCATAGCCCTTACCAAAGTCAATTGACTTAGAGTATTAAGGGGAGGTATGGACCCGACCTTTGGACTATGAACATGTACTATTTCGGTGTTATCACTGTCGTGAGCAGGCACATCTATTTAGATATTGCTTGATTAGGTAGGAGCATCATCATTGAAGGTTGGTAACGAATGAGGGTTTCACTAAAGTTCCTTCTCGAAGATGGAACACTTGGGGACATAAAGTGGCTCAACCTCGGAGGAAAATTGAGGATAAGAATACTTTGGTGGCCCTTGAAGGGATGGAGGAGAATTTATCTTCACTAGATGATATTATGATGATTGAGAGAAAAATTGAGTCCTCTGGGGCACTCAAGAACTCAAGGACCGAAGTTCTAGAAAGACATCAAGGGCATCAAAGAATCAAGAAGATTCTCTCATCTCCAAGGCATTTTGAAGATAATGACTACATCATCATCTTAAAGGAAGTATCAAAACCCTAGATCAATCAAAGAAGAAACCATCAGGGGAATTGTGAGGTCTAAAATGGGCCTCCTAAGGAAATTATAAAATAATAGCGGAAATAATAAAATAAGATTAGATTACATCATCAAATTTTAGAGGGAAAAAAGAAAAAACTATTTTTTCAACTCGTATTTTCAACTTATCGCCCTATGGGTTTACTCCAATTTCAAGCGGCAACAATCGTTGGATGAAAAATTTGATTCCTCATCCAAGGAGTACCCATATTTAGTCCTCACAAACAGTTATCATTGCTAGAGAAATCGTCTCATCTTTCTGCCCTAGATTTCTCAGCCCAACTAACCCCAACGGGGCCCACAAACTCTTGGCGTTCCATATCCTAGGGTTAGGGATTTGGTTGTTTAAGGTTTCCCTTTAATTGAGGCTCACTGTAACACATTTTAGAGGTGTGTAGTCGCCACATCTCTTCTTAGAGATAAGCTACCATCGCCTGGAATAGTTTATTTCCATTCTGTATGTAAGCATCGTTTAGTTCTTTAATATTAATGAAATGAAGATTTATTCCTGCTACATCTTTGTGTTTATGTTTATATTTATATTCTGTTTCATTCTTGCATAAGTTTGGATCAGTGGTATCAGAGTGGTCTACTCTTTCTTTGTCTTTTTGTGCATGTCCCCAACAAGGTCGGGGTATAAGGCGTTAGGGCTCAAACTGCTTGAACCTTTGCAAGACCGGCCTCACCGACCCTGACGACCTCCTAGGGGAGAAGAAAAGAAAGATGAGGGAGCATGAGATCCTTTCAAAATATTGCTCGAAGCAGCCCTCAAGCGACAAAGGAACACGGTGATGGACAACTTTGCCCAAACCCTTCGGCGGATGGCCATAGGTGATGCATCTTCATCCGACAGCCACTCTGGAGGCGCCACTCCCTTTAAGGTACAAGTCAACTTTGACATTCCCATATTTGAAGGCTAGATAGATGCTGATGCCATAGATAAATGGTTCAATTTGTTGGAAGGATATTTTTCAATTCATGACTTTTCCAATACAGAAAAGATTACTTTTGCACTCCTCAAAGTTGCCCCCCACATCAAGGACTAGTGGGAAACCTACTATGAGCAGAGGGATGAGAAGGAACCCTCGTTGTTTTTAGCTGCACCCGAATAGTATTACCCAGTCGAGAGCTATGACGACAGTACATACAATGGAGTATGCTGCAGCAGCAAATGAATCAATATTTGCATGAGCTGACGAATCTTTTCCATACCTTGCGCACAAAGTTAGGTATCAAAGTTTCTAAGAAACATCTGATGCTCAAGTACCGTGGTTGTTTGCACAAATACATTCAGGAGTAAATGGAGTTCGTGGACATCTCCTCACTTGGTACATCATACTGATACACTGCCAAGATTGAGCATAAATTCAAGCAGAAGAAGCAAGACTTTGGATCTACGAACCCAAAGTAGAGCAAAGGTGACCCCAAGCCATAGAGCAAAGGGAAAAGTAAGGCCGCGACCCTTCAAGACAAATCTTCAAAGTTGCAAGCCAAGAATAATGGGAAGGTGAAGAAGGACACCGAAAAGTGGTGTGAGTTACATAAAACTCCCACTCACAACATGAATGAATGTCACGTAAAGAAAGCACTAGTGGTCGAGCTAATAGACTCAGAGACGAATGCATGCTCTGATTTTGAGTTGGAACCCAACAAGGGAACTGACAAGGGAAAGCAAATCATTGACACATAACCCAATGTGACAAAAGCCACCACCAAGCTACAAAAGGCGGAACCGGAACCTAAGGATACAGAAGAGGGGGAGCACCTCTTCCACTCATAGATGTGGGTAAAGGTGTCACTGTTGCAGTTCACCATTAACAGTAGGAGCCAAAAGAACCTGATCTTAGCCGAGGTCATTAAGAGATTGAAGTTACCAACAACGTTGCACCCACAATCATACACCATCGAGTGGCTCCACGAAGGGCAAGATCTTTGTGTCATCCAACAGTGTCGCCTACCTTATAGCATCAAGCACTTTGCAGATGAGGTATTGTGCAATGTTTCCCCTCTAGAAGTCTGTGATGTTTTATTAGCTCAATTATACCTATGGAAGTGTCATATTGTATATGAATCCATACTTCGTTCTGTTATTATTACTTTGGGTCATAAATCGTATAGGATACCCGAGGTATTGTCACCTACCGCCTTTTCTTTGATCTCTGCTAAACAATGCAGTAAGATAATTTCCCAAACCAAGAAATTAGTCTTCCTTATGATTTCTAGGACCTCTAGACAGGGCTCCTCCGCATGGCAATAGTATATGGACAAGGTCGTGGAGGAGTATAGGGACATCTTCACCTCACCTATAGGGGCACCCCTACCCTGTCAAGTCAAGCACTCCATTGATCTGACCCCAGGTGCGTTGTTACCTGATGGACCGATCTACCGACTCTTTGTTCAGGAGAGCGGTGAAATCAAGAGGCAGATTGAGGAGTTGTTATAGAAAGGGCACATCAAGCCAAGTTCATCACCCTGTGGGAGCCTGATCGTGTTGGTACATACGGACAAAACCTGGAGGGTCTGTATTGACTATCGGGTGTTGAATAAGATCATTGTCAGGAATAGCTATCCAATCCCACGGATTGATGAACTTTTGGACTAGCTCAGGGGGGCTAAATATTTGAGCAAGATTGACTTGAAGTCCAGTTATCACCAGGTACCAATTGAACCCACAGATGTGTGGAAGACTGCCTTCAAATCCAAGGAGGGCCTTTTCGAATGGGTGGTCATGCCTTTTGGGTTGACGAATTCCCTCACAACCTTCATGAGGTTGATGGACGACATCTTGCGACCCTTCACCAAGTCGTTCGTGGTAGTGTATTTGGACAACATCCTGATCTTCAGCCAAAGTTTGGAAGAGCACCTACACCATATTCGACAAGTCCTCCAAACCCTGCGACAACACAAATTGTGTGCCAATTTGGAGAAATGCACCTTTGGTATGAACCAGGTTCAATATCTGGGGTACATTATTGATGAGAAGGGTGTGCATGTGGACCTAGACAAGATACAAGTTATTTAGGATTGGTTAGCCCCAACCACTCTAATAGAGCTCCATAGCTTTCTAGATCTTTCCAATTTCTATCGCAGGTTCGTGTTGGGATTCTCTCATATTGCTTGGCCTTTGAGTCAAGTCACCAAGGGCGGAGCGAAAGCAAAGTTCTTTTGGTTCGAATCCCAATAGAAGGCGTTTATCGACTTAAAGCATCGCCTCTACTCTGCACCAGAGCTCACACTACCAGACCTATAGCAACCATTTAAAATTGAGACAGATGCCTCTGACTATGCTATTGGTGCAGTTCTTACCCAAGAAGGGAATCTAGTGGCATATCACAGTGAGACACTTTTAGATACAATCTGAAAGTATCCCACCTATGACAAAGAGATGTATTCCATTGTGCAAGCTTACCGACAATGGAAGAATTACATTTTGGGGAAGGAAACGGTTATCCACACACCCCACCAACCCCTGCAGTTCATACAAACATAAGGAAAGTTACAGAATGATTGCCATTAGAAATGGTCCACATATATGCAACAATTATATTTTAACATTAAGTACAAGAAGAGCAGCACCGATAATGTTGCAGAGTGCCTCAACTGACCATGGTGCTTGACTATTGTGGACATGAGACTTTGGGATGGCCCCATATTTACAAGAGTGATCCAGAATTCGGCACCACATACCATGTGCTCCTGGAAGGCAAGCAAGTTCCATACTTTCACCTCTAGGACGTAGTGTTATGCCACTTGGGATACCTCTGTGTTGCTTCAAGCGAGTGTGCCTGTTAGTTTTTGTAGCATCGGATATGTTCTAGCCACAAAATTTTGTGGAGATGCTATAATACATGAGATTTCCAAAACCCAAAAATCGTTTCTGGAAATTCCACCTAGAAATGACTCAATTAGATTATTAGTCAGTTTTTTAAATATTTTCTAAATCTAAACTTAGGGAATATGACTAATTAATCAAAATTAATTAAGTCAAGGTGTGAATGTTCTAAAAACCCACACGGATCGACTTCAAGTTAATCCTAGCCATCGATTAAGATCTAATCTTGGTCGTTGAAGTCTCAACAAAGGATCTGATCTGTAATTGATCTAAGACAAATAATTAAGGTATTACGGACTCATGTGCATGGATGTGTCTATGTTATTTTATGCAACGGATCGATAAGATTACGAAATACACAGGCATTGAAGCAGTTAAAGAAAACATAACAGGAAAACATATAAACACAACAAGTTTAATAAGGAGTTCACCCAATACTCCTGGGCTACGTCTCCCGGTCCAGCCTTCAATGGTGGCCTCTCTATTATGTTCTCAAGTAGATTTTTACAACAGTGAGCTCAATTCGAGCCTCACTCAATAGATACAAATCAGCAAGACTGTACTTGGATCCCTCAAGTCTCTGGAGTACACGGACTCTCTTTACTAACTCTGGATCTCTATTGGTCACAGTAATATGAGCCCAATCTGAGACTCATACATGACAGGCGTTACAGAGGAGTGCGCTTGAACCTCTCAAACGTTCTCTAGAGTTCACAGACTCTCGGACTCTCTCTGTCTCTATCTTTACTCTGGCTCGATGCTGCCTTTGCCTCTCCAGGTCAGCTTGACTTCTTCTCTCTGCATTCGACTTACTGCGTACTGCTTCACTTCTCCTTTACTTTCTGTTAGTCTATGGTTTTAAAGCCATCTGCTTCTTGATTATTCGTCTCTGCTTCTCGGCTCTCTGGTTCCCTGCCTCTGTCCGTCCGAATCCCTTCTTTTGGCATTTATAGTCACTGCATAATGCTTCACAGGGAGGTGACCACCTTTTCTGTAACGGATGATTGTGTCAGGGTCACTGGAAATGTTTGAGTGATCGTTTTTTCGTTTACTCCAAGAATGCCCACGAAACACGACCTTCCGCCAATGCATCGTCCATATCAGACTTCAAATCCTATACAACTCTGCCTGTTTACCCCGTCAAATCTGGTCATCCATCGGAATGCGTCTCTGCCATTGATCTGGGGGCCCCAGATCCTACGGTCATCGTTCATATCGGACGACTAAGTAGCATGATGTTTACCGTCCGATGTGAACGATTTTCTCTCTCTTCCGCTGGACGCGTGGCACTAGTTGTATGGCATCGGGCAGAACTCAGTTGAAATCGCTTACAGCTTGAAGCCCCTCCAATATTCTGCTGGTTTCGTGTAATCCCGCTTTTGACAGAATCAGAACGATATCCGTTGCATTTTATGATTTTTTGGGTCCAGGTGCTTGCGGCCTTTCCTTCTTTGAGGGGTTTGCCCTGTGATATGCAATTAGTGATTAGCGACTTGTTGCTAATCGCATATCATAAAGTACCCTCGTTTCTTGAAATGACCTCCGAATTTTCTAATTTGCGATAGCGCGCATTACCATGGGCTGATGGTCTGCACAATTGAGCGACGGTCCTCATTGCTCCTCGTTGATCACAAATTGCAACTGTTACAAGGATATCTCTGATAAGCTTGATCTTTATAAGACTTTTAATCTTTGGCATAATTTTGAAGAGTTCATGAAAACTTAGAGAGTGTTCTAGGATCCAATTTGGATCACAGCCTTCCCACTGAAAAAGCTTTTGGACCACCAAAAGTTGGGTTTTAAGCATCAATCAACTGAGGATATAGATTCCTCGCTTGTCCAATTTCTATCCATCTTGCACTGCTTGGTTTCGAACCTTTGAGTCCAATCCTGAGGTACTCAACATTCCCTCTACGCGTTGTTTTCGCCTTCTTGTTCAAAACTGTATCTTCCTGCAATTCATTGAGATATTCAGGCAACAGATCATCAATAGAAGGCAATTGACTTTGCTCTTCGGGATCTTCAATTAATGAAGGTTCAAATAGTTTCAAATTTTCTACATTAACCACTGAATAGATGTGCATATAAGCTGGCAAATTAAGGCGAAAAGCATTCTTACCAATTTTCTCAAGTATTTTGAAAGGTCCATACCTTATTGGCTTCAGCTTCTTACTTTCACCTTGCATTCTGTCTTTGCTGATATACAACCAAACTTGATCACCAGCTTGGAAACTATGCTCAATCCGATACTTATCATGCCTTGCCTTGTACTTGGCTTGGCTCTTTTCCAGCTGTTCCTGTACTGCCTGGTGAATCTCTTAGATTTGTTCAATAAACTTGGTTGCCTTGTCCACATCACTGTGTCCATCAACCGCTATGTCTTTACCAAAGACAAAATCCAAGGGAGACCTTGGTGTAAAACCAAAATAGGTCTCAAAAGGAGATCTTTGTGTAGAAGAATGTTTAGCCCGGTTGTAAGCATGCTGCACATAACATAAATGTTCATCCCAAAGCTTGGGATGCTTGTTGCAATAGCCTCTGAGCAACTGGATCACTGTTTGGTTGACCACCTCTATTTGGCCATCTGTTTGTGGATGAAAGGATGTGCTCTTCTTCAGTCTAGTTTCCATCAATTCCCACAGACTCGACCAAAATTTCCCAACAAATCGGGAATCTCAATCAGATACAATGGAAGTGGGTAATCCAAAATGAACCCATACATGCTGAAAGAACAACTTTGTTGTTTGTTCAACTATAATCTATTTGTTACAAGGTATTAAAATACACATTTTGCTGAACCTATCCACAGTAACATATAAATAGTCATGACATTTTCTAGATTTAGGCAATCCCCCAACAAATTCCATGGAAACACTTTCCCAAGGATGAGAAGGAATTGGTAGTGGAGTGTACAAGCCTAGTTTTCTATTGTTGAGCTTTCTTTTAGCACACATGGTACACCTTCTTACATATCTAGAAACTATTTCATTCATTTTTGGCCAATAACAAAATCTTTGCAGCTGGGCAACTGTTTTACTTACACCAAAATGACCTCATATTAGAAAAGTGTGTACTTCTCGAATTATCTTTACTCTTTCGGTTTGTGGAATGCATAACTTTCCCAAATGATATAAGAGTTGGTCCTTAACATGATAATCCAATTCTTCTACTTGTTTGCCATGACGTAAAGTTGCATATACATCTTTAAAATCTATATCTTGAGCATATTGTTCAATGTAGCTTTCATGCAATACTGAGTTATGCTTAAGTATAGTAGATACATTTATGATTGGTCTGGACAACATATCTACAACTTTATTGTGTATGCCCTTTTTATATCTAATGACAAGATGAAACTGTTGTAGAAAGCCCATCCACCTATAGTGTCTTGATTGCTGCAACTTAGTTTGTGAGTGTAAATATTGAAGTGGTTGATGATTAGTATGGATAATTGTCTCTTTGCCCATTAGGTAATGTTTCCACTTTTTCACACTCTGTACTAATACATACAATTCTTTATCATATGTGGGATAATTAACTACTGCAGAATTAAATGTCTCAGAATGATAACATATGGGTTTACCGTGCTACATCAACACTGCTTTCATGGCATAGTCACTGGCATCTGTTTCAATCTCAAATGGTCTTTGAAGATCGGGCAGTGCTAGTACTAGTGTTGTACTAATCTTTTCTTTTAAGGTGTCGAAGGCTTTCTGCTATTTTCCTCCCCACTGAAACACCTTATTCAATCATGTTAAAGCATGTAAGGGAGTTGCAATCAAGGAAAAGTTAGCAATAAACTTTCTCCAATACTGTGCTGCCCCTAGGAAGCTTCTAACTTCTGTAGTAGATTTGGGTTTAGGCTAGTTTACAATGATTGCAACTTTAGAGGGATCTATCTTCAATTCACCACCCCCTACAATATGACCCAAATAATTCAAAGATGTTTTGCGAAACTCACATTTTGATAGTTTTACATAAAGATTTTCTCTTTTCAAAACATCTAGAGTCTGCTTTACATGCTTCAAATGTTCTTCCCATGTTTTACTAAATATAAGAATGTCATCTAGGTATACAATGACAAAATCATCAATAAAAGGCCTGAGTACATCATTCATTACTCTCATGAAAGTAGCAAGAGCATTAGTTAAGCCAAAAGGCATAACTAGCCACTCATACAATCCCTACTTCGTTTTGAAAGTAGTCTTCCATGCATCTTGCTCTGCAACTCTGACCTGATGGTAGCCACTATGCAAGTCCAACTTGGAAAAGTAAACAGCTTCTTTCAACTGATCTAATAGATCATCTATGTGAGGAAGGGGATAACGATTTTTTATCGTTATCTTATTAAGTGCTCGTTAATCAATGCACATTCTCCATGAGCCATCTTTCTTTCTCACCAAGACAATTGGAGACCCACATGGCGATGTGCTAGGTCTTATGAACTCTTTCTTGAGCAGCTCCTGTACCTGCTTATTGATTTCTGCATTCTCTAAAGCGGACAACCTTTTATACTGATGGCTGTGATTATTGTTTCATCCCTCGAGTCTGACCCCAAATCCTTCTGAATAGCTGCAATAGTCTTCTTCTTTTTGCCATCGTATTTCTTGGGTTTCAGCTCCGGATGTAGGATCCAGCAGTGTTCATCATCATGCCCACCCTTCTTGCAGTGAGTGCATGCAGGTTTTGTCTTTTGTACAGTAATTGTCTTCCTTTCTTTCCATTTCTGCTTTCTCTTTTCCTTGTTCTTATTTGCAATGGGTTTTGATGATCCTTCAACTTCTGGGTTCACATTCTTGCCTCTAGCCTCTAGATGTGTAGCCTGAACAGATACCTCGTCTATGCTAGTATGATTAAACATGAGAATGGTGTGCTTTAAATAGCTGTGTAGACCACCTATATACTTCAACAGAGTTTCAGGTGAGTCTAACGAAATTTCTAGAATCAAAGCTCTTTTTCTAAATTCTTGGGTGTAACTTTGTAGACTTTGCCCTTTCAATTGGCAAAGAGTTTGCCAACTCATCATAGCTTGTTGCATGTAGGCTAGTGGATAGAATTTCTTTTTAATCACAGAAACAAATTCACTCCAGGCAGAAAGAATTTTACCATGCTTCTTCATGTCAGCTTATGTTCTGCCTTCCAACCATACCAAGGCAGTTCCTCCAAGGCGTAGGCTGGCCAGCGGAATCTTACTGTTGTCTGAATCAATGTTCTGCACCCTACAATATACATCAATCTGTCTAATCCAATTATCCAGCTTCTCTGCATTCAACTCTCCATCATGTATTGGCAAATCAAATTTAACATCTAATTTAACTAAAGATGCTTTCTTCTTTTTATTTTTCAGGACTATCAGGAGCTGTGGGAAGTTTTTCTTCTTTCATTTTGCCTTTAGAATGGTCATTTAGGAGAGATTCTTCTACCCCTTTGTTATGTTGGAAAGTTGAAGAATCTTCACTTCTACCTTTCTTAAATTCTCTATACATTTCTTCCACCATGGCTCTCATGGTCATGATGATGTCCATGAACTAAGGCCCTGTTTCCAAGGGAATTTCTTCTGCCATTTTCCTCCTAGGATAGACTCTTTTAATTTCTAGATTAGCTTCAACCAACTCTCCTTCTCCTAATTTGAGCTTTGTCCTAGTTAGCATTCAACAAAAAAATCCAGCACAAGCTTGCCTAAACTTAGTAACCTAGAGCTCTGATACCACTTGATTTGTAATTGATCTAAGACAAATAATTAAGGTATTACAGACTCAAGTGCATGGATGTGCTTATGTTATTTTATGCAACAGATCGATAAGATTTCGAAATACACAAGCATTGAAATAGTTAAAGAAAACATAACAGGCAAATATATAAACACAACAAGTTTAATAAGGAGTTCACCCAATACTCCTGGGCTACGTCTCCTTGTCTAGCCTTCAGTGGTGGCTTCTCTATTATGTTCTCAAGCTGAGTTTTACTCCAGTGAGCTCAATTCGAGTCTCACTCAATAGATACAAATCAGCAAGATTGTACTTGGATCCCCGAAGTCTCTGGAGTACACAGACTCTCCTTATTGACTCTTGACCTCTATTGGTCATAGCAGTATGAGCCCAATCTGAGACTCATACATGACAAGCATTACAGAGGAGTGCGCTTGAGCCTCTCAAGCCTTCTCTAGAGTACACAGACTCTCTGACTCTCTCTGTCTCTGTCTTTACTTTGGCTCGATGCTTCCTTTGCCTCTGCAGGTTAGCTCGGCTTCTTCTCTCTGCATTCGGCTTACTGCCTACTGCTTCACTTCTCCTTTACTTTCTGTTAGTCTATGGCTTTAAATCCATCTGCTTCCTGACTATTCGTCTCCGCTTCTCGCCTCTCTAGTTCCCTACCTCTATTCGTCTCAATCTCTTCTTTCGGCATTTACAGTGACTGCATAATGCTTCACAGGGAGGTGGCCACCTATTCTGTAACGCATGAGTGTGTCAGGTTCACTGGAAATGTTTGAATGATCGTTTTTTCCGTTTACTCCAAGAATACCCGCAAAACATGACCTTCCGCCAAAGCATCATCCATATCAGACTTCAAATCCTATACAACTCTGCATGTTTACCCCGTCAAATCCGGTCATCCATCGAAACGCGTCTCCACCATTGATCGGGGGGGCCAGATCCTACGGTCATCGTTCATATCAGGCGGCTAAGTAGCATGATGTTTGCCCATCCGATGTGAACGGTTTTCTCTCTTTCGACAGATGCGTGGCACTCACTGTATGGCATCGGGCGGAACTCGATTGAAACCGCTTACCGCTCAAAGCCCCTTCGATATTCTATCGGTTTTGTGGAATCTCACTTTCGACAGAATCAAAATGATATCCGTTGCATTTTATGATTTTTCGAGTCCAAGTGCTTGCAGCCTTTCCGTCTTTCAAAAACTATCCCCGTTTCTTGAAATGACCTCCGGATTTGCTAGTTTGAGATAACGTGCATTACCATGGGCCGACAGTCTACGTGCTTGACCGACGGTCCTCGTTGCTCCGCGCTAATCACAAATTGCAACTGTTACAAGGATATCTCTGATAAGCTTGATCTTTATAAGACTTTTAAGCTTTGGCATAATTTTGAAGAGTTCATAAAAACATAGAGAGTGTTCTAGGATCCAATTTGGATAAGGATCATAAGAAGAAGTTGATGGGCACTTGGAGAAGACACTTGAGCAGTTCGATTTCATGATCAGATCGATTTTCTGAGTAGCAACAGTTAGTTGTCGGACAGAGAGCCAGTGAGAGAGGGGCAAGGATAGCGAAGCTGAAGGAAGGATTCTAGTTTCGGTGAGTGCATTTGCAGAGAGGTAAGTGAACCACAGTGGGGTGACATAGAGCAGCACAATAGCCTCTAGAGGCAATTTCAAATTTGTTGGGGAAAAGTAGAGTTTCAATGGCAGAAGTTGGGTAGATGTTCTAGAGGCCAAGAGAGACATTTTCTTAGACAACAATAGACCAGACGGCTTGAGGAGACGCTGGTTCGAGATGAGTGCAAAAGTGATTGCGTTAGGGTGACACAGTAGCTGCATAAAGGCAGTGTGGACAACTCAACTTGGGTTGAGGTCAGAGCTCGGATTTTCTTGTGGAGTGAGGAAATTCCTCACTAGATTTTTCTTACCAGAGTTTCTCTGTGGGATTGCCAGTTTCAACATCTAGTCATACTCAGATTATTTAACTGTTGCATAATAATAAAACCCACGGTCGATGCACTGATTTTCCCAAGTTGTGTTCTTCCGAGGACATTGGTCCAAAAATAGTTGTGTTATTTTGTGTGTGTGATAGTATTTCTTCTAGCGTTTATTTCTTCCATAGTTTATTTGTGTAGGTTGCAAGGTGATTGATTCAGTATTTGTTGTAGAAAACAGTAAATAAATTGTTAAAAATTAATTTAACAATTAGGAGAATTATTTCCAGTTATTGCAATAGGAATCAAGTTTCCTATTTTTCACATGGTATCAGAGCTCAGATGATCAGTCAAAGAGCTCAATAGTGAAGGAAGAGGGAGTTTCGTTATTCATTGAGGGGCAGCAGATTGAAACCCCAGAGGTAGCACAGTCACCTTGGCCACAAGGCCAAATTTCCTAAGGAGAATCAATTTTTCTAAGAGGGACAAAAAGTTCGATCTCTCTAGATTGAGAGGTTCCAGTGGCAGAGGGAGCAACCAATTTTTTTATTCGTAGAGCATATCTCTAGCTGGATGCAGTAGTTTTGTAGCAGTTTTCTAGAGCAGAACTATTGTCAGGTGGAAGAAGACCACACGTTGAGGGAAAAGTTTCCTCAGGGAACTTCTAGTCTCAAGAAGTTCGATTTCCCTTGCAGATCAACAATCGTTGTGAGCAGAGTTTCTCACTCCAGAAGAGAGTGCGAATAGCCTAGTAGTAGCTGAGTAGAAGGGAAGAGGAGATTTTTGACATTGTTTGATATGGCCACTACTGGACTTCGAGATCAGGACAGGTTGGATGGTGGTTCCAACTATGTCATATGGAAGGCAAGGATGTCCTTCCTTCTGGATGAATATGGCTTGGATCATTTCATAGATGTAGTGGTAGCTATCCCCATGGATGCAAATCAACTGAAGGAGTATATAAAGGAGATGGCATGGGCAAAGAGCTTGATCCTTGATGGTTTTCGGGATCACATTGTATCACACATAGCGGCCAAGGGAATGGCCAAAGAGATGTGGGATACACTTTCCACGTTGTACCAGGGCACTTCCTAGCAACAGAAGATGTACTTGGAGGAGAAGTTGATATGCACCAGGATGCAGAAAGGGGAATGCATAGACCCCTTCCTCACCAGGATTTAGGAGATCCGAGACTAGCTTGCAGTTGTTGGGGCAGTGCCTTAACCCACAGAGCTAGTGTGATTCGCACTCAACAGTGTCTCAAAAGAGTGGCAGGTATTTGTCAAAAGTATCTTGGGCAGAGACACCTTGCCAAGGTAGGACAGGATGTTGGGGGATTTGTAGTAGGAGTAGTTGAGATGAGACCTAGTAAAGAGATCCATCAATGGCAGTAGTAGTGGATCAAATAGGGTGAAGGAGGAGGAGAATATGGCCCTCGCAACGAAGGGTCCCAGTCATGGACAGGGGGAATAGCGAAAGAAGAAGAAGGACTTGTCAAAGGTCAAGTGCTTCAGATGTAGTGAGCTTGGTCACTACAACACCCTGTGTCCCTTCAAGAAGAAGGAAAAAGACGTGAAGCAGGACGAGCAGGCAGCATCAGCAGAGATCGATAGGCTATCCTCTAGGTTGGAGGAAGACTTCACCATGTTTGCTGACATACCCCTAGGAGTGAAGTGGGTTGGCTTGGTGCTGTAGCCCCAGAGCGCTATAGATGGGTAGGATTCTTGAGGACGTCCACCTCTTAAGTCGGTGCCTTGCTACGGGGGCCCACAATATTTTAGTAGCAGGATGGATTAGTCGCAGTAGATGCGGTCAGATGCTAGAGTGCAAATGCAAAGTCTAGTTGCAATCAGATGCCAGGGAGCACAATGGAGAGTTAGAAGTAGTGTAGGAGGCACAATGCAGAGTTAGCAATAGTGCAGATGCCTCAGTGACAACATAGATACTAGCAACAATCAGAGACTCAGGAGACAAATGCATCATATTGATCATAATTGATTCAATATTTAGGATGTTTTTTAGTTGCAGATGTTGCAATTGCAACAACAATAGATGGAGAGGGAGTTGTAGTGTGGATGCAGTGTTGGCAGCAGTTTTGCAAAGTCATCAGCAGCACAGATGCAACACATATAAGAGTTGCACAGTAGTTGGTGGGCAACATCAGCTAGACATCAGCAACATTACAGGAGATGATGCAGAGACAGGATGTTGCTACATGGGGCAGCAACTCTAGAATGCATTCCTCGCTAAGAGGGAATATTAATGTTTGTAGTATCGAATGTGTTTTATCCACGACATTTTGTGGAGAGGCTAGAATACATGAGATATCCAAAACCCAGAAATTGTTTCTAGAAATTCCACCTAGAAATGACTTAATTAGATGATTAGTCAATTTTTAAAATATTTCCTAAAACTAAACATAGGGAATATGACTAATTAATCATAATTAATTAAGTCAATGTGTGAATTTTCTAGAAACTCACATGGATCGACTTCAAGTTAATCCTATCCATCGATTAAGATCTAATAATGGTCATTGAAGTGTCAATAGAGGGTTATAAGAAGAAGTCGATGGGCACTTGGAGAAGACACTTGAGTCGTTTGATTTCATGAGCAGATCAATTTCTTGAGTAGCAATAGTCAGTTGCTGGAGAGAGAGCCAGTGAGATCGAAGCAGTGCCAGAGGGGAAGGGACAGTCAAGTCAGAGGAAGGATTCCAGTTCTGGTGAGTGTATTTGCAGAGAGGCAAGTGAGCCACAGTGAGGCTCATACCAAGCAACATAGTAGCCTCTAAAGGTAATTTCAAATATGCTGGGGAAAAGCAGAGTTTCAATGCCATAAGCTGGGTAGAGGTTTTGGAGGCCAGGAGAGAAATTTTCCCAGACAACACCAGACCAGATGACTTGAGGAGAAGGTGGTTCAAGCTGAGTGCATAAGTGATTACGCTAGGGTGATGCAATAGATGCACAGAGATAGTTTGGACGACTCAATTTGAGCTGAGGTCAAAGCCCGGATTTGCCTATGGAGTGAGAAAATTCCTCATTAGATTTTTCGTGCCCATTTTTCTCTGTAGGATTTCCAGCTTTAGCATCCAATTGTACTTAGATTATTCCATTGCTGCATAATAATAAAACCCTCAGCTGTTGCACCAGTTTTCCCTAGTTGGGTTTTTCCAGGGATATTTGTCCAAAAATAACTGTGTTATTTTGTGTGTGTGTGCTAGTATTTCTTCTAGCATTTATTTCTTTCGCAGTTTATTTGTGTAGGTTGGAGTGTGATTGATTAAGTATTTCCAGTTGTTGCAATAGGAATCGGGTTTCTGATTTTTCACAGTGCCAAGATGATTTTGGAGGCACACTACAGTCAGGTCTCTAGACATTTTGGGATTGAAAAAATAGTGGCAGTGTTGCAGAAGTATTTTTATTGGCCTAACCTTCAAGAGGATGTTGGGAATTACATCAAACCTTGCATTGCCTGTGTCATTGCCAAACCTACACTCAAGAAGTAAGGCCTGTATACTCATAGTTGTCCCTGGGAATCCATCTCCATGGATTACATGTCGGGCCTTCCTTCTACAAGCATGGAAATGACTGTGTTTTCGTGGTCATTAGTAGATTCTCTACGATGGCCATTCTTGTGGCCTACAAGAAGAGTATCATAGTAGAAGCCACTGCGAAACTCTTTTTTGAATGAGTGTGGGTACACTTTGGTATCCCACAGTCCATTATATCAGATCGGGACAGCAGGTCCCTAAGTACATTCTAATCAAGCCTCTAGTCGTTGTTGGATACCAAGCTCACTAAGTCACAACCTTCCACCCCAAACTGATGGTCAAACAGAGGTCATCAACAGGATGATCGTTCATATCCTGCGCATGTACAACTCGAAGCATCCACGCACATGGGATGAAAGCCTCCCTATGTCTAGCACAACTATAACAAAGCTCTCCACAACTCAATTGGCCACAACCCCTTTCAAGTGGGGTTGGGATTCCAACCACTATGTCCAATTGATGTTGCCATGCCACTTGCAGTGACTCAGGCATATTTGGCTCACGTCCAATCCAAAGCTGACAGAGATACCAACTTCATGAACGAATTCAGCACATCCGCTAGCAGGTCCATGACATATTGGACAAAGAAAATGCTAAGTACAAACAACTTCATGATCAACATCGGGTGCCACACAAGTTCCAGGTAGGCGACAAAGCTTGGTTATATTTGCAGAAATAGCGCCTTGGTGGGGCCCATCACAAGCTTTGCCTGCTCTAATATGGGCCTTACACCATCACTAAAGTTGCAATACTTTCGAGCTCAACATTCCATCATTCCTTTCCCTGCACCCAGTATTCAATGTGGACTGGTTGAGAAACTAACACCATCAAAGATCAACCCAAGATGTATCGAACAGGCCACAACTGATATGATCATGGACACATGAGTCAAGAACACTCGCCATCAGAGGATCCAACTATATCGAGTTGTCAAAGAATGCCAACTCCTTCAGTAAGGCAAGTGGCTTACCAGGGACGAGGTTCAATAGAATTTCTTTCACCTCATGGAGGCTTTGCATGCAATGGGGACCATTGCTTCCTAAGGGGGGAGGAATGATCTAGGTGGATATTGGTGGCCATGAGCCTATTCCACCTAGACCTCATGTTGGTTTCATCAATTTCCTTGATTATAGCATAATTTACTTTTTTTAGTAGTTTTTTGGGTCCCCAACTTCCAAAGCTATTTTGACCCCCTATATGGCATTTTATGCCATAAATATTGTAGCACTTATAGAGAGATTTCTAACAAGGTATCTTATGCGCCAAACGGAGATCATATGACCAAGTTACAACCCCAATAAGTTGGTTGTCCAACTAACCCCAACGGGGCCCACAAACTCTTGGTGTTCCATCTCCTAGGTTAGGGTTTTGGTTGTTTAGGGTTTCCCTTTGTTGTTAAATAATAAAAAGGCCCTTGAGCCTCATTGTAATATAGTTCAGAGGCATGTAGCCACCACATCTCTTCTCAGAGATAAGTTACCATTGCCCGAGCTAGTTTATTTCCATTATGTATGTAAGCATCTTTTAGTTATTTTATATTAATGAAATGGAGATTTATTCCTACTACATCTATGCGTTTATGTTTATATTTGTATCTAATTTTGTTGTTGCATAAGTTTCAATTAGTGGTTGATGCATGATTTGGTGGAACTATGGAAGGATTCAAGGGAGATCTATGCACAAACTTTTCTAATATGGAATAATAAAATGGGTTAGAGTAAGGTGGGAGGTAATGATGTCTGAATCTTGCAAGATCTGAAGGATAAAGGTAAAGAGGTACTAGTAAAAGATGTAAAAAGGAAAGAAAGGAAGGTGACGTGTGAATTGCTTCAAAACACTAGTGAAGATCTAATAAACTATGGACAAGCAACAACTTTCAGAGTTTTTCCTGAGCTCTCAACACTTGTCTCAATGAAAATTATAACACGGAATATTTGTGGTATAAATTGCAAAGGGAAACAATGATTTTTACAAGAAAGGATAAAATTTGAAAAGCTCACCTTGGTGATTTTGCAAGAAACCAAGGTTTCCATGTGTAAATTACGTGAAATAGGTGCCAATTGTTGGGTGGGATGCAAAGTTATGGCTATCGATACTTGGGATAGTGCTAGTGGATTAACAATTGGAATCTTCTTGAATTATGGAAGTTTATTGAGAGGTTATAGGTGGTGGACATGCCAACCCTCAATGGTACTTTTACTTGGAAAAATAGAAGGTGGAGGGCATCAAGTGGTGATTCGTTTAGGTCGGGGGCCATCAGGTAGTGAGTTGTTTAGGTCATATTTTGGCTCTTGGAGCACTTATGGACAAGGATTATGTCTAATCAATTTAACGTTTTAAATTGCTCTACATAAATTATCAATCCAGGGATCGTAACCTGGTGAAGTGTGGTGCACCATATGTGCTTAGTTAACATTTTTCTTACTTTGTTGTTTTATAGTTTATGTTGTTTTTGAGGTTTTGTTCTTGTTGGTTTCATAAAGTGTTTAATGCAAATGGAAATCCTATTCTAAGGTCTTAAAAATACTTTTAAAGGTCAAGTATGGATGTAGATTTCAAGACCAGGTTTATGTCCCTTATGGTAACTTCCAAAACTTAGCACTTCAAAAGATCTCAAAACATGCTATTAATACTTAAACAGGAATGTAAATATGCAGCTACTTAAATCAAACAAAAGATGAAATACTGATCATGAAATCACTGTCTCTACTGCCCATTTAATTACAGAAATAAAATCTAAATTATTGCACTCAAACAAACCAAAAATTGCAGACTAACGAAAGAAAGATCAATTTACTTCACTTATAATCTGATAGCTCGCCAAGTAGCTTTTCCGGGTTAAGACATGGCTCCGGAGATAACATCAATAACATGAAGGATTGATATCTAAATTACCTACTTGCAAATGAAAGTAAAATCAAGTCATTTCACTTATAATCCGATAGCTCACCAAGTAGTTTTTTGGGGTTAACCCATGGCTCTGGAGATAACGTCAATAACATGAAGAACCTGATATCTAAATTACCTACTTGCAAATGAAAGTAAAATCAAGTCACTTCACTTATAATCCGATAGCTCGCCAAGTAGCTTTTCGGGGTTAAGCCATGGCTCTGGAGATAACGTCAATAACATGAAGAACCTGATATCTAATTGCAGAGATGAAAGTAAAATCAAATCACTTCACTCATAATCTGATAGCTCGCCAAGTAGCTTTTCAGGTCGCCAAGTAGCTTTTCAGGGTTAAGCCATGGCTCTGGAGATAACGTCAAATGACATGAAGAATTTGATATCTAAACTAACTGATAGCAGCAAATAAATAAGACTAAAATCAAAAATAATTGAAATTGAAAAGCTTAAGAAAAAGTTCAGCAGAGAGGCAAATCTCATGTCACTATTTGACGCAAAAATATGTAAAGAAAAACTAATCTACAATCAACCGGTTGAAGACACTTGCATGAATTAAAATTGCATGAATGGAAAATCTAAACTATCAAACTTGAAAGCAATAAAATGACATACATGAATGAAATCAAAGCAAAATTTCAAAATGAAATTTACTCTACCTTACATTCTAATGTGCTCCATGACATCTACTTACATCTCCTTCCATGTTGAGAACATCAAATCTTTATTCAAATTCTTCAAAATTACAAAATACAACAAAGCTCTCTAAAGCTTTCCAAAGCCATCAAAGAAGAACTATAAACTCCAAGTTAAGCTAAGACTAACAAGCTAACAAATGAAGGAGAGAGATCTCCTATTTATACAAAAAGATGAGAAGCCATCTCATTAATGAGAATCCATGAATCTCTCCCTCTACCTCTAGAGTCCTAATCAAAATAGACACTGATAAGACACGTCTTCTTAGAGTTTCAATACAATTAGGAGATGTGACACATATCCTCATGATCACATAATTCTTTCCACTCAAATTCGAATTTGGCCTTAGAGTGCCACATAAAGGTCTTCTAGAAGGTTCCTTTTGACCTACACATGTCAACAATCTCAACCCACTTGTTAGGTATAAGCATATGCACATTATTTCCTAATTTTTAACCACAAATTCACTTAAAAATGCTAAGAATTAATAAAGTTTGGAAAAACGTAAATGTGCCCAATGATAATGAAAGTGGAATGAATATAGTGACATAGTAGTAAAATGGAGGTGATATAATGGACATAATAGTGAAAGTGTAATGGAAATGAATGAGATTTT
The DNA here is from genome assembly GCA_031772625.1 of Pinus tabuliformis. Taxonomy (NCBI): domain Eukaryota; kingdom Viridiplantae; phylum Streptophyta; class Pinopsida; order Pinales; family Pinaceae; genus Pinus; species Pinus tabuliformis. Next base: position 156,164,514 of record CM062806.1, read on the forward strand.
CAAGACCCAACATACCCCCCAATTGAAGTTATTGCATGTCCTCATGCAATATATATTACATTAACTTTTTTTTGATCCTTGAGCTTTGGTTTAACTTTGCATAATATCATTTGATAACTTCATATTTTTGCAAAGTGTTTTACTTGAATTGTAACATGGTTGGTTCTTGTGTTACAACCAATTTTTTGTTGTTGTTGCATTCTATTTTGATCTTTGAACTTTGCATAATGATATTTTGATTATTGTTTGCAATGTATATCTTTATTGGATTACATTATGGTTGGTTCTTGTATAACAACCATGATTTTGTTTGTATCCAATTTATCCTTTAAGCACTTTTTGAAAAGTCATTGTATGCTCATAATAACAATGTAATAGTTAATATATGATAGAAGTATGTGGGCTCCTGAATATGATATGGACATGGCAAGATATGAATATGAATGTATCCCCCCCCCCCCCAAACTGATGGTATTGGCAATTTTATGAAATGAGGAAGAGAAATGTTTTTCCAACAATTATCATTTTAGCTTTTTATGGAATTCTATGGCCAAAAGTTAGAAAATGATGTACCTTAACTTACCCTTTGGAATGGATGAGTTGTATGTGTTGTGGCTGCAAAATTCTGATCATATTCTTCTTCAAGTGGCTGAACAAGAGGAGTCATGGATAAAGAGTTAAAATGACTTTTTTTATTGCTTCTACTAAAACTTGTTGAATCTGCAACAAAATGTTGAAAATAATAGTCTTCATGTCTTCAAAACTCATTAGCACAATTCCTACTATGTGAAAAGATGTTCTGAAGTCAAACATAGCAGGAAATTGTTGACTTAGTGGCCATTGATAGATGCCACTAGTCAACACGAGAACTCTCACCATTGATGACAATGAAAGTCAAGATGCCCAAACACATCTTGCTAGGTACGAATAGTTTTTCCGATGTCGAGTCACCTAGAAGATCTGATAAACAAGGGACATTAATGTATTTCCATTGTCTGTCAGCATGAGAACTTGCCATTAAGGCATGCAAGCCTCAAGGTGTCTTTACAAAGAACTTAGACTCAAAGGACTATGGACTCAATAATTTGCATTGAAACATGGCTTATTTGCGAAATGAAAATGACAGGAAATGAAAGATGAAAATGGAAGATGGCAATGGAGAGCAGAAATGGCAATGGGCAATAAGAATGTAAATGAGCCTCTTGCTTTTATTTGTGGGTTATAAATGGACAAAAAGAGATGGAAAGTGTATGTGAATGTAAATGGAAAATATGGAGTGAAATGAAGTGAATGGTTTATTATGAGGTATGGATGTGATGGAGACAATAGTATCTTAAAGTTTTTCAAGTGTTTGGATATGATTTTGCATCAGCATATTTGCTCTTTATTGTTGATCATCCTCTTATGAAACAAATTGGTATCTTAGAGAGACACCATTCTCTTGTAGTCATTTGTCCTTCCTCTTGAAACCTGCAAAAAAAACTAATACTTCTTCTGTAATGGAATGTAAGATTATCAAAGGAGAGAGGTGATCAATCTCTCTAGTTATGATATTTACAAACAAAACTAAGAATTTGCATTAATGAAACAAGTTCTCAAAGGAAAAATCAAAAGAATTTATACCTGCTTTGGAATTGGTGCCTCAAGTTGAATGTTGTTTCTTTTCAACAATTTATTTCATTATTTGTCATTGTGTAGATCTTTCCAACGATACTTGAATCATCAAAATCTGATTTTGTATGAAAAAGTTAGGTTGATTTGAACAATGAAGTTTTTCAGCTACAAATTGATGTTTAGCTGCAGAATTGGACTTTAGCTGTGGAATGTGCACAGTTTATGTAGCTAAAAATCTTGAATAAAAAGTTAGCAATTCATCTTTTATCATTAGTCCAAAATTAATCAATACCTTCAAAAAAGTGAGCAAATAACTTATTCATTTCATTGATTCAAAATTATTATTTTTTCTTGACATGCGGCGACTTAGTGATAACACACACCTTGACTTCCCTTTGACCGGGGTCTTTTTCATCGTCCTGGATCAAATGAATAGGACACCATCCATGTTATGAAATTTTCTCAACTACCCATGTGGTTTGTTTCGTCTCTTGACACCTATAACCTATAAAAGTATGAAAATGGCTGCGGAATTGCCAGTTAGCTGCGGAATCAGGGTGCATTCCATAGCTAAAAGACAGCCAACCATTAATTTTCTGATTTAAGTTATTGGAAAAGAGATTTTATGCAACCAAGTACCAGGGAGAGAGAGAGAGCCTAAGATCACAGCTGGTGCACAGGACCAATCATTCATGATCTGCTATATTTTTTTTAATTTTCTTCACTGTCTGCCTGAAAAATAAAAACTTTGTAAATGGTATATAAAGCAAAACAGTTTTAATGATGAAAATATATCAGAGTAATGGGAATGTATGATCTTTTCAATTGCTTTGATGACTCCTTCAGTTCTGTAATCACAATGAGACCCATCATTTTTGTTCTCGGCTACTCTTCAAAATTCCCTTTACTATTTGAGAAATGGAGTGACTGCATGGATAGAAATCAGACATTTATGGATATGGAAATGGAATGAAAATGTTTATGGAAGTAGATGACTGTGACTAAAGTGATTGTATGTATAGAATATGTGAAAACAGATTGACTATATGTGAAAACAGGGTGACTGTTATACACAGGTAGTATGAAAATGGAGTGACTGTGTGCGTGAAAAAAAAATGTGGAGGATGTAAGGACTGGTGGTGTTGCACACGTAGATAGAGTATGAAAACAGAGTGATGTTGAATGAATAATCCAAGCAATAGGGATGTAAAAGAGTCGTATTCAACTTGGTCAAGTCATACAATTAGCCGTTAAACAGGTGGAGTAGAGAAGTTCGATTGAAAATGACAGATCAGTTTGGAAGAGTCATACTCAATTGAGATACGTCATGTATCTTGTTGTTAAACTGAAGTACACGCCACGGAGATCGTTAGACATTTAAAGACAAGAGGCGTGGCATAAACAAGATTGAATGCCAGCAAACAATAAGTTCCCAAATTAAATTTTCTCTCTCCAAGCATGCCGAGTTAAAACAACACTTTGTTCATTTAATTAAAATCGTTTTTTCTCACGCGGCATGCAAAAAGAGGCTTTAAAGAACCGAGAAATTCTCCCAAACCGCTGCAAATTTCTTAAAACCATTTCTGGGTTATCTAATTGACCCTACTGCCGAAAAAACTCATGTTTTATTTTTCCCAAATTCGTCTCCGTTTGGCCAGATCGTGTATTCAAAGTTTGACGTTTTTTCAGCTATTACGCATTTGTGGATTAATTGTTCTGTAATTTTATGAATTGTTGCATTCAGCTTTTTTGTTTGATTTGCAATTTGAACATAGGCAAATAAAAAATGAACAGTGTTGAAATTTTCAAAGACACCTGAACCTGTATTTTGCATATGTTCTCGCTTTCTGGCTCCAGCAGTTTTCTTCAGGGTTGCAATTTTTACAGTAACCAATGGCAGCAGGTTTCAGGTTTGCAATATTTACATTAACCAATGGCAGTGAGTAAACGTCAATGGATGAACCCCATGGGACACAATCCCCTCTGATCAACATAATAAACTACTTCAACCTATCTATCGACCTAGTTATCTGTTACCTATTCCAGCTGTTTGCTAGCAGTCAAACTCTTTTTATATCATGCGAATTAGGCATTTCTTTCACCTATTTTTTTATAGGTTGCGTAGAGAAGTAAACTAGTCTGTAATGGTTTGTCATTACGGCTGTTCAAGTGCAAACACAGTGAGATCTTCATTTTGATACTCAGCAGGAGAAAGAGTTAGCTGAACCTTAATTCATCTACAGTTGTTGATTTTTGTGCATGTTTGACAAAAGCTGTGAAGGTGATGATCTACTATTTGATTGCTTTTGCTCTTCACAGCTCAGAATAATCCCACAACTTTCAAATTTGAGGTTAAAGCCAAAAAACAAAGGATATTTCAAGCCACAATAAAAATGGGAGAATTGTTTACATTGCAGGTTTATATATATATATATATATATATATATAATGATTTTGCAGGTTTGTTTCAAGGCCAAAGCTCAAGCAGGAATGCAGATTTTCTATTGAGGCCACAGTGGAGACTAGAATTGGGGATAGCCATTGATTTTTTTTTCTCTCTGAAATTGTAAATTTTTATAAGAAGGATTAATGATTTTCAATTTCAGGCAGCAAAGACTTCAAGTAAAATATACTAAAAACAGGACTTTGACTGAGGTCTTAAGCTGATTTTTTATCAATCTAGGCTGGGTGACTAGGATAGGATCCATGTCGGGACAATTCTAGAGATGCCCATGTGGTCGGTTTCTTCATTGGATGCCTGTAACCTATTAAACCTTGAAATTAGCTGCGGAATTCACAGTTAGCTGCGGAATCAGGCTGCATTCCGCAGCTAATTTGCAGAATCTTATTAAAACAGGACACAGTGTTTTGAGGACCACTACAAACCATAACCAGTCAATCTTGGACAGTTGAACCTATCAAAGCAGTTGGGTTTCATTTTTTTTTCTTTTTTTTATTGAATCAATTGAAATGATGAAGTTTATTTTGTCTCACTTTTTTTTTTCTTCTTTACATAACAATCATTTTTCTGATCCTCCAGATCACACAAAGTGCAGAAGGAGAGCATACTCAAGAAATTATTAATTTTCTTTTGATGTAAGAAATAAGGTCTCCTAATTACACTTCCCCGGCAACAGCGCCAAAATGTCTAGTCAATTTAATGTCTTAAATTGCTCTACATAAATTATCAATCAGGTATCGTAAACTGATGAAGTGTGGTGCACCATATGTGCTTAGTTAACCTTTTTCTTACTCCGTTGGTTTATAGTTTATGATGTTTTTGGGGTTTTGTTCTTGTTGGTTTCCTAAAGTGTTTAACGCAAATGGAAATCATATTTTAAGGTCTTAAGAATACTTTTAAAGGTCAAGTATAGATGTAGATTTCAAGAGCAGGTTTATGTCTCTGATGATAACTTCCAAAACTTAGCACTTCAAAATATCTCAAAACATGCTATTAATACTTGAACAGGAATGTAAATATGCAGCTACTTAAATCAAACAAAACATGAAATACTGATCATGAAATCACTGCCTTTGCTGCCCATCTAATTATAGAAATAAAATCTAAACTATTGCACTCAAACAAACCAAAAATTTCAGACTAACGAAAGCAAGATCAATTTACTTCACTTATAATCCGATAGCTCGCCAAGTAGCTTTTCTGGATTAAGCCATGGCTCCGGAGATAACGTCAATAACATGAAGGATTGATATCTAAATTACCTACTTGCAAATGAAAGTAAAATCAAGTCACTTCACTTATAATCCGATAACTCGCCAAGTAGCTTTTCGGGGTTAAGCCATGGCTCTGGAGATAACGTCAATAACATGAAGAACCTGATATTTAGATTACCTACTTGCAAATGAAAGTAAAATCAAGTCACTTCACTTATAATCTGATAGCTCGCCAAGTAGCTTTTCGAGGTTAACCCATGGCTCTGGAGATAACGTCAATAACATGAAGAACTTGATATCTAATTGCAGAGATGAAAATAAAATCAAATCACTTCAGTCATAATCCAATAGCTCGCCAAGTAGCTTTTCGGGGTTAAGCCATGGCTCTAGAGATAACGTCAAATGACATGAAGAATTTGATATCTAAACTAACTAACAACAGCAAATAAATAAGACTGAAATCAAAGCATAATTGAAATCTAAAAGCTTAAAAAAAAGTTCAGCAGAGAGGCAAATCTCATGTCACTATTTGATGCAAAAACATGTAAAGAAAAACTAATCTACAATTAATCGATTGAACACAGTTGCATGAATGGAAAATCTAGACTATCAAACTTGAAAGCAATAAAATGACATAAATGAAAGAAATCAAAGCAAAATTACAAAATGAAATCTACTTTACCTTACATTCTAATGTGCTCCATGACATCTACTTACATCTCCTTCCATGTTGAGAACATCAAAGTTTTATTCAAATTCTTCAAAATTACAAAGTACAACAAAGCTCTTTAAAGCTATCCAAAGCCATCAAAGAAGAACTATAAACTCCAAGCTAAGCTAAGACTAACAAGTGAACAAATGAAGGAGAGAGATCTCCTATTTATACAAAAAGATGAGAAGCCATCTCATTAATGAAAGTCCATGAATCTCTCCCTCTACCTCTAGAGTCCTAATCAAAATAGGAACTGATAAGACACATATCTTCTTAGATTTTCAATACAATTAAGAGATGTGACACATATCCTCATGATCCCATGATTTTTTCCACTCAAATTCGAATTTGGCCTTAGAGTGCCACATAAAGGTTTTCTAGAAGCCTCTTTTTGACCTACATATGTCAACAATATCAACCCACTTGTTAGGTATAAGCATATGCACATTATTTCTTAATTTTTAACCACAAATTCACTTAAAAAGGCTAAGAAGTAATAAAGTCTAGAAAAACATAAATGTGGCCCAATGATAATGAAAGTGGAATGAATGTAGTGACATAGTAGTGAAATGGAGGTGATATAATGGACATAATAGTGAAGTGTAATGGAAATGAATGGCATTGTCAAGACCCAACAGATTATTGAATTAAAATGACCATTCTTCCTTTCCTTGCATCGGATCATTGGCCTTTTCGACTGGAGATTGACCTTAAAGAATCCCCTCATAATAGACCCTTTCGTTTTGAAAGTTTCTAGGTTTAGGAGCCAAAGTTTGAGGAGAAAGCACGGGTATGGTGTGAGGAAATCAATGTGAAAGGAAGAAATAAGATGCATACCTTTTAATTGAAACTAAAAGAATTGAAAGAAAATATTAAGCTATGGAATAAGAAATATTTTGGAGGAGAAATAGATTGGAGTGCCCAATTCAAGAGATTCAACAACACGTTATCTTAGAAGGACACATTTCAGATTCAGTGTTAGAGGAGGGTGTCACAATGAACAAGTTAGAAATGAGAAGACAACAGGAAGAAACACTCTGTAGGAAAAAATTAAGAGTTCGATGGTTAAAAGAGGGGGAAAAGAACTCTAGATTTTTTCATAATTCCATGATACAACACAAGCACTCCAACCAATTTCTTTTGCTATCTAGAAGAGATGGGTTCAGGAAACTTCAGCATAAAGGATTTTGAAGATGAGTTGATTTCTTATAATAGGGATGTACTTACTGAACCTTCTGACAATATGCAACCACCTATTAACAAGATTACACCATGCATTCCAAAACTTGTTAGCAAGGAGAAAAATACAACTTTTATGAGGACAATTTCATTCCAAGAAGTAGAGGAAGTGATAACGGGAATGTCTTGAAATAAATTTCCTATCCCAGACGGGTTCACTTTAGAAATTTTCAAGGCATGTTGGAGTTTTCTAGGAAATGAGATTCATGAGATGGTGGAGTAATCTAAAAAGTTTCAGTCAATCTGTGATGACTTGATTGCCATGTTTATTTCTTTAATCCCTGAAAATGGAAAATTTGAAGATCCCAATGGATTTAAACCCATTTCATTATGCAATTTAAGCTATAAGGTGATTGGCACTGTTATTGTTAATCGACTGAAACCATTATTGAAGGAGCTTATTTCTCCAAAAAAAACTGGCTTTGTGGAGGGTCGACAAATTTAAGACATAATTATCATAGTACATGAGGTCATTCACTCCCTGAAGAGTCTGAAGAAACCAAGTATGATGATAAATCTTGATTTGTTTAAGGCTTATGACAGGATCAACTAGGATTATTTATTGCAGGTCCTTGATGCTTTTGGATTCTCTTGGCAGTGGATTTCTTGGGTGAGATCTCTTATCTCTACACCCTTTTTCTCTATTTTGATTAATGGATCTCCTTTTGGTACTTTCAACCAATGTGGAAAAAGTCGAAGTTGGGAATAATTCTGCAAGGGTCCAAAAGTTGAAAAACTCTTTAAAGTCTGGAGTTTTTTGAAACAGTGAGCAAAAAGTCGACAAAATTAAAAAAAAACAAAAATATTCATTTTTATTTTTATTTTTTTTAACATTTAGAGTATCCACAACATCAAATAAATGCATTTCCACATAAACATGTAAAGAAAGCTAATATATAATATGTGTATGAAGTCTAGTGCTACATCACATATCAAAATTGTGAATCAACTCCTGAATCTTGAGGCTTGTCTGAGTCTCAACTCTCAAGAGTCAAAATATCAACAAAAAATATATTAAATGTATATCATGAGTCATCTAAAAGTCATAAAGTAATTCATCACTCAGATGCTCTTCCCCTTTTACGGGAATAGGGAATGGATTTTCTTTTCCCTCTAGAGGAAGAAGGCCCAACACTTGGAAATACAAATGGAGTTAGTTGCCTTCTAGAAGTCGATGGAAGAGGTGGCCTCTATCCTATATTGCTGCTACCCATCCTAGATGGTGTCACCTCCTCCTCATCATCATCAACCAGCTTTGCCTCTTGACCTTAATGTTGCTCCTCCTCCTATACCTCTGGCCCTCCCTCCCTTGCAACTGCTACCTCCTCAAGATCCACACATAACCAATCCACGATCGAGTCCATGATCGGCCTCTCTGTCTCGACCCTCCATGCAGCAGTGGTATCAATATTTTTCAATGAGATGGCTTCCACATCAATAGGTGTCTGAAGTTGTCTCATCAAATGGGAGAAAAAACAAAAGAAAATGATATCATTTTCGGCCTTTTCGGCCTCTTTATCCGTGGCCTAAGAGGACAGTCAACTTTTTGGGTCGACTCCTGATAAAATCGGGCATATAACGAATAAATCGCGATTTTTTCGTTTATGAAAAAGTCTGCGAAAAATCAGAGGATTAAATCGTTTTGTTGAAAAAAATCGCAATTTTAGGATTTAATCCTGCTTTTTTGCAGACTTTTTCCATACTGCTTTCAACTCGTGTCATGGGCTCAGGCAGGGGGGTCCTCTGTGGCCCTTCTTATTTATTTTGGAAATGGAAGGGCTAGGTCAATTTTTTTTTAAAGTCTTGTTCTAGAGGGACTCTCACAGGATTTTGTTTATTTGGTGAAGATCTTCCAGTAACATACCAACAATTTGTTGATGATATATGCCTATTTGGTCAACCTCGCCTCAGAGAAGTGAAAGAGGTTCGTTCACTGCTTTCAATCTTTATGGAAGCTTCAAGTACGCTTGTTAATAATTACGAGACAAGTATTTTATTTTTTAACTATAAGGAATCAGTCTGCTGCCATTTAGCTCGAGTGTTAGAGTTTCAAAGAGCCTCTCTTCCTTATAATCACTTGGGGGTTCCTTTGGTTTTAAATCTGAATATAATTTCCTGTTGGAAAGAACTTCTTTTGAAGCTTTCCAACAAGATTAAAAATTGGACATTTTATGCTTTGAATGTGGCTGGGAGATTAATTCTCACCAAGTCAATGCTTCAGGTGATTCCGCTTTATCAAATGTCAGCCATGCCAACGCCAAAATCTATTTGGAAGAATTTTATCTCAAAGTGGAGTGACTTCCTTTAGCGGGGCTCAAATAAGTCAAAGAGGTTGTCTTTGGTGGCATGGGAGAAACTTTTCCTGCCAAAGCTGGCTGGGGGATTGCGTTTGCGCGATCCAGAAATTCGAAGTGTCGCCTTAGGGGCTAAGCTATGGTGGCGATGGGTGATAGGGACAATAAATTATGGAAGCAAATTTGGTTGAGGAAGTATGCACCTCTCATGTCACAGAAGGAGAGACTACAATATGATTTGACCATCATTGGTTCGGGGTTACAGATGTGGGCTCAGGAAAGTCAAGAGGTTGTGAGGAAACATGCTTTTTGGGATCTTCAGAAGGGAGAATCCAATTTGTTTTGGCATGAGGCTTGGCAACAGTTACCATGTCTATCTGAGAACACTTTAGTTTTCTAAAAACATTTACAACTAGTTTGGGAACAGTGAGGGTTATAGACTATTGGAAGTTAGAGCTAGATTATACACTGTGATAGTGGTGGAAAGTTAAGGAAGAGTAACCCTTCTTATCCTAGGAATTTCCTTGGGGAATTCTTCAACATGAATTATTGGAAAGGAAAATATGATTTTGCGCAAGATAAAGATATATTTCGTTAGAGTATGAGACCAATTGTGATATTTACTTTAAAAGAAGCTTATTCCTTCCTCGTGGGTCATTCAAGCCTAGAGAAATACATTATTTGGCGTAAGATCTAGTCTGGGATTCATTGATCGAAAATATCGCTTTTCCTATGGTTGGTGGGGAGGCGTAGGTTACTCACCTGGGACCGTATTAGAAAGAAATGTGTTGAAGGGCCATCATTTTGTTTTCTCTATAATATGGCTGAGGATACTATGGAACATCTACCTAAATCCAGATTGTTTGCAGAGGAAGTGTGGTCCATTCTTTTATTTATTTTTGGTAATGATAATCGGAATAGAGAGGATTTAGTGGCATCTGTAGCGAGTCAATGTAATTCTTCTTTGTTTAAAAAACCCATAGTTAAGAGGGGTTGGATCTTGGCAAAAGGTTTTATTCTCTAGAATTTGTGGAAGGGGAGGAATGTAAGAATGTTTAGAGATAAGAGGAGAATGACAACATTGATTAAAGAGGTGATTATACAAAACATACGAGAAACACTCTTGGTTATCTCCTATTCGATTGATGATTGGAAAGTATATATTTTTGAGGCAAAGATCCTAAAGAAACTGAATTAGAATTAGAAGATGAACATTCCTAAAGAAAAACCATTTCAGGACCTAAATATTACATCAAATACTTCTCTCTCCTCCTCTAGAGGTTTTATCATACTAAATTTTGAGGGGTATCGAAGGGAAACCCTAGAATTGTTGGTTTTGGAGGTGTTTTCTAAGATTGTAACTCTTCAACCTTGAGAGCTTACACAAAGAGTTGTGGATTGACTAGTAACAATATGATAAAGTTTTTGGTGCTTGAAAAGGGTATTCATATCACTATTTGTGAGGGATATCATTTATTACAGGTTGATGGATATTTGCAGATTGCTATCTAGTGTGTATAACAAATTTTAAATGGATAGCCTCTAGGTAAAATAGTGAAGAGTTGATGACTAGAAGGTATAGTTGGAAGCATACATGGTTTGCTCAAAAATCTATATTATGTAATAGTCCTACACTCCAAGAGATCGGGTAACAAGGTTGAAGATTTCTTGACGAATTTGGGTTGCAAAGCTTGAGATCTTGAGTTGGATGCCAGCTGGCCTCGTACTAGTCCAGTAGAAGGAACAAATCCTTTCTAATGTTTGTCAGAGAAAGATAGGTCGGACCCGAATGGGGGTGGTATTTCAAATATGAGGGTCTCATCGGAGGGTGTGCCATCCTCCTCCCAAATGTCATTTCTTAGTTAAGGTGTGGCCGTTGGTATCTGTTGGACATGTGCAAGCTTATAGGTCGTCTCTTTGCTTTAAATTGATATTCATGGTAATGAATTTGTAGCAATTCTGAAGCGCTTAGCGTTGGTTGATCTGAGTCCTAGTAAATTTTCTCAATTGCAATTCTGTCAAATTGTTCTGATTTTGGTGTTTGTTGGTGGTGTTACGTGTTTAGGATGAGATAACAATGCCTTTGTGTTATGTCTGTGCATAAGGAGTTTTTATTGTTTGTTATGGTTTTTTGAAATGTGGTGTGTCATGTTACTAGGTTGTGGTGAGTTTGAGAATTTGTTGGAATTTGATCTTATAATGTGGTAATTGGGTGACGATTTAGTGGTCATTAGGTCGGGAGCTCACAAATATGTGTCTTGTCCTTCTTCTTTCTTTACCCTGAGAGGTTCTTTTAGTGCTTGTCATCAATGTTCCTTTGCAATGGTGCTCATTCCTCCTAGAAAAATAATGAGTAGCAAGAGGGGTGGAGGAGGCAATGTAGGGTACAAAAGGGTTCATCCTTTTGTCTATGACTTTGTCTCTACCTACTTTGATGTTGTTCCTCTAGAGGTGAGGATGGAAATTTTGTAGTTGGAATGTAAAGAGGAAGGGGACCACCCCTATCACTCTGATTCTGGGTTGGTGGGAGATGATATGAAATGGGTTCTCGATCCTGGTAGATTCAGGAAAAGGAGGCTTCACTTTCTGAATTCTTTGGCCTTACATCAACAAATTGCGACTGATTTTTAAAGATAAGCAAGTGGAGAATTACATGTATTCTACTCATTAGAGGACATCAAACACATGCTTTACAACCAAAGGTTCTTCTTAGATAATTTGGATTCTCATTTGGCCCATGTAAAACGCTTTATAGTGATCCATTCAGACTCTAGTGATCTCATAGATCCTATGGATGATAGTGCTCAGGTGCCACCTGCCGTATCATCTGATCATAACTAGAGATGGTGGGTTTTCATGTCTTTTTGTCATCAAGTTTGGCATGCATTCTTTTAGGTACGATCTTATGATGGAGTTCCTCATTATATTTTGGCTCAGAAGTACATTGCTTTGGAATATATTGCTTGTTGACAATATTGCTTATAATAGGGAGAGTTATCTAGTTCCTTGCTCAATTTTTTTTTTGGATATCATAGTGGTGTAGCTGGTGTTATTAATGTTCATGTGTATCTATGGATGGCCTTTAGTTTTTATGGTCATCCCTTTTATCTTATGACCTCTCTTGGTTCTGTATCAGTGAGGTACGATTATGGCTCTAGATGTTAGTGTCTTTGAGTTACGTGTGGATACGAATCAGAGCTTTTCTGATAGCCATGTGTTATGTTGCATATTGCTTACTTATGGGTTGTTTTATGACTCGCAAGCATTATTTTTAGTGTTGTCATGACTGTAATTGGATCAAGATCTATGGGTGTATGTCGGAAGGCCTCAACTGTTCATGTGGGCTCCTTCGTGTTATGAATGCTTTGGTGATTGTTCGTTATTTGCCTCTGGGTGTATTTGTTTTAAGTCACATTCTGGCACTGTTGTTACTTTTTTGGAGTTCGATCTATTCTTATCGGCTACCATGCATGATGAACCTCTTGGCATTAAATCTTTTGATGAATATGGGTGCACTATGGCATGTTAAATTTTGTTATGGTTCTAGGCACATTATGGTGATTTCTTATTCGTTTCAAAGAGTAATGGCATTGTTGGTGTTTGGCAAACTCGAATACTGGGAACATATATGGTTTTGAACAATCTTTTGCGAAGGTTGATGAAGGTAGGTCTTGGTTTCTATTTTAGCTTTCCTGATGGTGTTTTTTTCTTGGACAATAGTGATATGGAGTGATGGTGTTTTTTTTCCGTAGACCACAGTGATATGGAGTGCCATCCTGCCATTATGTTTTGAATTTTGTTAATGAATCAATGGTGAAGTTGGGTCATGAAAGTTCTGTGGTATTGTATGATGTTAAATTGAGGAGCATTTTTCTTTTTTAGGACTTTGTTTTAATTAGGCATTAAGGATTTTTAGTTTAGGATGTTCTATTGAGTGAGATGTATAATTGCTTTAATAATATATATTTAATATCCATTTTAAATAATATATTATTATTATTTTTTTTTTTCTAACCACATGGTGAATTGGTAACTACCAAGCCTAATCTATGGGAGACCAAGGATCAAACCTCATAGCTGCCACTATAACACCAAGAGCATAACCAACCACCTGCAAGTCGGGTATACTAAATTCCTATGATTTTAGCAAGAGCAGACTCACCGGAAAGGGGAATCCGCCCCTCTAGCTGCCACCACAGCAGGTCATTGTACTCAATGAGATTTGAACTTCGGTCTGCCCGGGGTTCGCCCATGTGACTTACCGTCAAACCACACATCACTGTACAATATATTATTATTATTACTTGGCCAAGCCAGACACCAAATTAGTGTATGAGACCCCTTTGTTTATGGGACAAGGGACCCACCTCCACCTAGCTATTTGACAACTAAGTCTACTAAGGCATATATACTTTACCCCTTGGGGTTTTAAACCTATGACCGGTTAAAAGGAAACACATGTTCTTAACCATTAAGCCTACTCAAACTGTATATAAATTATTTCAAAAAATTATAATTGAAACATTAAAAGGTTAATATTTTATATTATAAAATATATTTTAATTAATTAAATTTTTAAAAATATATAAAAAAATATCCTATAAAGAAAAAAAAATCTTATTAATTAAATGAAATTAAAGTAAAAAGAAATAAACATTAACCAAAAATACATACATGCACAACCTTTCAAATCCCAATAATCACTCTTTAAACTAAAACAAACTAAACCATTTCATTACCTAAAACATTTGATGATGCGATGCCACAAAGTTTCCTTGAAGTTTTTAATTGTATATACAGAAAGACTTCACAGTAAAGAGAATATCCACAACTTTCAAAGATAAATACAACTTGGATATGCTTAGGCTCTGACCAAAATTTTAAATTCTCGGGATTAAATAGTTATTTAATATTTGCTTCATCCTCAATCCAGTTTTGTATTGTTGTGGTTAAAACAAGTTGACTGTGTCTCGTTTTTTCTTAAGACTTGACTTTTCTTTGGATTGTAATGGTTATGATTATGAATCGTATTCTTCATGAATTGATATCAATTTTGGTAAAAATTGCAGGGACGGATCTTAACCGAGGAGAACCTTTTTCTTCGTAAAAAGGTAAGAAGAAATTTTAATAAATATTTTTGTGAAATTGCACAGTTTATTTTTAACTTTTATTCAGTTATATATTAACTTCTATCGCTTAAATTTTATGTATTCTTCAGTGTGGTGATGAACATGTGGATGGTTCGGTTTTGAGAACACCTCCAGCACAACTTAGAAGCATCCAGAACATTGATGTGGAGACTCAACTGGTTATAAGACCTCCAACTGTACAACAGCACCCTGACGTCGATAGTCCTCGATAACTGTTGCATATGCAAATTTTCTTCCAACACTTTCATGAAATAAACAAACAGTACAACTGCAGCGTCATTTTGTTCGTCTTTTGTAAACGTATAATTACTATTGCATATGTAAACATTCTTCTCATATTTTTTATTATATTTTGTTAACGTAATCAACATAAACACGTGGTGGGTCAAGCTTGAAATTGATATCAGACTTTGTTCGTCTTTTCTAAACCAAATAATTACTATTGCGTCTTCTCATATTTTTGTGATATGGAAATAAAGACGTTGTGGATCAAGCTTGAAATTGATATCAAACCTTTAGCATGCTAAATGAAAATTTGCAACATTATAAATAAATAAGAAATATATTAGATATTTAAATTTTTAATTATACCAAATCACCATAATAATATAAAATAATTATAAATGAATAATTTTACCACAAAACACAATTTATTCAAATAGAAGCATAGTAATGAGATGGGAAAAGGAATAAGCCCTAGTCTAATCTAGTGTTTCTCTCCTGAACTTTTGCTGATTTAAAAGGTAACTTGGTGGATACAAAGAATTTGCAATTGGCATAAAGATGTGTATATTTCAACAGTGTACAATGTATAGCTCATGCTTTGCAACTTCCAAATTCACTCAGTGTCACTTTGCAAACCAGAAAAATAAATTATAACAATTTTTGCCCCTTCACTTTGGGATCACTTGTACATCTGCCACCTTTATAGCTATCAAGTGGTTCATTCCATAACTTGAGTCATCGCCTGCTCTTCCCCAACATGTATCCCTGAACAATGAGTTTTACAAGTCTATGGTAAGATTTCATGACTTGAACCAAAAAACCCTTAGGCTGTTCACACACCACTACCCCTCTAATCACATAGTGGCTCCTTCATACTTGTCCCACCCTTGTTATCACTCCATTCGGGCTTTTCAAAATTTTGGTTGAAAGATGCTAGAAAAGTCCATTGGTCATGTAGTCATAAAAGTTTGAGTAATAAATTATAAAAATAACAGAGAAACTGAAGACAGGGTAAGCGAACTCTTGGATCTTATAGAGTGCTTGTGGCGTGAATAAGATGAATGATATTTGAGTTCAATTAAATATAGAGCATACAAAGATGAATTTCATACTTACTATGAGAAAGAAAACATTGATATTGTTACACAAGCCACAACAGTACACTTAAGCAAATTCATAAAACTAAGGAAAGCCTATGGAAACTAAGGAAAAGAAACAATTTTACATGAAAGAACACATCACCAATTGTTTGACATGGGAATCTTGGAACAAACTCTTTGTATTTCTCTAAATTGATCACTTTGAGTACAATCCATTGCTTACATCAATGTAAAGCTCTGTTCTCCATACATAATCCAACATTGTTTACATATTCATAAAATGTTAATATAGTGCTTTACATAAGAGTTTTACAAAATATTAGTCATCACATAATTAAATATCTCTCAAGTTCATGTATGCAAAAGATAAACTTGAAAATATTTTGTATGTCCTAGAATAACTATTGGAAAATATGCTTGCATTAAGGCTAAAGAAATATCTTGTCAACTGCTTCCCTTGAATGTAGAACAAGTCCCTCACTGTAGTTTTAGCACTTCTCCTATCATAACAGGGCCCTTTGCAACTTTCATTCCTCTTCAATTCTGCTGGAAAATCTTTAGCCTTTAAAAGTGGAAATTGTTACGCTCTTGACCTGAGAGAAGATTCCAGAATACCAAATATGCGCAGAAATATAACCCAGAACACAGAACAAAATGAGAAAAACAAGTAGTATTTTATTATTCAGAGATGAGAGCAATGTTCACTTGCCTCTTCGAGAGGGCAACCTCCAGCAGAGCAGAGCTCGATTACAAAATAACCTCAATGGAGAGTCTCTATCCTTTATATAGGATTCATACATACAATACCATGGGTCAGTACCATGGTTCTCTAAATACCACCTATCTAACACCATGGCCCGTTTGCAACTAACTGTGGTCCCTTTCTTAAATGTGGGTCAACCACTTACAATTATTAATACAAACTTTATTGACTCTTTAACTAACTATAACTATGACTCGACCCTATTACATAAATAAAAATGTTAGGGTTGGACCCTAACATGCCCTCCCCAATAAAAAGTAGCCTTGTACTCAAGGCTGAAGCTGCGGAAACTGCTGAAGAATAGTGGCTGGTTCCCAGGTTGCATCTTCTGGAGAGATTTCTTTCCACTTGACAAGGAGTTCCTTGATTGTGCAGCCATGCAGATGTCGTTCTCGCATATTGAGGACCTGTTTAGGTTGGAGCCAGAGTGAACCTTCTTCATCCAATTCAGGTAGACTGGATTAAATTCTGCAATTGTTCCCCACCACTTTCTTGAGGCATGATACATGGAAGATTGGATGGGTTTTTGAAGTTGGTGGCAAGGCTAGCTTGTAGGCTACTCCTCTAATGCGTTGAAGTATTTGATAAGGTCCATAGAATTTTGGAGCTAATTTTTGACAGCCCTTGTCTTTGAGTGATGTTTTCTTATATGGTTGCAGCCTCAGAAATACCTAATCCCCTTCTTGAAATGTGCACTCTAAACGACATTGGTCTGCTTGTTGCTTCATGTGATTCTGAGCTTGATGGAGATTATCTTTGAGACGGGCTAGCATGGTTGCACAATTTTGTAGGAGTTGACCCACTGCTTGCACCTTAGAGCATCCTACGATATAAGAAGTAGGTGAAGGTGGGAGTTGACCATACACTGCTTCATATGGAGTCATCTTGGTGGCTACATGATAGTATCATACCACCATTCAGCTAAAGGTAGCCACTATACCAAATGATGTTGCTTTTCTGAAGTGAAGCACCTTAGGTATGTCTCCAACATTTGTTGACTACTTTAGCTTGACCATCAGTTTGGGGATGATAGGAAGTACTTAGTTGGAGTTGGGTGCCTTGTAGCTTGAAAAGTTCTTGCCAAAAGTTACTGGTGAAAGTTGGGTCACGATCAGACACAATGGAAGTGGGCATGCCATGCAGTTTGAAGATCTGGTCCATGAAAGCTTGAGCCACCAAAGTGGGGGTAAATGGGTGGGGTAGAGCGCAAAAATGAGCATATTTAGAAAGTCTGTCCACAACCACCATGATGACTGACTTGTTGCCTGACTTCGGAAGACTAGTAATGAAATCCATAGAAACATCCGTCCAGATTGAGGCAGGTATGGGCAATGGTTGTAAGGTGCCTCGTGACTTGACTGTTTCCCCTTTGTGGCATTGACACACATCACATTTAGCTACAAAGGTAAGAATGTTTATTTTCATGCATGTCCAAAAGAAAGAACGACCAGTGCGAGCATAAGTCTTCTGAAAGCCTGCAGGGCCTGCAGTGGGAAATGAGTGCAACTCTACCAAAATGCGCGTTTTGAGGGCGGATCTTGGCAATATAAATACTCTATCCTTGTCGCGAAGAATCTCATCCTTCCAAGAGTAGCCAATTGAGGAACTAGGATCTGCTCTCAAGATATTAATGAGTTGGGAGAGAGAAGGATGTGAAAACCATTCCTTGCAGGCTTCTTCAATCTAATCTGGTATGGGAAGAGAGATTGCTAGTATGGTGCTTTCATCCACAAATTGGCGTGATAAAGCATCCACTACTACATTGTCATGCCCTTTCTTGTAAATTATCTCATAATCATATCCCAGCGATTTGGCGAGCCATTTATTTTGTTGGGGCGAGGATAGATGTTGCTCCAAAAAATATTTGAGGCTTTGATGGTCTATGTGGAATTGGAAACGTCGCCCCAATAAGTATGGTCATCAGGTATCTACTGCATGTAAGATATCCATCATCTTCTTCTCATAGGTAGATTGTCCCAGATGTTTCCCACTGAGTTGTTGGCTAGTGAAAGCCAAGGGTCGGCCTTCCTGCATTAAGAAAGCACCAATACCAGTACCTAAAGCATCACCTTCAATCACAAAAGATTTGTTGAAGTCTGGTAGTGCCAATACGGGAGTGGAACACATGGCCTGTTTGAGAGCCATAAATGTCTGTTGTGCTACATCAGTCCAGAGGAATGAATTTTTCTTGAGAAGGTTAGTGAGGGGTCTAACAATGTGACCATAATTGCGGATAAATTTGCGATAGTAGCTAGTGAGACCCAAGAATCCCCTCAAACTCTTCAAGGTTTTGGTTGGGGCCAATCTTGCATTGCATGTATCTTTCTGGGATCCACCCGGACACCTTCACGACCCACAATGTGGCCCAAATACTCAACTTCTTCCATGCAAAAAGAGCACTTGGACAATTTGACAAATAATTTAAGATTCCGGAGCAGTTGCAAGAATAGGTCTACATGCTGAAGATGTTTTTCCCAGGTGAGGCTGTAGATGAGAATGTCATCAAAGAAAATGAGGACAAATTTTCGGAGATATGGTTTCAGTAGGTGATTCATGAGGCTTTGAAAAGTGGATGGGGCATTACATAGACCAAATGGCATGACCAAGATTTCATAATGGCCTTCATGAGTTCTTAAAGAAGCCTTGGGAATGTCTACTTTTTTCATTTTTATTTGGTGATAGCCAGAGCAGAGATCTAGCTTAGTAAAGAATTGAGCACCATGTAGTTCATCCAGCAAATCATCAACAACCGGGATATGGAATTTGTCTTTGACCGTGAGCTTGTTGAGGGCCGTGAAGTCTGGACACATGCGCCATTCCCCATCTTTCTTGAGCACCATGACCACTGGTGATGAATAAGGGCTGATGCTAAGATGAATGACATCGGCTTCAAGGAGTTCCTTGATGATTTTTTCAATTTCTTTCTTTTTGGCGAAAGGATATTGATATGGCTGCACATTTGGCGGTTGTGCCCCTGGGACCAAAGTGATGTTATGATCATGTTCCCCTCTAGAGGGTGGAAGCTCTTTAGGTTTGTCAAAGACCTGTTGGTGTCGATTCAAGACTTGTTGCATGTTAGGATGAATATCAAGAGTAGTGGGCTCGATGGCCTGGATGGCATTAAACTAGGCAATAACTCCATGATGGCCCTTTTTCAACAACTTTTCCATGCAATGCGAGCTAATGATAGAAGCAACACATGCGTGGAGTCCACAGAGGGTATGCATGTGGTCATTTTGCTTAAAGCTCATATATAACTCCTGGAAATCCATGGTGATTGGGCCTAGTGTGCGAAGCCATTCAGCCCCCAAGACAATGTCACAACCACCCATGTTAATCACAAACATGTGGGTCTTGAGGTGGTAGTCTCCCATCTGAAGTTTGATATTTTCATAATGACCTTCACATTTCATTGTCCCCCCATCAGCAATTTGGACCTAGAAATTAGAGACTGCCATGACAAAACAATGAATAGCTTCGGCAACTTGCTAATGGATAAAGTTATGAGTGCTACCACTATCAATCAATACTACTACAGGGTGATGTTTAATAAAGCCTCTGATTTTGAGAGTTTGAGGCGCAGAAATGCCCGCCAAAGCATGTAGCGAGATAACTGGTTCCTCTGGTGTAGCTGGGAGTTCATTGTCCTGCTAGGTTTCCTCAACTTCGTCCTCTGGTCCCTCAAGGGGTGGGGCTTCCTTAGATGAGTTGTGATCAGTAACATCAATTTGAAAGAATTTGGGTTCCTTGCATTTATGCCCTGGCGGTTTTTGTCATCGCAGTAACACAATCCTTGTTTTCTTCTTTCAACCATTTCTGCTGGAGACACCTTTTGAACCTTAAGTGTTTGGGTAGGGCCCTGACCCTGGGTGGGGCATCCTTTGGCTATGAAATTTGGACGAGGAGACTAGGCAGCTAAAGCACATTCCACTTTGATAGCCTTGTTGCAAGTGTCTATCCATGTAGGTGGGTGGTGCATCGGGACATGTGCTTGGATGGCTTCTTTGTGACCACTTATAAGAAATTCCAAGTAGAATTCATCTCCTAGACCTTCTGTCCAAATGCCGAATGTTTCATAGGCTGCAATGTATTCTTTTACAATGCCTGTCTGCTGGAGCTTAGTAAGACGACCCAGAAAATTAGTTTCTATCAAAGCGGTCGTAAAGAGATTTTGAGAACCCTTGCCAAGTTAGTTTCCCGGGATAGAATTTCTGATGCCACTGCAACCATTGCCATCTCTCTTGGTCCAAGTAGAGGGCTCCTACATGTACTTTAGTTGGATCGTCTTAGATATCATTCATAATGAAATATTGTTCCATTTGTGCTACCCATACCATCGGATTAGAGCCATCAAATTTATACATGTCCAGCTTGGGTGGCCGAGGGTGGGAATGTTGATGATTTCCATGGAAGTGAATATGATGGCTAGATTCTCCTTCAATGTCTTCATTAAAACCATGTGCCTCCAGATGCAACCTCGACGTGCTCATTTTGAAAGTGTCGATGAATTTCTACATCTGGTCTGCTAGGTTCTGGAAAGAAGCCAACTGTTTTTCAAGGCTCTCAATCTTCTCATTGGCCATGGCTTGAGCTCTAGTTTCTACCATACACAGATCTTGGTCACTTGTCGTCACTTTGAAAAAATTTGGGACCACCCGAAAATTGAAGCTGACAAGTGAATGGTACCACGACGATCAGCTTGTCATCCTGATTCTTATGGGCTAAGTCTTGTATAAGCATCTCGGGAAGGCCTCATACCTTTTTTTTACTCTAAATGGAGTTTTACTCCCCTCTTGTCAATACTCCAGTGGCCAATTTCTAGAAAACTTAATCCTGCCCAATGTCTTGCAAGAATCACCCGACGGTATAGGAGCCACAAGCCTCATTGCACAAATGGTCAGATCCACCTGCGAAATCCCCAACTGTTGAATTTGAGTTGGATTGCAACGGATAGAACCCCAACTGCTAGATATGAATGGTACTGTGGTGGTAGAACCTCAACTGGTGGATCTGATTGTTGTGGCAACAACATATCCCCGACTACTAGAGCTGATCTGGAAAATATGATAATGGGCGATCTTAAGAGAGTCACGGGAACTATGGTCTTAAGGAGTGTTAGGTGCTACAGACCGCAATATACATAAGGGTCCAACAATAGTACTCGTCCCAATATTTCGGGGCACTAACTAAGGAGGATCAATCGTATCCTTAATCGTACTACTCGACTACCCTATCATACGCATGAGTAATCTCCCTGAGTGTTGTTCTTGGTCTACTGTAGCAGCAAGACGACGCGACATTTTATCTAAGGTGAGGTTTCAGGTGAGCCTAGGGGGCTTTTGAGATACCCAGAGGGTACGTGGAAGACAGTCTGTGCGCAATTCTATCTAATGCGCTACTACTCGAAGGGGTACCCACAGGGGTTACAAAGGAGTCCAACAAGCACGACCACCTCTTGTATTTCATGCGTGCATGCCTCCCCAAATCCGCAGGTTTATGCGCTCAATGACAGATCCCGTGGTTTAAAGACGTCGGAACACGTCTCTAGCCTAAAAAAAATTCTGCCAAAAATGGAGATACCACTAGCCCTGGAAAGCACTATGATACCACTTGTTATGCTCTTGACCTGCGAGAAGATTCCATAATACCAAATATGCACAGAAATATAACCCAGAACACGGAACAAAATGAGAAAAACAACAAGTATTTTATTATTCAGAGATGAGAGCAATGTTCACTTGCCTCTTCGAGGGGGCAACCTCTAGCAGAGCATAGCTCGATTACAAAATAAGACACGACGCTCCTCAATGGGGAGTCTCTATCCTTTATATAGGATTCATACATACAATACCATGGGTCAGTACCATGGTTCTCTCAATACCACTTATCTAATACCATGGCCCATTTGCAACTAACTGTGGTCCCTTTCTTAAATGTGGGTCAACCACTTATAATTATTAATACGGGCTTTATTGACTCTTTAACTAACTATAACTATGACTCGACCCTATTACATAAATAAAGGGGTTAGGGTTGGACCCTAATAGAAATTGTTTTATTAATGCTAATCCTTTGCTTTTAAATATGGAATGGTTGTAGTTTTTTTCGCACCAGTTTGTTCACTATCCATTCCAAACTACCATCCCTCTTTTCTTGTGATTCAATAGCTGTCGTCTCATACATTTGTTGACACTTTTGCATGGTCTTATTGGAGAATTCTCCGCCTTGTTTCGGCCTTATTGTTTCACAAATATTCATTATCCCCTTGCGCTTGCTCCTTCGGGCTTTATTATGTTATATAATCAGAACAATGACTTTCGGCTTAATGCTATCAACGCCCCTTTATAACAAGATTTAATGTGAATTTTCGCTTTTGTCCTGGTTCCTTTTGCTTTAGCCCCTTCCCACATTTCTTCGCCATAGGACCAAGGGTTGTGACCTTACTGCTTAGCTTTGAGGTGCTAGGCGTTTTATTTGTTGTCGGGGGCTATTTTCCCTTTATAAACTCCTTAGTATCGTCGACATCACAGGGCCCTCTCAAAACGCCAAAAATGTCTGCCACTTGTCTGTCATACTACCACGTCATGCTCACTTCGGAACCAATCATATTCTGCCACGTGTCCCTCTGGAGGAGAGAGAAAAGGGTCTCTCTTGCTTTGGTTTTGCGATGAATTTCTTTGTTAACTTGTTTCGGCACTTCCCCGGGAGTTTAACACAACTTTTTAAAGTTGTCACTCCTCTGATTCGTCGATTGTTGATATGTGATATGCCTTATGCCTTGTACCTCAAATGCATCGATCACCAATTCGTCGATATGCCATAGTCCTCCGTTGTTGCGATCACTGATATGTTTAATGCTATGATGTGCTTAGACCTCCAATTGTCAATCGCTCTGGACCTCCGATCATCGATCTTCACTTTGAACCTATGATATGCTCTTTTTCATTCACTTTAAAGGTTTCAAACCTTAACTTCAGCATGCAACATCTTTTGATTCAGCAGTCCATTTTTGGACTTCCACATACTGTTGGAAAGCTTGTTCAAAACAATTTCCAACGGAGAGGGTCCGATGTAGGCTTCAAGTCCTTCTATTGCTTGGAAAATCACTGAAAGCCTCCCTACTGATTTTCTCTTTGGACAGCTGAAAACACACCTACCATGATGATCCTTTACAAGAAGTCTACAACTACTATAGGAATCTTTATGAGCCATACACTGGAGCACATATTCTTGTTAGTTTGGTTTACGTCAATGCCAACATTCATGCACAATATTAGCACAACCACCATCAATTTGTCCATCATTCACTCATGACAACACAATGATGATCCCTTAACAATTCAAATCAAGACTAATGGAATTATTTTGACACATGTTTTCAATGACTTGAGCAATTTGAGAACTTAGTACAAAAATAATTTAGACTTTAATACTTAGTGAATTTATAGGCTAAACTTTACCAACAAATTCTCAAAATAAATAACTAGACAAACAGAGTTTGCTTACCTATATTATAGGACCCACAGATTCTATCTCCATTTTCTTCTCCATACCACCTTTGTCTTGCTATATTACTAACATGTGTCCATCCATATCTTGACCTGGCCTTCTAACATTATTTGTACTCACCAAATCCATGTGATCTCTCATCTGCACATGCCCATTTAATAAGCATCATTATCCTTTACTAGAGCCCCATAGCCTTTAAGTGTTGTATGCCACACTATTCTACCATTCCAACCATATACAACTTATTTATCGGCATGCTATTTGGACATTTGAGAGATCAATCTCAGCATCGTTCTCGAAATCTTCTTCTCCAATTGAATATCCGGCCATCTTTGTCATCTTGATGCTTTTATCTGCTGTTATGTTATCTACATGGTGCTTATGTGCTCTCGATACGTCGACTTCTTGTTCCGCCATGGCTACTACTTCAAATCCTTGGCTAAATTTCCTGTTTAGCCATCTCTATGACTGTTTCGAAATGTGCTCACATTTTATCTGGAGGGGTTCATGTGCGAACTCCTCCTCCTTTGTCTCGTTGTCCAATTCATATTTTCACTTAGGCTCCAAGGCTTCAACTGTCAAACGTGGTCGATTCTTTCCTTGGCCCAATCTTCCATGCCATTATTATCTGTTTTGTGGATTTCTACATTTTTTTTTTGAGTGTTGTCACATTCTCAACCATCTGCAAAGTTTTGATATTCGCCAAGCTGTTTTGATACTAGTGGTTAAGGTTAAAAAACAACTCAAATAAATGGTGGTGTATAAAAGCACCTTTGTTTGAGATTCTAATAGCCACAAGAAAAAAAAAAAAAGTTAACTGAAGTATTTCTCCAATAAATAAACTACATTAAGACATGGATACTATGAATTTTAAGATCTAAAACTACCCCTAAAGTAACTAAACCAAATTTACCTAAACTACCCTAACACCTCAAAGTCACCTGTCACCTTTGAACCACTATTTCTCATGTCTCTCAAAGCTCGCTCAGCCTCACCTTTCTCACAAGAAAATTAGAACGATTTCCGTCTCGTCAACGTCAGTTTTACACACGAACTAGAAGTGGTATCTTCGTCTTGAATCTAAGATTTATTTTTCTTTGAATACGTCCTCAACGCAAACATTAGTCGTGAGCCCTTTATGTGTAAGCAACCTACATTAGTTAGCTGTCTATGAATGTTCTTGTATACGGTAGTTCAAACCTTTTCATGACATTGAATTTTACTGCCCTTCTTGGATTAAAGCTGACTCATTAGTTTACCAAATCTAAATCTGGAGAGTTTTGTTTTTTTTTGGGTTTTGTTTTTAAGTGAGAGTAGTCAGTCTATTTGAAAGAAATACCGAACCCTGTAAGTTAACGTATGACATTTTTATTGATGTGGTAATGAATTAATTTTTCAAAATATTTTATGTAATTTTTCTTTTCATTTGTACCAGCTATTTTGGATATATAAAGTTAATATCGAGCAGATATCTAGGATATATAATGATATCGATTTGATGCAATTGTATCATGTGATTGGTTGATTAAAAGATATAATTTTTGTTTGTTTATATCAATTATAATTAAAAATAATAGCATTAAGGTTGGATTATTAGGTTATATTAAAATTAACCTATAAGTTCAAGCTTAAAAGGGTATATACACTATAACTATAAAATTGGGTGGAGCAAAATTGGGTGGAGCTACTATAAATAGCCAGGGCTAAGACATTTATAAACACTAAAATTCACTTAATCAATTTTTTAGAAGTTTCATATTTAAATTAATAGTAAATATAAAATTAAATTATTATTATGAAAAACTTTTAAAAAACCCTTAAAAACTAAAAACATTTCCATTTAGATTTATTATTTATTATAAACAAATCTTTCTCTGCCTGCGACACATGCTCTCTGCTCTGAATACATTGGCAAATAAGTTGCAAATGCTGTGGTCAATGACAGAGGTATACACACTGGTTAGTTATGGTGTAATCTAGTAGTCAGGGCCAGGGGTCGCCTTCGCGAACAGCTTGTACCTGATGAGGTGAACCTTCTGCATGGCTATACAATTTTATTAATTTTCTATCTCAATTCTTCTCTTTTTTCGAAGAGCATTCTCTTGTACAAAAAACATTTAAAAAATACGAATCGGGCTCGCCATCGCGAACAGCTTATACCTGATGAGGTGAACCTTCTGCATGGCTATACAATTTTATTAATTTTCTATCTCAATTCTTCTCTTTTTCGAAGAGCATTCTCTTGTACAAAAAACATTTAAAAAATAAGAATCCTCCTACTATGCCGTGGAATTTCTCACACAGACCAAAATACAACGTTTTCTCCCTGAAAAACCTGATACCTCTACCCCAGCAAAAACGGCATATATTTATGACCATGGTGAGAAAAGAGGTATTTCTTATTAGTCCCTGCCATCTGGCCATGGCCAGGGACTATAGTAACAGATTTCCATGAGTTAACATTAGTTCGCCCAAAATATTTTTAGGCACAGACCATATTCTAAATTTTTCCTCTTCAGGAGGCCCAGGGGTGATAATCTTTCGTTTTGTGTTTTTCATATTTCGAAATTGTTTCAAACCTTAGACTAATGCTAGCATTAGTCTAGCAATAAGAAATGTTAGCCCAAAATTTCCATAAACCATTTCTTAATCGGTGAAGTTGCTACGTGTTTGTGCGGTGTCGGTGAAGTTGCGACGTGTTTGTGCGGTGTGGCTGAAGTTGCCACATGTTAATGTGGTGTCGAAACTAGAGCTATCTTCACATTATCTAGGGTACTTGCCTGCAGAGCCTTCCTTCTTAACCAGTAACCCAGGTTCCAGGGCAGAAGAGAGCTGTGAAGCAGAAGTAGCACAATAGGGAGAGCTATGAAGCAACGGGAGCTATCTTCGCATTATCCAGGGTACTTGCCTGTAGAGCCTTCCTTCTTAACCAGTAACCGAAGTTGTCCCTGATGCAGCTAATTGGGGCAGAAAACTGTCTCCCTCTCCATCCTGTAGAGCCTTCCTTCTTAACCAGTAACCGAGGTTGTCCCTGATGCAGCTAATTGGGGCAGAAAACTGTCTCCCTCTCCATCTCTTCTTGCTTCTTATTAACCTTAATCTCTTCTTGCTTCTTATTAGCCTTAAGGGTATTGAGCCTTAGAAACTCCTGTTGTAGCTCTTCATGATGGCAGTATCACTGCTCGAGGGCGGGATTTCTATGCAAAGGGTGCAGATCAGTCAGGTTTACGTCATTTCATGAAAATTCGCTGTCGCTGCGACATCAAGGTAATCTCCACAGGCTTTATTGGGTATATAATTGTTTCTTTTTAAATTTAGAAAATGTTCTGATTGCAAAGTAAGGGTTACAAGCTATGTTACCAGAAACGAGAAACGGGAAACGGAACGGTACGAGAAACGAAGTTTGGAGGTTTCGCATATAAGAAACGAGGAGAGAGAAAAACACCGGGAAACGGAACGGTACGAGAAACGAAGTTTGGAGGTTTCGCATATAAGAAACGAGGAGAGAGAAAAACACCATATTAAAGGTGAACAATATAAACAAAGCATTAATGATGTTGGATTGAGCTAGGAAATCTCTTGTGTTTCTTTTGGTTGACTTCTGAGTCTTGTAGAGCAACCCATGAAATTGAAGATTAGCATACTAGAATGATTCCTTGTGTTTGTCTTGGTAGACTTCCTAGGTCTTGTAGAGCAACCCATGAATTGAGGATTAACATGTTAGAATGGTGTTTTTTATTGGATGTTTGGAGGTAGAACTTTGCGACCTCTTCAATTATACATGGAACCTAGAATAACTGCATTTTCTATTTTTTTAATGAACTATTTATTCATTCTTAAAATATATTAAATTTTTTGATAAAACCCATTTGCCATGTAAATTTTTATACAAACATAATAACTTTGTAATTGTTTTATTACCAATTAAAACAAGTGAAATTAATAGAAAAGATATTTATACTTGCGAGAAGTTTTAATTTAATAGTTTGATGCAAGTCGAATGGAAAAGCTAAAGAAGTTTTAATTTTATAGGCATGCATAAGAGCTGCGGCCTCATTCCTCAGATTTGCCGTGGCATGAAAAACGCTGGTACGAAAAACCAAAATTTTCCTCTATTGCATAAAGACGCGGGATGAAAAACGCTGGTATGAAAAATGCTTGTCAATCAGAGGCTCACACCATGATTCGACCTTATCGACCTTACCTGCTAAAAATGTCCAGGACGCAGACCTAAGAACACACATAAAGCTAAAACAGACGGCAATTTGTCCTTATTTTCCACCTGTAATGAAAGTATGGCTCATGGATCTCACTGTTTTTGACAATGACGAGAATAGGTATATGCAGTATTTAGGTGGTATAATTAAACTCGATTTAACCCACGGTTTGAAAAAATTAAATTTAACTCGAGTCCAAAAAAATAAATTTAACTGCAATTCTATCCGGAAACGGCGAGAAGAAACTGTTTCGTTTTGCTGGAAACTGTTTCTTGCCAGTGAAAACGAAAACAGCCGTTGCAGACTGTTTCTTGCCAGTGAAAACGAAAACAGCCGTTGCAGACGGCGTTTCTAGTATGGTTGGGTTTCTCCGAAGGTTTCTGCCATGGTTGGGTTTCTCCGAAGGTTTCTGCCTGCGGACATCGTCCCGTTTCTGGTAACTAGGGTTACAAGTAGTGCTATTCATTACTAGTTACTTGGTGCCATTATTTAGATTGCATGCAGACATAGTAGGTTTCTTGAATTCCTGCTCCTGGACTTACTCTTGCTACCTTTCCCTCAAAGTAAAAGGCAAACAAGTCGGTTTTTAATTCCTGCTCCTGGACTTGCTCTGTGTATATAGTACAGGCATAGACTTCATGCAATTACTGTAACAAGAATTATATTTCATATTAAAATGCGCAAATATATTTCATATTAAAATCTGCATTTGGAGTGCAGCGATACAACAAAGTTCAAAAATCTGTATTGATTCTCTTTGACATTGATTTAAGAATGGAATGCATAGATAGAGTCAATGCCAATAATTCGTTTAGATAAAACATCTTAATGAACATGAACTTTATGAATATAAATTTCTATAATTCTTAATTACACGAGTCTTCTGTTAACTAAAAATACACTGGTTCTTTTTATTTGTGATTTTGGCCATTGGCCTTAGGCTTACAATCGACATGGTACCCCAGGATAGGAGCCAAATTCTTGACAAGAAAAGTTCTTTTATTTTATGTGGCTTTAGCGTTTTCTTTGGGACTATGCTTTGATGCATTGTTCACAGAAACATTTAACACAACAATCTTTGAATTCCTAAGAGAGAGATTGACTATATCATGCACGGTAATGGACTTTTTTTTTTCACAAGAAAAAAACACACCATATTTTATTAATAAAACAAAAGATAGTTACAATTGCATGGTTCTGAGACCCAAATTTCTGGTTACAGAGCAGATTGAATAAAACAAAAGATAGTTACAATTGCATGATTCTGAGACCAAAGTTCTGGTTACAGAGCAGATTGAGCGAATAGATCTATTAGAACTTGGTCATCACTAAATAACTGTGGCTAAATGGTATCCAAAATAAGATTACATAATAGATGTATGTTTTATCTGCTATTGCTAAATAACTGTAAAAGATTAACTGTTCATTTCCAAGACCTAAAACAACAGGAAAAATAAACAAAAAATAAACTTACTCCCGAGAGCAGACTGGCAGGAGAAAAACACCGCTCTTTAGAGGATGACCTGGCAGGGATATCCTCTTGAATTGCTCTGGTAGTGTGTTGATACAGTTAATTCTCCCCAATGACTATTGTTGCATATTAGATGAATCTCCATTGTCTGCCATGGTTTTTGAGGGTTCTTTTTATAATAGAATTGTTTTAGTCATCTGGGAGAAGAAAAGCTCCACTTCAATCCTCTGGTCTTGTAACATCTGCAAAGAAGATAAAGATCAGTGAACTGGAATCAGCCCATGACAGGTTGAAAGAACAAGACTACCTTCAAGCTTTTATAAGCAGCACTGTGGAAGCCCAGCAAGATCTGAGAAGTCACACCAGCTGAAGAGCAAGGCCTCAAGTCTCAAAGATGAATTCCACACTTACATGGAAAGTAGATTGGCAAAGCTGGGTGTCTTAGATTAAACACTCAGTCAGCTTGCCTCTGCTGGCCACGATTCCTGGGGGATTCTTGTTGTGCAGGCCTCTGAAGCTACTGTTTCTGTCTGTCTTTGTTGATGGCGAGGCTGTCTCTACCAGCCAGCTTGCAATTACCTTAACCAAGAGGATGGTGAGGCTGTCTCTACCAGCCAGCTTGCAATTACCTTACCCAAGAGGAGTAGTGGCATAAACAAAGGTGGTGGATCCGCTCTTTTCTGGTCCTATTCCCAGTCCCTGATCGAATTCCAAGCCCAGATCTTGATCGAATTCGAATTCCAAGCGCAGATCCTAAAAAATGCCATGATCAAATTCCAAGTGCAGATCATAAATATCCAGACGCAAAAATGGCAGGGCAGGCAAATTCCAAGTGTAGATCATAAATATCCAGACGCAAAAATGGCAGGGCAGGCAAGCTGAAACAACTGATTGTTGCTGCGGTTGCGATTTTGATAAGCTGGTGTTTTTTACATTTTTTATTTTCTCTTACCACATGGTTGTATTCTTCAGAAACATGAAGACAGGTTTCATTTTCATGCTACATATCTCATTTTCGTTTTCTATGAGCATGCCACGTTTCATTTTCAGTACCTTTCGTGTGATCCTGCTAGGCCGTCGGTTCCGGGCTAAGCGGGTTGTTTACACGTGTGATGGCGCCACCACTTGCATATTTGTAATTACTAAGAGCTACCTGTCTGGAAAATTTGGTAAGGGCACATATCCCAACATTGAAATGAGCATTGGTTTCTGTTGGGCTATCTGATTACCTAATATCCTGTGTCCTCTTCTCCCCTTTTGCAAGGGGAGTATGGAAAATGAAATGAAACAAGAATGATCCCATATTGTTGCTAAAACAGGCACTGTTATAGTGATGGCCATGACTTATTTTTCAAGGGCAAACTTCTGAAGTATTCACAATTTACACGCAATATATGCATGTCCAGAGCTGATTTCAAAAGCTAAGTATAGGACACGTACACATAATTTCAGAATAGCCCATACATTTGGTCAACTCGATTTTACATGCAGTGCATTTCTGGAATGAAGTATGCAAATTTCTTTGCCAAGAAAAGACGGTTGTGTACATTTAATAATAAGTTTTTCTCACCTGCCATGCATTCCAGGAATAAAGAAAGATTTGTATTCTTTAATAACGACGAGATGTATCTGCGATTGAATTCAGAAGAGTATATTTTTTTAATGTTATATAGGTTTCAATCTTGTCCCAATTTTTTCCTGGGATGTAAGTAGAATTTTTGGAATTGTGTAACGAATTTAGGACGTGGTGGATATTGTTTACCTTTACTTTAATAAACGGAATATAAGCATGGAATGGAAGCCCAAAATCTATATATTATAGCAATAAAATCTATATTTATCATGGACCTCACAACTACCTCTTTAGTTGTATAAGCACAACATACTTGGATGCTCTTCGCTTCCATAAAGAAGATCCAAAAAAGCACAATATCTTTACCCAAAAATAACATCGTTGTAGCACAGTATCATTATAATATGACAAGTTATCTTTATTATTATACATAGCAAAGAATTTCTGAGTCAAAGAAAGCTACTTTGACTGGCCAGCTACCTGTAAACTTTGTCCAGGTGCCTGAGCAAGGTTTAGTTGCTGCTGTGGAGGACTTTGCAAAGGTGGATTTACAGGTGAAGCACCACACTGCTGAAGTGCCAACGTTGGAGGTGCAAGTGACAATCACTGTTGTTGAGATGCTATCTGTTGATGAAGCACATGCTGTGACAAAACAGGTTGTTGTTGATGCTCCTGTGAGAGAACATGTGGCTGAGATGAAATAGCATGTTGCATATGAGAAAGAGGATATGGCTGTGCTCAGTCAGGGGAACACTAAGAACTACGCACAGTCGTCATAAATGCCTGTTTTGAACTTTGTTTTGGAGTTGTGATATATGGTTCTCTTTTGGAACTTTGTAGTGTTTAAAATAACAAATTTCTCTGATAAGTTTTGCTTTCATGCGTTTAGATTAGTTGTCTAATCACGTGTGTCTAAATCTGGCAACCATACAGTCCTCAACTACCGGGTCGCTGCACTTAAGGCAGGCACTAGCTGCCGTGCAGCCCGTCTTGTTTCCTTAGTTCTGGTTGGTTACAGTTTCTGCATTTCACAAAGTAACATTTGGTTTCTTTACTGATAATTTTTTTTTTTTTTTTTTTTTTTCTCTCTCGGATGTATAGAAAGGGTAATTTTATTTATTTTTATTACAAGTGTGTTTATTTTAGAATAGGGTTTTTATAGTTTTAATTTAATTATAGATGGAAAAGATAATTTTAACATCTTATTATGTCAATATAAGTGTGTATTAGGGTTTCTATAATTTTAATTTAATAATAAATAATTATTAGATGAATAACAAATATTTAAGTTTCAATAATTATTTTAAACTATTCATAGTAGTATACACAAATCAATTGTTGAAATTAGTACTCAAAGTTAGTTCAATTAGGTCAGTCCCCATCCTTAAAACACCTTTGCTATTGAGAGGTTAGGGGTTCAATTATGACACTCTTTATGGGCATGTGGTATTGGTAATTGGCCTATGATCTTGTAGTAAAGATGACAAAGTGGAGATAAGTCCCCATGATTATGAGTTGGTTGCCAAGATTGTAATGGTTCCTTTCGAAAAGAACAATATTGTCAACATAAAAGAGAAGAGTTATAACCATACTAATGAGTGTGGGGCTAGCACAACCTACATCTTCCAAACACTCTTCTAACTTATCAATGCATATGTTAAAAAGGGTAGGGGATAAGGGTATTCCAAACACTCTTCTAACTTATCAATGCATATGTTAAAAAGGGTAGGGGATAAGGGATACCCTTGCTTGACTATAATATTGCTTTTAATTTTATCCAACCAACCTTTAGTGGTCTTAAGCTTCACATTAACATTCTCATTCAACCTTGTCACAATAACCCTTCAACTTAATAGGAACCATCATCTCTTTTAGCCTATTCCAATAGCTTTGTTTTAGAAATGATGTCAAAAGTATTTCTAAAGTAATGAAGACAACAAAATATATTAGTTTTGTTATTGAGGCATTCCTCTACAATTATTCTAAGAGTAACAAGATGGTCCATGGTTGAAAGATATCTTCTAAACTCAATTTAGCATTTATCTTTTTACGATGGCTTTCAAACCAGAGGCTAATATTCTTTTCTAAAATAAGCCCATACAACTTGGCTAAAATGTGGCTAATCATAATGGTCCTATAATTAGAATGAATAATTTTATCACCACTTTTAAAGATAGGCACAATAAGCCTTTGTGTCTAATGCTTAGGCAAGCCTTGCTTCACATCTAAATTAAAGAGCTTGTATATATGTGGAATGAGGATAGACTCTCCAATTTTAAAAGATCCAACTTGGTACCCTTCAATGTTCTTAGCTTTCCCATTAGTTAGGTCCTTAACCCCAAACTGAATATTTTTGAAAAGAAAGATATTGTCCTCTATAGGGGCATTCAAAATGGTGTCCATGCTATTATGGGATTCATAAAAGTTTTTAAAGTAAATATTCCAGTTCTTCAAGAGAATCAAATAATTTTCTTTAGTCTTATGAATTAAAATTTTCCTCCTAAATTTTATAGGAACAAACTTAGAGAAATGTAATAATTGTGCTGACTTTCTATTTATATAAATTTGAAACATTTAAATTTGTTTATAAACTTACTATTAATTGCTATCTATATAATTATATTAATATTGTAATAGGTATAATATATTTTTATGTTATGAAAATTTTATAAATAGAACTTCCGGGTAAATCACATATAGAAAGACCTTTGTCGACGCGTTTTGAACCAACCAGTGTGGTTCATCCTAAGGACAAGTTGAAGAAATAGATCCAACTTTGCATGTTAAATAGTCTTACCAGAGCTATCTTGGCCAATGACTAATTTTGACTTAGGGACCAGAGTCAAAAAGTCAATTTGATAATTTAAAGGAAGTTAGTTATCATCTGTGACCATACCTTAAAATATATATATATAAATGAAACAATTTTAAAATTTTAATTTTTTTTTTTTTTTTTTTTTTCCTCGTTCCAATATATAATTATTCTAACTAACTATCATCTTAAAATTACCTTATTTATATATTTATATAAAAAAAGTTAGGTCCTCAATTTAACTAATTCCCATTTAAATTAAAAAAATTTAAATATTAGATTATACCTTTTTAACTAACTAATAACCTAAACACCCTCTAAAAGTATAAATGAAACAATTTTTTAATTTTTAATTTTTAATTTTTTAATTTTTAATTTTTTAATTTTTTAATTTTTTTAATTTAATTTTTTTATTCTCGTTCCAATATTTAATTATTATAACTAGCTATCATCTTAAAATTACCTTATTTATATATTCATATAAAAAAAGTTAGGTCCTCAATTTAACTAATTCCCATTTAAATTAAAAAATTTAAATATTAAATTATACCTTTTTAACTAACTAATAACGTAAACACCCTATATATATATATATATCTTAAGGT
The DNA here is from genome assembly GCA_031772625.1 of Pinus tabuliformis. Classification (NCBI taxonomy): domain Eukaryota; kingdom Viridiplantae; phylum Streptophyta; class Pinopsida; order Pinales; family Pinaceae; genus Pinus; species Pinus tabuliformis. The sequence continues at coordinate 156,199,473 of CM062806.1, forward strand.
ATGGTCACAGATGATAACTAACTTCCTTTAAATTATCAAATTGACTTTTTGACTCTGGTCCCTAAGTCAAAATTAGCTGTTGGCCAAGATAGCCGTTGGAGGCTCTGCTCAGACTATTTAACATGCAAAGCTGGATCTGTTTCTTCAACTTGTCCTGACGATGAACCACACTGGTTGGTTCGAAACATGTCGAAAAAGGTCTTTCTATATGTGATTTACGCCGAAGTTCTATTTATAACTATTATGGATCACATAAGCCTCAATTCAACAATGAAAATTTTACTTTTTATGTTGCAATATTAAAATTTAAAATCTTTATAGATGAATATGAATTCTTGATGGATGAATATGAATTTATTGATCATATTAATACATTAAATATGCTATTTTTTATGATATAGAAGTGTTCTTTTTCTATGTTACATCACAAGAACTTAAAATATTCACAAGTGAATATGAATCTTTATCAATTGAATTAAAACATTTAACAAAACAACTATTATTTTTGTCCTTAGATATTCTTATAGTTTGGATAATTGAAGGGGGATCAATGACTTTAGATTAGCCTTCACCACTATCTTCTCTATTCACCCACAACTATGGCCTTCGCCCCTATCTTCTCTATTCCCCCACAAGTACGACCATGTCTTAGGCTTATTTCTCCATCCCAACGAAGCTTTTTGGGTCAATTTCACTTTTTTCAACATGCAACATCATTGTGCTTTTACCGCAACAATGCACCCCACTCTTTACAGCCACATCACAATGCCCTCTCAACTCCTCACAAGAGTCATGCTCCACTTCAATATGCAACCTCAACTCCTTTATGGAAGTCTCCACTCCTTGACTTTGCACAAGGCTTCCTCTTAACCTTGGGCTTAAGCTCATAGGCACTAAGGCATTTTTGCCTCTTCGCCTGCTAGCCTAAACAAGTTATAGCACCTCACACTTATTTTCCCATTGTTTAGCAAATAACAAATCCCGATAGTAGGACCTTGGTCTTGAGTGTTTCCTTTCTATTGCATTTGCTACCCAACTCTGGTCTGATAGGTGTCAGCTCGAGGTTGTTGGAGGTACTACAAACCTAAGACCTTCATTACTGTCATATGCGGACACTTAGTTAGAGCATTCACTAACATGCAAGGCCTCAACATTGGAATCTTCACCAGATTGGTGCCTTTCACTGTCCATGCATGCATGGGACTACATGCAAGATCCTTTCTGCATGATTTACTCCCTGATTTCCTCCTCCTTTCACTCCGCAACTCGCTAGTTCTCTCCGGAACTTGTTGTAGGTGTCGAGTCATCTCATTGATCACCACTATGGCGCATTACCTTGGGATCTTCACCTAGTGATGATATATCATGAGCATTGTAACCTATTTTCTAAAATCAATAATTCTTTTTGTTCTTTCGATTTTTTTTGTGTTTTTGCTTTGCAAAGCTGTGTGTTCAACCTTTACTAGCTAGATTCATTTGTGCATGTTTTCTAACACGTTTACATGGTATCAAAGCCCACAGGTTGCTAGATAAAAGGCACACCAGTACTTTATTTTGTAGGTATTACAGCTTGGAGATTGAAGATCGACAGAAAGATGGAGTTTTCCAAAGCATTAATCTTAACACCATACAACTATCACGAATGGAAGGACCAAATGTGTTATCGGGAAAACTAGTGTCCACCAAGAGCTGCTAGTCCCACTAAGATAGGTAGCTATCTTAGAAACAAACAAACTAAAGTTATTTGTGTTTTCCTTTATGAGAGATAGATGAGAGAGAAGTAGAGAGTACCAACCTCAGTCTTTCACTTGGCTCCTTGCTTGTTTCCTCCCTCCTTTGACAGAGCTTCTCCACTCCTTCCTTACTTGTCCCGCTTCAAAGAACACCTGTAGAGTCAAAGTAGCATAATACCATCAAAGCATAGAGATCTATAACCATAAACAATATAGGATCAGATATATATTAAACATACAAATGCATATATCAATACAAGATTAAGAGATATACAAGAATATGGAGGAAAACTCAAATAGCTTTATTGATAAAAGTAGTAGAAGAGAGGATTACAACCCATTGGTCTGACCCAACACCATCCTCTCAGTATGAAAGCCCTCTTCACCTCATTAAAAGCTAGATCACCCAACACTATGATGTTGCATAGAGAAACCAACAACACTTCCTTACAAAATACAAAATTCTAGCCTCTGGATCTCTAGGATGAGGGATCCATATATAGATATTTGTAGGTGGGTGAATCAACTTTAGGATTTTGATTAGTGTCATTTCTCTGATAGTTCTTAGTTCCACTTGGAGATTTCATGATCTCTTAATCATCCCTGGGCGAATTTAAAGAGGCAAGTGTCAAATGGGCAGTTTCTAGAAGATTCTTTGGGTTTCCACCTAGCCAACTGCCTCTACCACTTGTCTGCTCTCACTCATCGCACCCTACAGAAGGGCTTTTCAGGATGAATCACACTTTTTGCATGTAGTAGGTGAGATTCATTGCACCATTAGCATTGAGCAGTCTGTATGGTCCAGATTTGACCAGTTCTGAGCAGTTTTTCATGGAGAACTTCTGGGAAATTATGTAATCAACTGACCTTGTTCCTTTAGGGTACGAAACAACACTTTTAGGGTCTTAGAAGCCCTTGTTTTATGGACATATGTGATTGGGGTTGTAGTGTCCAAATATGTCTATAACAGTTTCCCCCTAAAGCATGAGGTTGTAAATCTTTTGATGTCAGGTGAAATGCTTTATCATGAGGATTCGAGGTTTTTCAAACTAGAAGGTGACCTGTAATAAGATACAATACAATACATTATCTTCATAATATTTTCATGATCTAGCTGAGGCGGGCATTCCCATGCTCAGCTTTATAAATTCATTTTCATGTATATAGGACAGACAACCATCTGTGTGGCAAACTAATGATTCTGGTAGAGCCATCATCCCTAGCTCAAATGATTATATGTGAAACTATGATGTACATTTGATGTTTTTATTTTCCTTTATATATCGTAGACTGGATGGATGAAACTAGATCCGGGGTCTTCAAAACTCATTCAATCTTCGCCCGAAGTACAAGTCGATCCATGTGAAAAGATGTTCTGGCGTCGAACATGGAAAGACATCGCCTGATTACCAGCCAATGATGTAAGCTGTTAACAGGCGCGAGAGGAATCACCGATAATGATAATGACCCTCAAGGTACTGTAGTACAATTCACGTGGTGCGAATACATGAGTCGATGTCGAACACCACGCAAAATCTTTCGGTTGAAGGCCATTGATGTAAACCTATCACTGGAAGTGAGAAACTTTCCATTGAGGCATGCAAGCTTCAAAGTACTGAAAGGGTTGTTCCTAAGTCGGCTTCTTGGATAATGCACTGATGTCGATAAAAAGTGACCCATCGTAGGAGGGCCTTAATGAATCCCACATCTACGACATGGAATGGAGAAAATGATTTTGTGGAGGTGAAAACAATTTGATGATACAAGGTTCAGGGTGGCGGTCATGAAAGAATCAAGCGTGAATGTATTGCAGCGGATGAGACATAAGCTGGGTTGGTGAATTCTCTGAGCGACTTCTCTTGAACATATCAACAATACTGAAATGGATTGGTAGCATTAACCCCAAAAATGGATGGTACGAAGGACCATTGGTGATATGACCGGTGAATGGAATAACCCAACCCGACTCAATCATGGTGATGGAGTGAAAGTGTCATGTTCAAGAGCGACCTGCTACCAATAAAGTTTCTTCAAGTTTTCTTCCCAATTTTTCCCTAGTCATTGCTGACCAGTACCTCTTTATTTTTTTCAAGCTCGAGGAAGATAACATATGCTCTATAATTTGGCCTTTGGGCAAACCCGTCATTATGTTTTAATGAGCCTAGTGATAGTGAAGATCACTCTTGTCTACATGGACAAGTTTGTCACTATTGTTTTAACGAGTTTAATGACAAAGATAACTCGGTCCTTTTCAATTTTAGAGAGTCTGAAAAAAGACAGAAATGAAACTTCAGTAATCCTTTTTCGTAATATAATCCCATAAGTCCGAAAAGGTATAAAATAATACGAAAGGGATGACTTTTCAATAGTTTTAATGAGCCGAACAAGACAAGCGCTCAATCTTTTTGTGTAATGATCCCTCAAGTCCAAAAAGATTAAAATCTAGAGGAGGGATGGCACTTCCAATCACTTTAATGAGTTGGAGAGGCCAATTGCTAGGCAATATTTTCATATTTTACGAGTCAGATGAAAAGAGCTTAAAGGAGACTCATTTTTTGAGGAACGAGTGATGTTTTCGAATAGTAGTTGGTTCCAGGTTAGGTTTGGAACTTTTCAATCACAACAGTGTAAAGAAGATGGCTAATAGAATCACTCGTCGTAGTTGTTCCTCAAAATGGGTAAACAGTCAAATGGAGGCATATGATTGGCTAAAAAAGAGTGGAGGTGATGGTAAGAACACGACCAAGGTTCAAAAGCTGATAATTATGTGATCGCAATGGTTGTTAACCAAAGGTGGGTTCATTTTTTAATGAGCTTAAACTCTAGGGGAACATATGATCATTGCTAGGTTTGTTTTTTAACGAGCTTGAACTTCGCGTAAAACTGGTCGTTGCTAGGTTTATTTTTAACGAGCTTGAACTTCACGTAAAACTGCTCGTGCCAGTCGTATAATAAGGATGTCTCATCGATAGGTTCATTTTTTAGGGAGCTTGCCCCATTCAAAACTTTTCTTCGAAGCCTTTATTATGCAAGCTAGGAACGACCCACCTACAAGGTTAAAGGGTTGAGAGCCTACAAACTAAGAAAATAAGCCTACAAACTATGGAAACAAAAAGTCGCTTTTCACTTGCATGCAAAAGGTTTGCATGCCCCCAGGTATAAAGAAAAGTAGAGTTTCTAGGTTACCATATGAAAGTTCTCATATTTTCAAGATTACTCCATCCACATTTGCGGACAAAACACTTCCTTGGCTCTGTCCATCAAAATAAACAAAGGTGAATGGTGGGACGTATCCACTCACATAACTTTGATGAGGGAATCTTATTCCAGTCTAATCCCATTTTCCTAAATGGACGGGTGTGTCAAATTAGTCATATATCCTCTGCGGAAAGTTACCCTATACCTAAATTTTTCCTGCTGAAGCAGACCAGGGTGCATGCCACCTAGGTTTCAGTCACAATCACCGAATCACTCGCGCTCATCAGGTGGACGAACTGGAGATTGATGAGACATTCCTTGCGTAAAAAGACCAGTTAGGGATGCATTTGACTAATAGCTGTGTTTGAACCAGGGAATTAAATCTGGTCAACTAGGTGGACTACTCTGCCTTCATGCGAAAAACACATCACTCAAAAGAGCGAGGAAACAATAGCTCCCATGCTATAGATGTTGTCAAGCCCAAGGAGAAGATTGTAAGCTAAAGGTCCTTGGACTACCATCACGTTTAGATGAATGGTTTTCCTTCTCAAAGTTATAGGTAAATTTGGAAGGATCCCTAATGGTCGACTGGTTCCTTTGTTGAAGCCTGTCAGATTTCGAATCTCAGACAGAAGCGATGGCGAACCAAGAACTTTCCAAGCAGTTGAGGAAAGGATACTCATAGAATCCCCTTCATCTATGATAGTACCAACCATGATCATTCTATAAGCTTGTACTATGATTCGAAAAGGTACGTTAGATGGTAGGCGGGGTCTGCCTAGTAGATTCCAATCGAAGGAAATGACTAGATTACTTGGAGGAGGGACCGAATAAATGGTCGGGTAAATCTTTGATGAACTTCCTTCCTACGGTAAAGGAACAGGTAGATTGCCCCCATGTTCATTGGATTCTGTGTTAACAAAAATAATTTGAACGGTGTCGTCCTCATTCTCTTTGGTGACTGTATCATCTGAAGGTGGACCTTCTAAAGACAAGACTGGGTTGACTATTGTCTCGACTTGTTGACTTTGGTCCAGTGTGGACTCAAAGGGTTTATCTTCAATGATAGGTGCTTCGACCGACAACAAAGGTGCGTCAGTCAGATTTTCAACTAGCGATGGACTCGGCAAGAGTTTCTTGTATCCAGGAGGAAGTCACTGCGATGACGCAGCATGGTTATCCAAGACTCTTTTAGCTTTGTCCAAGAAGGGACAACAGTGGAGGGCATGATTTCCTTCACACAGTCTACAAGGAAATTTAGATCTTCCTTTATGTCCATTGACTTCGTTTTCACCAGTTGACGATGTACTTTCAACATGATCATCAGAGGTTGAGGACACCAGATTGTGCAAGTGGGGAGACCTGTCCCTTAAGATCCGTGGGATGCAAGGACAATCTCTATGATAGTGGTCTCCTTTGCAAATGACACATGGAAATTTAGGTTTGGATGGTGCAGTGTGTGGATTTTCGCCAGACGATGCATGGTTTCCCCCTCTCACTGTTGGCTTCTTCTTCTTCTTTCCTTCCCTTTCTTCTTCTTCTCAGTTACTTGGTTCTTAGTTTTACTAGCTTCACCAAGCGAAGAGGAAGAAGGAGAGAGAGAAACAAATGAAGTAGAAGGTTGGGGGGTAACTATAGCATCATCTCCTTGCTGATTTGATTGCTCAGGAATCACGGCACTTTGAACGACAGAAGTCGAGAAAAGCCATACTGGCAGGCCAATTGTAAGTCTTGGAAGGGACAATGTAGCCATATGAGGTGCACCAACATCTCCCCAGGAAGAGAAGGGACTAGGATTCCCCCTAAGGGGAAATCCTTGATTGGTGGACTCCATTTTCTCAACCTAAGACCAATGAGGGAACAATGATGTTATTCTGATTAAAATAAATTTTATGACGCTTTGACACAACTTGCTTTTTCAATTTTTAAGAGTCGAGAAAAAGCTAAAGATGACTCTAGTCGCCTTCGATTTTTAATGAGCCTGAAGTGACAAGTGCTCAGATGGACTTTTTCTTTTAAGGAGTCTGAAAATGAATGAAAGGGACTTCTCTGGAAATCTAGATAGAGGGATTACCAAACCAATTGCAAAACTGCAGAATATTTTTTATGGTACGCCAGTCAATCTTCCTGAATGCTGTGTTCAGTGCATTGTGATCGATAGGGTGGCAGACATGGCTTCCTAAGGATAAATGATATAGCCTATTGCGGTCTCCCAATATATACTCGACGGTACGTGGGAGCACAAGTCCATACTGGAACTTGTCATATCAAAGAGGAGGAATCACCCAACCTACGATGAAAATGATAGTTACCAGGCTTTACGACACCAGAATACGTCTCTAGCCTAGACTTCTAGATGTTGTGCGTTAGGTTCCAAAGTGTTTTTATGTTCATTGAGATTTATTTTGTAGTTGATATTTCTTAAGAAATTTGCCTTTAAAGTTCACCGCGTGATGTAGATATACAATTCCTAAATATGCAATCTAAGATGATAAACAATTGTTTACTTTCTTTTTGCAATGAAAATCCTAGCTACTACGGAAAGAAAAGTAAGATTCTTTCAACATAGAGCAGAGAGAACACACTAAGATGCATTGTCCTAAATCAATTTCCACTAGCAGTCTAAATGCAAATGCACATGCATGTATTTGTTTTCCGCTTTCTTAATGTGTGAATGACAAAAAGAATGCTAAGTATATATCTGAACTATTTTTCTTTCAAAGCGACAATACTAACAATTTTCTTTTCAAAAAATGAAAGGAAGATTAAGATGACACTTTGCGATTTCGAATTCAAAATTGTTTTCGACACTTGAAATATTATTAATTCAAATCAAATACAATGGCAAAAGTGTAATCGACTATCAAAAAGAGGGAGACTCTTTTCGTTGACTGAAAACAACACTTGCGACACTTTGAAATAAATAGACTAAAGTTCGATTAAGCTATTGTTTGCAAAGGAGAACTGCAATTGATGAAAAATACATAAAAACATTCACAATTATTTATCAATGGAGGCTGAATAATGCAAAGGAAGAGAGTTTCAACAGTGATATATTGATCATAGACAGCAAAACTACTGAATAAAGCTGAATACAACGAGGAGAAAACCAAAATCTAGAGGCAGAAACAGTCTTACCTAATAATCACACCTATAACACAAGGAAACAAGGATGCATCTCACCTGCAACACACGGGAGGTGCGACGCATCCAGACTGCCAATGAGAGATAGTGCGATGGTCCAGGGATGAGACTGAGCTTGATTTTTGCTCACAGATTGCAGCTAAGTTCAAGGGGTTTAGGCTGAGCTAATGATAGGCAGTTAACAAAAAGTATAGGGGCTGATCTAACGAGGTTACTTGAGCTACCACTACAGCACTTAGGATGTTTGCAAGTCAGTTGTTTAGTTCATAAACAAACTCGAAGATGGACTGAAGCAGCATTGATCTACTTTGCACTTGCATAGCAAATGCAGTTCGAAGGCTAGCTCGCTTAACTTCAGGCTCTGTCTGTAGTTTCTAAAACAAACAAATAGAAACAAGCAAACAAGATATTCGCTCCCCAGCGGAGTCATCATTTTGTTATCGGGAAAACTAGTGTCCACTCAGAGCTGCTAGTCCCACTAAGACGGTTAGCTATCTTAGAAACAAACAAACTAAAGTTACTTGTGTTTTCCTTTATGAGAGATAGATGAGAGAGAAGCAGAGAGTACCAACCTCAGTCTTTTGCTTGGCCCCTTTCTTGTTTCCTCCCTCCTTTGACAAAGTTTCGCCACTCCTTCCTTAATTGTCCCACTTCAAAGAACACCTATAGAGTCAAAGCAGCATAATACCATCAAAGCATAGAGATCTATAACCATAAACATTATAGGATCAGATGTATATTAACCATACAAATGCATATATCAATAAAAGATTTAGAGATATACAAGAATATGGAGGAAAACTCAAATAGCTTTATTGATAGAAGTAGTAGAAGAGAGGATTACAACCCATTGGTCTGACCCAACGCCATCCTCTCAGCATGAAAGCCCTCTTCACCTCATGAAAACCTAGATCACCCAACATTATGATGTTGCACAAAGGAACCAACAACACTACCTTACAAAATACAAAATTCCAGCCTTTGGATCTCTAGGATGAGGGATCCATATATAGATATTTGCAGGTGGGTGAGTCAGCTTCTGAGATTTTGATTAGTGTCATTTCTCTGATAGTTCTTAGTTCCACTTGGAGATTTCATGATCTCTTACTCATCCTTGGGCGAATTCAGAGAGGCAGTTTCTAGAAGATTCTATGGGTTTCCACCTAGCCAACTGCCTCTGCCACTTGTTTGCACTCGCTCATCGCACCCTACAGAAGGGTTTTTCAGTATGCATCGCACTTTTTTCATGTAGTAGGTGAGATGCATCGCACCCTTAGCATTGAGCAGTCTGTATGGTCCAGATTTGACCAGTTCTGAACAGTTTTTCAGGGAGAACTTCTGGGAAATGATGTAATCCGCTGACCTTGTTCCTTTAGCGTATGAAACAACACTTTTAGGGTCTTAGAAGCCCTTGATTTATGGACATATGTGATTGGGGTTGTAGTTCCCAAATATGTCTATAACGTCAGAAAGGGTTGTACAGGATTACCATGGCTGCAGAAGTGGAACCCACTTCAGCCATAGATAAATCCAAGTACCTCAACCGCATGGATGAAGCCCACATATCCATATGCATGTGCATCTCCCCAGAGTTGCAGTTTCATCTATCTGCTTGCAGTACTCCCAATGATATTTGGAAAAAGGTTGAAGAACTCTACGGGAAACAGGATGAGATGTAAGGACATCTACTTGAAGTGGAGTTGCTCTCATTAGATCCACGGAACTATGACATAATTCAATACTTCTTCACCAAATATAATGATCTATTGATGCAACTCAAGGGTTGTGAAATTGACAAATCCAGGGAGGAGAGTCACTAAGTTCTCTCTGTTATGTCAAAGCTCGGACTAGAATACTTCGTCTTTGTGTCTACATTTCATTCAGTAAGGCTCACAACAGGTAAATCCTACACTATGCCTTCTCTCAAAGAGTACATGGAGTCCCTCACTTTTGAGCAAGATAAACTCATTGGCATGGGGAAAATCAAACCTCCAAAAGCACATGCACTTTATTTACATGATGACAACCACAATAAAAATCACAGATCTAATTCAAATCAGAAAAATCAGCAGCAAAAATACAAGGGAAAAGTGCATTCCCATCCAAAGAAGGAAGGGTACACCAAGCCCTTTAATGACTCCTCCATCTCCAGAAATGAGAAAGGGAAGAAAAGAGACAAATGCACCTACTGTCATTGAGGATTCCATCCGGAATCCTATTGCTTGAAGAAAAAAATTGACCAAATGGAAAAAATCCTTCTGAAGCACAACCTTGGGGACCACATCCCTTAGGACGCTAAGAAGAAAACTGAGAATCCGCCACACGAGAAAGGTAACAATTTTCATGCTTTAGTTGCAATTTACTCTTCCCCTGATGCATGGATTATAGATTCTGGTGCATCACATCATATGGCTGCTGCAAAGGGAGTCTATTCCTCTTTGGATGCATGCAAAGGACCTCCCATCCTCATGGGAGATGACTCACCTATTGAGGTCATCGGAAAAGGTAGAGTGGAACTTTCACACACAAGCTTTGAAGATGTGCTTAATGTTCCAAAACTTTCGGTAAAACTTCTTTCAATTTATCAGATCACTCATTCCGGCACCAGAATGAGAGTGGAATTCACTCTAAATGCAGTGAACATATATGACCTACATAGCAGCTCCAAAATTGCAACTGGTGAGGTAAATAATAGAGCTAGACTATATACATTTTCTGAATTTATTGAATCTGAATCCTCCTTATTGCTTACACATGTTGATGATAGTAGTAGGCTTTGGAACAAGAGGTTTGGTCGCTTAAATTACAGGTATATGCAGCAGCTAAGCAAGCATGAGATGGTGGAAGGCTTGCCAAATATCGGTTTCTCCAAAGGAGTTTGTGAAGGGTGTGTCCTTGTCAAACATCCTAGAGAAAAGTTTGACACCGGAAAGACTCACAGAGCATCCTCTCCTCTAGATCTGATCCATAGTGATCTCATGGGGCCTTTTCCTCATCCTTCCATCAACAAAGCAAGGCATGTTCTTACATTTATTGATGATTTCTCATGGTATACTTGGGTGTATCTTCTCAGGGCCAAATCTGAAGTTTTTGCGCACTTTGAAGATTTCAAAGCACTAGTTGAGACACAGTCAGAGAGAAAGATCAAAGCCCTTTGTACAGACAATGGGGGGGAATATGTTAACACATCACTTCAGAACCTTTGCCTTGAGTCCGACATACAGTTGCAACACACAGTTCCATACACTCTACAGCAGAACGAAGTTGCTGAGAGAAAGAACCGATCTCTCAAAGAGATGGCTTCCTGCATGTTGCATGTTAAGTCACTACCTCATGAGCTATGGGCTGAAGCACTTAATTGTGCTAACTACATCTAAAACGAATTTCCTCATAGATCTGTTAAGGATCAAACCCCCTTTGAGGCTTGGAGCGACACTAAACTGGAGGTCACCCACTTCCGTGTTTTTGGCTCTCGAGAATGGGCCCAGATCCCCTCTAAAAAGAGGAAAGCTCTTGATCCACAGAGCATTGAGTGCATCTTTGTTGGATACCCTAATGGTGTGAAGGGATACCGACCCCTGATTTCCTCTACAAACAAGCTCATCATTGAGCGAAGTGTCCAATTTGAGGAAAGTCTCTCGCATGCACCTCAATTGTCGCATGAAGACACCTTTTATCTACCTCATGACTCAGATGATGACTCAGTACACTCATATGCAAATACAAAACATGAAGATGCAGAGGTAGAGCATGCAGATGTAGAGACAGAGTCTTCATATACAAATCCAGTGCATGCATATGATGATCCACATCCAAGCCTAGATTGGGCTTCCAGTAGTGAATCAACTTCCCCTGTCATAAATCAGAGAACAAGGAGCTTAAGTGAGATATATGCACAAGACCACCTAGCTACTAGAAATTATCTTGTGGGGGATAAGTCTGATCCTCGGAGGACTAGCTCAAAGTTTATTGAGCCTCCTCTTGCCCTCAATGCCACTGAACCAATGCCATCCCGACATTGTCATTTGGTTCAGTCTTTTGATTCCGCAGTCTTATGCTGAGGCTGCTGGGCATCCCTCTTGGGAGTCTACCATGGAGGAGTACAAATCCCTCCTCAAGAACCAAACCTGGGATCTGGTCCCCCTTCCTTCAGGAAGGAAACTTGTCCGATGCAAATGGGTCTACAGGACCAAGAGTGATGCAGATGGGAAAATAACCAGATAGAAATCCAGGCTAGGAACCAAAGGCTTCTAGCAAGTGCATGGCATTGATTATGATGAAACCTTTGCTCCAATAGCAAAGATGGATTCCATACGCCTTGCACTTGCCATTGCGGCTACCCACAGGTGGGAAGTACATCAGATGGATGTGAAGAATGCCTTTCTTCACAGAGACCTATTTGAGGAGATCTACATGGAGTAGCCACATGGTTTCATTCAGGATTCATCCTTGGTGTGCAGACTGAAGAAGGCTCTCTATGGCTTTAAGCAGGCCCCGTGAGCTTGGTGTGCAAAGATGGATTCTTTTCTCTTATCACAAAAATTTGAAAGATGTAAGTCTAATGTAAATGTTTACATGCTCAGGACACATGAATCTCTTCTTATCTTAGTTTTGTATGTGGATGATCTCCTGATCACCGACAGCTCAGCTTCAGCCATTGCTGCAGTCAAGAGGACCTTGCATGATAGGTTCTTGATGACGGACATGGGTCCATTACACTTCTTTCTTGGTCTTGAGATTAGCCAAGATGCCACAGACATCAAACTCTCTCAGGCTAGGTATGCACGTGATCTCCTCGAGAGATTTCACATGACTGACTACAAGCCAGCATCGACTCCTTTTCTATCTAGGGTCTACCTTGAGGATGGAGGTGACACTCCATTAGTTGACAGTACTCTCTACCGACAGCTAGTGGGGAGCTTACTGTACCTCACCCACTTCCATACCAGATCTCTCATATGCAGTAGGGGTAGTTTCTAGATACATGCAGGAGCCGCATGAGCTACACTAGAAAACTGCCAAGCACATCCTCCGATATGTGTAGGGCACCATCACCTTCATGATTCACTATGTAGCAGGCACTGCATTGAATCTCCTTGGCTTCACAGATTCTGATTAGGCGGGCGACAACATTGATCGCAAGTCCACCTTTGAATATTCACTCAATCTAGGGTATGGCCCTATCTGTTGGTCGAGCAAGAAGCAGGCTACTATTTCTCTCCCTTTAGTTGAGGCTGAGTACAGAGGAGTAGTCAAAATCACCATTCAAGCTCTATGGCTACAACACTTCCTCACTGAGTTGGGCATCCAGTTCCACCAGCCCACTGTCATTTGGTGTGACAACCAGAGCACTCTCAAATTTTGTAGGGATCCAGTACAGCAGCAGCAGACGAAGCACATAGAGATCCATATGCACTACATCAGAGACTTAGTACATGATCAGGTCATTGATTTGTAGTTCTGTCCTTCAGTAGAACAGACTACAGACATCTTCACCAAGACATTCACTGAGCAGAAGTTTCACTCTCTGCGCGATCATCTTGGAGTGAAGGACACAGTTTCTTAGCAACTGTCTTTTCTTCCTCTTTTCTTTTGATTACATTGTATTTTGAGGGGGGGCTTTTCCCATGAGGTTTTCCCTCTTTCCTCAATTTTAGTACAAGTTGCACTATATTTTGGGTGACCTTTGGCCTTAGTTTATAGGGCCCATTTTCTATTTTCCCCATAGTGGTATTCAGGGGGGGTGTTGGAGGCACTACACACCTAAGACCTTCATTACTGGCACATGCGGATAATTAGTTAGAGCATTCACTGACATGCAAGGCTTCAACATTGGAATCTTCACCAGATTGGCACCTTTGACTGTCCATGCATGCATGGGACTACATGCAAGATCCTTTGTGCATGATTTGCTCCTCCTTTCACTTCGCAACTAGCTAGTTCTCTCCAGAACTTGTTGTAGGTGTCGAGTCCTCTCATTGATCACCACTATGGTGCATTACCTTAGGATCTTTACCCAATGATACTATATCATGAGCATTGTAACCTATTTTCTAAAAATCAATAATTCTTTTTGTTCTTTCGATATATTTTTTTTGTGTTTTTGATCTGCAAAGTTATGTGTTCAACTTTTATTAGCTAGATTCATATGTGTAGGTTTTCTAACACATTTACAGAGGTAACCTCGAGTGTCAGCCTCTTGCTAGGTCCTGACTGTCTCCATTACCACAATATCTATGTGATCCCACTACTTCATAGCAAGATCTTGGGTATCCGCCTCCCGGCTAGTCCTGGCCTCCATATAATAAATTTCCTTTATGGTCCTGATACCAGGGAATAGCTCTTTTGACGAGAATTCCCCAGTCTGTTGAGCCCATCAATTGACAAATATGCCCATCGAACCTCAATCGACGCTCACCTTAAGTCACAACACCTTTCGGTCGGTCGATGGCCAATAGACATAGACAGATGATGGATGTTAATCGACAGGACTGCTAACACTGTTAATTTGTACTTTTCAAAAAGCTCTCGCACACCAAACATCAACTTCTCTGATCCATCATGTATGCTAGGGGGGTCTTCGCACACCAAACATCGAGTTCTCTAACCCCAGATGACCGCTAGGGTGTCTTATACGTGAGATTTTCAGTAAATCTCTTCCTCAATATGTTCTTGTGCTCATCAAAAAGCTCAAAAAGAAATTTTAATTTTATATTTTTATATATTTTAGAGATGAATTCCATGTATCTTTAAAAGATTATATAATAAGGTCCAAAGCCATAAGCACCGCAATTGAGCATAATTAAAATAAACTCAAGTTTTGGGTTTTTGTGTCTCAATAAGACTTTGTTTCAATGCTTTTGCGCCCCTTATTTATTTTCTTGACACGTTGCTTAGAGGTTTTTACCCCAGGCCATTCACAGGTTGCACCTTTTAAATTCATCCGGGATCTGCCTACACTTTATGTGGGCTCCCCCTCTGCCATTTCACATGACTTCTGGTTGTCTTATTCGTCTTTCGCACATTACCCTTTACACATCTTCGCGTTCCTCCTTCCTCGGAAGATAGATGTGATTCATTAGTTTGAAATCCTTGGGATAGCTTGGCTATGTGACAGCTTGTCATTTCACTTTAGATTTTGGCCCCACTCATGGGCTCCCCCTCTACCATTTCACATGACTTATGGTTGTCTTATTCATCTTTCACACATTCCCTTTTACACATCTTCTCGTTCCTCCTTCCTTGGAAGATAAATATGATTCATTAGTTTGAAATCCCTTTGATAGCTAAGCTATGTGACAACTGGTCATCTCACTTTAGCTTTTGGCCCCACTCACTTTATTATTGGACGCTAAAACTTTCCCTTTCCATGTATTCCCACTCCATGTCATCCTGACCCTTTGCAATGTGATAACACCTTATTCTTTCTGGGATGAATCAACTTACCTACACAACACTTGCACGACCTCTTACTGAAACATGTATATCCCCACTACACATCATCCCATAGTCTAGTCATCTTGGTGTTCCCTTAAGAATGCGTTATTTGTTCCTTTTGGGGTCTAACTTTCTGGATGATGTAAGTGGCCATAGTTCCAATAACTCACTATCGAGCTCTATTAAACTGCACCACTTTTTGTCCTTTAATAAACTATCACTTTGATATGAATAATTGAAAACTGCACTCAAAATAAATTATTGTACTTACCACGTTTTTATCTATTTCACTGTTGCATGCCATTTTTTAATTAATTGAAGTTATATTAAGTTTGCAGGTTATATTGCATTTACTCGGTAAAAACCCTCTAATCTTAGCTCTATTTGTTATGGTCTATCATTGTTGAAAGATCTATTCCAATTGTCAGAATGGCGAAGCCAAAGAAGAAAACGCCTCTACAACAACCAACTAGGTCGTTTTGAGAGATTATTGATGAGAAGTTTCAAGACTCTTTTCTCTTTTCTAATACTGTATGCACGAAGGAATCTAGTGCTTCATCTTGGAATATCATGTATGAGCTACTTGAAGAAGAATTTACAGTGGAGGATTTTGGAAGGCCAATAGTGGCAACTACAGAACAAGGTGACAATAAAATGTCTGAAACAACAAATAGAGGTGTTGCCAAGTCCCGTCTACACAAAATCATTGCATGTCTCAAGCTTCTCCCTTACATGGATATAATTTTTCAGGTGGTACAGAACGTCGATATCACGGAGACGAAGTTCATTACCTCATAGGGAATGATTATTGGTTTATTCAAGCCACAACATATTCATGGTATGTATCATTTTCTTGAGCCACATCTAGTATACAATTCTCAATTCATTGAAAGCTTCATGAAAGAATAATGTCAGGGTAAATAAAAATAACTTCCTAGCTTGATTAGAGAATGGAGAAGTGACCCAAATAAGCACAAGGAAGAGTCCTCTGCCCTATATTCCATTCAATATTTAGATCCTATTTTTTGCTATGTCCCTTCCATGCTTTGTAGGTTGTTCGCCTCTTAAAACGTCTCCCAATTTGCTAAGGATTAGGTCCCTCTCATTCATAGGGCTTCCAATGGGTTTATTTTTAATTGGGCCCAAATTTTGTCTAATAATTTAGCTAAGTATATTCTTCATTTCTACTCTAAACAAACAACCACTCACAACCCACCATTTTACATGTTTGCTTATGTAATGGATGCCATTTGTTTCTCTTTAAACTTTCCATCTATGGGATGGAAATGGACACTTGTCGACCTCCTTTCCATTAATATTTACCATATCATATTATGGGAAGAGAACTATTTCAATCATTTTTACCACATTTGTTACCTCGTAATGATTCTCATTTACTAAATAATTTTCAGTTCCAAGCTTCCTAGAATGTCTACGACTTCCATGGATTGTTTGTCAAGAATTGGGGACTGGTTCATCGAAGAGATTTTTACCTAGATTAGGGTTTGGGGAAACAATGGTAATCCACATGTTTCATCCCTTTACGTTCCAAAGAATATTTTATGTAGAGAAGTTTCCTATCAAATTGTTGGAACTAGTATAACCCTTGAGCTAAAGAAAGCCTCCAAGAAGCTCTGGCCACAATTCCCTTTGCATATTGGTTTATTTACTCTTCAAAATTATATGCACGTTGAAAAGGACCTCCCATTTTATATTAGTCGCAACTAGCCATTATTCTTGTAAAGCCACATGACCCTCCCAAATTGGTTGAGAATATAACTATTGATTCACATATATAAAGTTATGTTAATGAAGTCAACCATTATGGTTATTTATTTTCTGGAGCTTCTTCTTATGCATCTGTTTGCAATAAAGAAAAGAAAATTTCTGCAGACAACTATCAACATTTTCTAGTTTTTAGAGGCACCAAAAGGTCTACCTTACTTTTACATTTTCTCAAGTTACCTAAAGGTGATGGTATAATAGAAAAGGCTACCAGTTCTTTGACAGAGGTCACTCCTCAGGCTACCATTCCATTTCAAATTTCTTCTGCAAATTTTGAAGAATAAACTTCTTCAGTGAATATGTTGGTTGATGATATCGTCAAAGACTAGAAAAAATTTGTGGAGATCACCACAACACCAATTTAGTCAAGAAAAGAAGCATCAATGCTTGAAAGAGATACTTATGACAACATTACACATCAATCAATGAATGTTTCTTCAGATTATTCAAAATCTACTCTTGCACAATAATGTGTCATTACCAAAACACCTATCAACACTCAGCTTAGTGTGGAAACAATTCTAGTATCTCCAACGATTGTAGTTCAATTGAATGTTGAGGAGATTCCACTAATAGAAGGTATTTTACAGTCTTCAACAAAAATCCATTCTAAAGAAGAGAAGGAAGAAAATAAAAGTTGATGATACCAAGCCTCAATGACAAGCACTGCTTTATAATCTTCCTCATTAGAAATAGTTTGGAAAGAAACATCAACAAATCCTCACAAAGAACTTGAGGAATTAAGCTAGTATTCAGGTGCTTATGCCAATACCAATGTAGATAAAGTAGCTTGCGTCAAAGACTTTATTAAGGAGAAAGATGAAACAATACAACAGTTGGAGAAATTATCTTCACAGTTTCAAGCATAGTTGCAGGTACATGTCACCTTGGTTAAATATTAGTATGAATCTAAAATTAGGTAAAGAGATGATAGGATAAATGAGCTATAACAAAAATAAATAAGAAAAGGCAATTCTTGTAGATATTGTCAAATTCAAGCATGAAGTTAATGAGTTAGACCAACAACTTCAATATCAATAACAACTCCTTTGCAACAAGTTAAGCTTGACACAAGCTCAAAACAAGTTGGTTATTCACTGGTTGATGAAGTTATTGATATTGAAGGCCAATATGATGAGACCAAGCATAAGCTCAGTGAAATTTTGAAATGGAAATAAGACCCTAAAATATTCTATCCAAACTTTTGAAATGTACGAGTCTATAACACTCCACACTTGGAAGAATAAGATATGCTTGGTTAATAGATTAGTAAATGATGTTAAGAGGATTTCCAATTCATTTGTTCAATCTATCACCCAGTCACTCAAGGAAGCCAATTTGTTATCCAGTGATGAAGAGGAGGTTTTCCCATAAGCTAGTGTATTAAAATATAAGTGGAAAAATAATAGGACAGAATGAATTAAAAGGATCGAGTGATTGTCAAAGGTAGATTTCAAATTGGACTGGTAGTTTTTAATCAAACCACAAGGTTACCTTCAAGTAACAATGTTATTATTGAACAATAAACTCAACTACTGCCACCTTTGCAAGCTCATGTCTTCAAGTTTCATAAACATTAGGCCTCATTATCCTCCCAAGCTAGCAAAACTTCTAGAAGTTTATCAACAATGGCAATTGCCCATTGGCTCCACATGTGCAACGATTCATATGATTTGATTATTTTGTTTCAAATTGTAAATAATGTCTATTTTATTCTAGGTTGTTTTTCTTTAGTTGAGAGAATAGCAGACTGTCAATTATTCTCTCTATAGTTTCGAAAACCTATTTAAAGGCCTCTCAACCTCAGGCTTAGGGGTTTTAAAATTTCGCGAGAATAGTTTTGTTACAATATTGTACTATGATATTTCTTCAATATAAGTTGAACCACTTATTGATTCTAGATATATGAAGAGTAAAGCATAATTGGTACTTTTATAAGCTTTGTTTTCATTTGATTTATAATTGGAATCTTATCTTATGCTTTGTTGGTTATGCTTATGATTTGTCGATTGTAATATTGTCACTTTTGATATATTCATATATTATGTTGATTATAAGTATAAGAGAAACGAGAATTATATGTGAATGTTTTATGAAATTAATTCAACTAACTATTTAATTGAATTAATTTATCTTCTTGTTGCTTTAATTAACGAAATAGCTTTAAGATCTATATTTTCAGTTATTAGTTATATTTCTTTTTCACATATAAAGTGTCAACACTTGGGTTATTAAGTAGTTATTAGTATATATCATAGTTTAATTTATACTTTTATTTATTGTTTTCATTAGATATTACCAATCCATTCTCATTCCTGCTCTATACCATTCACCCTTTCCAAGTCTCCATCCATGGGAGAAATCTTTGTACGAGTAATTAGACCCAGTCCAAAACCAGTCGGAAGCACCAATTCAAATGGAAAAGAGTCTAATTTAGGGCTATGACCAAGTGGTCTCCTAAATGTTGATGAGGACAATTTATGGCCACCAACACCATGCTATTGAGATTTTAACTCCCCTCGTCATAGGCTATTTACACAAGACATCGACACTCCTTCTTTCATGCATTCATTATTGCCTCAATTGATAATTATTGATCTTTGCAATAATAAACAATGGATCCTTCCCTCTTTTGCCTTCCTTGGTCCTTCACAAATTTATGTCGGCTCAAGGGATTAGCATACAAACCTTTGCTTTTCAGTGGGGTTTGACTATCTACACTCACAATCTTGAACTTACCCCAACATTAAGATAATAAATTTCATAGGAACAACATTCTCATGGAACAATTTACCAGTTCCAACGCATAGATATCAAACACAACTACATGATAACATCACATAATTTCCATTAACACAAAGATCTATACCAATTCATCTTTATTACATAATAATTGGCCCACTCCCTCTCTCTCTAAATTTTTTTGGTCCTTACCCACTCTCAACTATCTCTATTCTCTATCTCTTTTTCCTATTCCTTAACTAAACAAAATATTCATTACATTATGGGGGTTTTTCTAAATCTGTCCCTTTTCTAGAAATCACAAAGTATCTCAACTTGAATATTTAGCTCTTTTATAATGTTCCACATGGAAAAGAATGACAACTCATCAAACTTCCCTAACAACCTAGATTCCTTCTAAAACTAGGACACAAGCCTTTAGATGAAAATTCCTAATTTACACAAAATTTAAACTAAGGGAGTTCACTCCCATTTGGACATTTCAATACCCCTTAGGTATAGGAAAAAATGACGGACTTTGGGTTTATGCCCCTACATCATGTTAGAATTAGATGCACCCTAGGTCTAGTCTATGCTTTAGCTAGAAAACATAAACACATTGAAAAAAACTTACTTCAAAAAAGAATTGCATAACATAATTTACCAGTAATTATATCAATTCAAAAGACACACCATTTATTCCCAAAACTTATTTCTTATTATTCCTTCAATAAGAAAACTTAGGGCTTTGTTGACAACCCCCTCATTTATGTATAGTAATAGCTAATGTTACACATATAAATGGGGACCTTTTTATTTTTATTTTTAGTCTTTAGAAAATAAATACTAACTCTAAGAAATTGCCCCAAAAAAAACTCTTTGAACCACCCAAGTTTAGGATCCCCATCGCAAATCGCCAATCGCATTTTTCCATGTGATGATCACAAAAACCTTAAAGAAATTGTGACACGCAATCAAACCTCTCGCTGTGACATACCGAGAAAAACCCCTTAAGAAATCGCAATCGCATTTCGTGAAAGTCACAAGTAAATAAGACTTGCCACAATGTCATCCATCAATGATTTGCGAAATACAATATTGCGATATCCACAATCGCATTTTGCATCATGAACTGATAACGCTATATAACATTGTTTTAAAAATTGTGATGCACGAATCAGGCAGCACACATGGGAAGTAACTGTGTTTTAAATATAATAATGAACAGTTTGACAAGGTAATTAACATTTAGTGACCCGAGGAGAGGTAATGATTTTGCAAGTTATGGATAGTTAACGCTGAATATCTCATTTTTAAATCCTCCCATGATTCGAAGTCTTTTCACAAAGCTTTTAGCCTTAATCGCCCATTATTGTCTGCACTGATATATATCGTCCATTTTAGGCAAGCTACAAAATATATGTCATTGTGGAAGGTGATGCAGAAACAGAAAAAGTTGAGAATTGCAGAGTCTGAGTTTACAGAAATGTCTCCTATATTCTTTGGTACGGCTTGTAGCAGTAATGGAGGTGCAACAGCTTGGGAGGTGATACACAACAAGCTTGAGGACGAGCATCCTAATATTACTGTCACAAGAGCAACAACTGACTCAATAAGACCTTCAGGACTCCAATTCAAGGATTCTTCCTGTTCTTTTCTTCATAGGATAGGAGCAAAAGCTAAAATCCTCCCATACACTTATATGATCAGGTGGGTGGTGGAAAACCTCACCATTGAAGATAGGCAATTTAGGAATTCGAGAATGGAACTCATGGGGTCATTCAGAGTAGAGGCCCTGAAGCAAATGTACCATATAACTGACCCTCAGGATATATATGGTAAGCCATACATGGCCAACTTTGCGAAGAAGAATGAAGAACCCCTCAAGATGATTCAAGGCTGGAGAGTATTGGAGAACAAGTTCAAATTCTATAAATCAGGTATGTATCCTACAACCTCTTTGGTGAACCCCTACAACTATGCAACTGTTATGTTATGTAGACTATACGGGTTACCTAATAATGCTATGTTTTCCATAGAATGGATTCCTTTGATTGATGCCTCTGTTAATTCCTACATCATGAATTGGGCCACCATCCTATCTAATAACCTAGCCACCATCATCACTGAATATCGACAAAAGAGATCCTCCTCTCTAGAGAACCTTCCTCCATTCTATTTTAGTGCCTACATTATGGATGCCATCTGTTTCTGCACTAAATCTCTATCATGGGTTGGAAATGGACCTTGCAGGACCCCTACCCTATCCATCTCAGCCATAAGCAAATTTTGGAATCCCATTATGTGCCCCATTTCTATAAACTATGTCATGCTGTTATTTTGTCGTTGTATCAATTAATTTTCAATAAGAAAGCCCCCAAGTTTTCCCAAGAAGCCGCTACAGACCTTCTGGTTGTCGGTAAATATTTTGTTGAAGAATGGTTCACTTACATTAGGGTTTTTGGTAGCACAACAGACCCACATGTCGTCCCTTTGTATGTTTCTGATAAATTGTTAGCAAGAGAAATATCCCACCAGACCGTGGGAAAAGGCCTCACCAAAGTTCTCAAAGAAAGCAAGAAATTGCTATGGCCATCTTTTCCTATCAGGTGTGGTTCTTTCTCCTTAGCAAATTTTAATCATGCTATAAAGGAATCAGTAAGCCTGGAAGGTCTCAGGCTCCATACTTTGCCCAAAAGGCAGTTTGATCTAGAAAAGATAGCATACAACATCACCACTTTGGTAAAGATCAAGCCTTATAACCATGAGGCTAATAATTTTGAAGACCTATTACAGTCAGCTCAATCCTTCGAACAATAATTCGAATGGGCGAGGACAAATTTGAGTCCTGGAGATTTTGAGAGCTTTCAGGAGTTCAGGAACAAAATGTTCGAGATTATCCCGCTACATTTCTTGAAAATCAAAGACAAGCCTACTCCCAGTGTGACTGTCAACAGTGAGTCACCTGATCCTTTCTTAGAGTCTCATGCAGGTACACATAAAGCACTGAACACAGAGAAGGACCAAGACATCAAGAATACTGCAAAATCCAGTAGTAAATCAGCTGAAAAGCAGGGTATGAGTACCCCACGAAAAGATATTGTTTCAGAGATCAAATGTTGCAGTCTGGAACATGAGTGGGATCAATTCAATAAGAAACTACAATACACTCCCAAGACGATAGATGCCCAAGAAACTACAGAGTATCAAAATCCTCTACATGTTCAGAAGAATACAGACTCTGAACTGATGGACGAGAAAGCGACGACATCTCAGCAGACTGAAATCATCCCTGCTCTACCCACATCAGAAATTATCTTGAAGGTAAGTGAAATCCCTCCTCTTAACGTATTCTGCAGCCCACTACACAAGGCTGTAATAAGGAGAGAGAGGAAAATGAGAAGGATTCAAACACCTGAACTCCCGCTTGGGAATGAGAAAATGGACATAGTTTGGAAGGACGTCCCTTCCAACCCAGCTGAAAACATGACGAGATTGCCACAGTTTACAAGAGCATACGCAACAGCTACCATGGACAAGGCTACTGAAATATCTCTTTTGTTGAAAGAAAATAAGAAAATATTGCATAGCTAGAGTAGGAGCTTGAAATAGAAAGGGCAAGTGTAAAAAAGCAGGCCACTGAGCAGCTGTCCCAATTGCAAAAGAGCATGGAGGTACTGAAAAGAAGCCATGAACTAGACATATAGGCTAAAAATATGCAACTCAAAGACTTGCAGCAAGCTATGGAAAATTATAAGGATGTTCCTAATGTTGAGGAACTTATCAAAGAGGCGCTAGAGCTTAATTCTCTCTTATTGAAGTAGCCAGAACAATTTTGCCAAAACATGTCACGTATCGCTCCTTATTTGATCACTAGTGACTAGCTAACAGATAAAGCAATTGACTAGAGAACCGAGTTTACTAATTTGAACACCAGAATCTCAAGTTCATCGAATGGAAAGAAACATAAGAGGGGAGGAAAGCCAATCTACTTGAGATTGAGGAGACACACAAGGACATTCTTTTCACAAATTGGGAAGCAAGGATCAACAAGACGAACTAGAAGTAGCAAGAGCGCCCAGGGTGTCAAAGAATATAGTAAAGGCGGTAAACCATTATTTCTTTACCACCAACTTGGTAAAAGAAGGCAACCCGAAAGAACTGCCCGATTTGAATGAATTGCATAAGAGGCGGAAGGAAAGGGTAGAAACTCAAAGGGTAGCAATCGCAAAGTTGGCAAAGACCGATTGGGAGTCGTATTGGCAATAGCACGTCAAGCCACACAGTCAAATCATGACCCTTAACTTCTCTCTCCACTTGACTCAACGGATGCTGCCACCTCTCACAAATGTGATTTTTGCAGGACAAGTCAAAACACATTTGGGGGCACCTCCTCAAGTCAAACCAATGGCCGATATATACGATTTGAAGGACAAGTTGGTAGACAACAAATAATCATCATAGCCTCTTCTCATCAAGCCACTATTTATTTTTGGAGTTAGTTAACTAGTTAGGAGGAAGGTTGTTTGAAACCTCCTGAAATTTTTGTATAATCTAGTTTTGAACATTAGTTAGAATAGTATTTATACACTTCTCAGGCATTTAGGAAGGGTCCAGAATTTTATCAAAAACATTTTCAAAGAATGCACTGTTGTAAGTTTGTTAATGCTTTGGTTAAATTATAGAACATGATCGTTTCTTTTAAATATCAAACTAGCTTCCTTTGTTGATGCACTTTTGTATACTTGAAAGATAATTTGATCTAAAGAAGGAGTTGATCTATGTCATTAGTCAAATGAGAAGATATTCACATATATGGTACTTATATCTTATGTGATTATTCCTGTTTATGTTTAATTAGTGACAACACTTTATTTTCATGAATTGTATATGAGATATGTTTTTTTGGTTAAAGCATTAATTGCACTATTGTATCATGCCTAGCTGAGATTATTTATTTTCATATATATATCATCACATATGCGATATAGTTTATACATTTCTTTGACTAACTATTTAGTCAAATAAATCATCTTTACATGCTATCATCTTTGTTTTATGCGTGATTGATCTTTATTATCACATGTCAAGCAAATATCTTTATAGATTGCATATTATACATAAATACCTGAGTTTATATTAGATCAAGTTAGCTATATATTTGCATGATAGAATAGGTCATTCAAGTTATCATTATTCTATTGCAATGACTCGTAGACCACCCACTCTCATTTTAAAACCCACACTGGGAAACTGGTTCCATTATCCCCAGTTGGAGCCACCACTTCAAATGGAAAAGGAGTTGTCTTAAGGTCTGGAACGGGTGGTTATCCCCCATGTTAGAGTAGCATAAATATGAGGCTTTAGTGGGGTTTTGCTATCTACACCCACAATATTGAACTTACCCCAACATTAAGATAATAAATTTCATACGAACAACATTCTCATGAAACAATTTACCCGTTCCAACGCATAGATATCAAACACAACTACATGATAACATCACATGATTTCCATTAACACAAAGACCTATACAAATTTATCTTTATTAAATAATATTTGGCCCACTCCCTCTCTCTAAAAACTTTTTTGGTCCTTACCCACTCTCAACTATCTCTATTCTCTATCTCTTATTTTCCTATTCCTTAACTAAACAAAATATTCATTACATTATGGGGGTTGTTCTAAATCTGTCCCTTTTCTAGAAATCACAAAGTATCTCAACTTGATTATTTAGCTCTTTTACAATGTTCCACATGGAAAAGAATGCCAACTCATCAAACTTCCCTAACAACTTATATCCCTTCTGAAACTAGGACACAAGTCTTTAGATGAAAATTCCTAATTTATACAAAATTTAAACTAAGGGAGTTCACTCCCATTTGGACATTTCAATACTCCTTATGTATAGGAAAAAATGATGGACTTTGGGTTTATGCCCCTACATCATGTTAGAATTACATGCACCCTAGGTCTGGTCTATGCTTTATCTAGAAAACATAAACACATTGAAAACGACTTCAAAAACAATTTGCATAGCAGAATTTGCTAGTAATTATATCAATTCAAAAGACACACCATTTATTCCCAAAAATTATTTCTTATTATTCCTTCAATAAGAAAACTTAGGGTTATGTTGTACTATGAAACAACCCCCCCATTTATGTATAGTAATAGCTAATGTTACACATATAAATGGGGACCCTTTCTTTTTAAATTTTTATTCTTTAGAACATAAATCCTAACTCTAAGAAATCACCTCGAAAAAACTCTTAGAACCACCCAAGTTTAGGATCCCCATCGCAAATCACATTTTTCCTTGTGATGACCATAAACAGCTTAAATATATTGCGATACACGATCAAACATCTCGCTGCGACATACCGAGAAAAACCCCTTAAGAAATCACAGTCACATTTCGCGAAAATCACAAGTAAATAAGACCTCCCACAATGTCATCCGCCAACTATTTGTGAAATGCGATATTGCGATATCCATAATCGCATTTCACATCATGAACATGTAATGTTATATAACATTTTTTTAAAAACCGCGATGTGCGAATCACGAAGCACCCGTGGGAAGTATTTGTGTTTTAAATATAATAATGAACGGTTTGACAAGGTAATTAATGTTTAGCGGCCTAAGGAGAGGTAATGATTTTGCAAGTTATGGCTAGTTAATGCTGAATATCTCATTTGAAATCCTCCCTGATTCAAAGTATTTTCACGAAGCTTTAAGCCTTAATCGCCCAATATTGTCTGCACTGATATATCTCATCCATTTCAGGAAAGCTACAAAAGATATGTCATTGCGGAAGGTGATACAGAAACAAAAAAATATGAGCATTGCAGAATCCGAGCTTACAAAAATGTCTCCTATATTCTCTGATACAGTCTGCAATGCTGACGGAGGTGCAACAGATTGGGAGGTGATATACAATAGGCTTGAGGACGAGCGTCCCAATATTACTATCACAAGAGCAACAACTGACTCAATAAGATCTTCGGGACTCCAATTCAAGGATGCTGCGTGTTCTTTCATTCATAGTATAGGAGAGAGAGATAAAATCCTCCCATACATTGATATGATCAGGTGGGTGGTGGAAAACATCACCATTGAAGATAAGCAATTTAGGAATTCGATATTGGAACTCATGGGGTCATTCAAAGCAGAGGACCTAAATCAAATGTACCATATACCTGACCCTAAGGATATATATGATAATACATACGTGGCCAACTTCGCAAAGAAGAACGAAGAACCCCTCAAGATGATTCAGGGCCAGAGAGTATTAGAGAACAAGTTCAAAATTAATAAATTAGGTATGTATCCTATAGCCTCTTTGGCGAACCCCTACAACTATGTAGCTATTATGGTATGTAGACTATACGGGTTACCTAATAATGCTAAGTTATCCATAGAATGGATTCCTCTGCTTGATGCCCGTGTTAATTCCCACATCATGAATTTGGCCACCATCCTATTTGATAACCTAGCCACCATCATCACTGAATATCAACAGAAGAGATCCTCCTCTCCAGAGAACCTTCCTCCATTCTATTTTAGTGCCTACATTATGGACGCCATCTGTTTCTGCACTAAATTTCCAATCATGGGTTGTAAATGGACCTTGCAGGACCGCTACCCTATCCATCTCAGCCATAAGAAAATTTTGGAATCCAATTATGCGCCCTATTTCTATAAAATATATCATGTTGTTATTTTTCCACTATATCAATTAATTTTCAATAAGAAATACCCCATGTTCTCCCAAGAAGCCGTTATAGACCTTCTGGCTATCGACAAATATTTTGTTGAAGAATGGCTCACCTACGTTAGGGTTTTTGGTAGTACAGCAGACCCACATGTCCTCCCTCTATATGTTTATGATAAATTGTTAGCAAGAGAAATAGCCCACCATACCATGGGAAAAGGCCTCACCAAAGTTCTCAAAGAAAGCAAGAAATTGTTATGGCCATCTTTTCCTATTAGGTGTGTTTCTTTCTCCTTATCAAACTTTATTCATGTTATAAAGGAATTAGTAACCCTGGAAGGTCTCAGGCTCCATACTTTGCCCAAAAGGCAGTTTGATCCAAACAAGATAGCATACAACATCACCACTTCGGTAAAGGTCAAGACTTATAACCATGAGGCTAATAATTTTGAAGACCTATTATAGTCGGCTCAATCCTTCGAACAATCATTCAAATGGGTGAGGACAAATCTGAATCTTGGAGATTTTGAGAGCTTTCAAGAGTTCAGGAACAAAAGGCTCGAGGTTATCCCACTACATTTGTTGAAAATTGAAGACAAGCCTACTCCCAGTGTCACTATCAACAGCGAGGCACCTGATTCTCACTTAGAGTCTCATGCAGATACAGGGAAAGCACTGAACACAGAGAAGGCCCAAGACATCGAGACTACTACAGAATCTAGCAGGAAATCAGCCGAAAGTAGGGTATGAGTACCCCACCCAAAGATATTGTTTTGAAGATCAAAGGTAGCAGTCTAGAACAGGAATGGGATCAATTCAATAAGAAACTACAAGACACTCCTTTACATGTACAGAAGAATACAGACTCTGAACCGATGGACGAGCAAGCGACGATGTCTCAGTAGACTGAAATCATCCCTGCTCTGCCCACATCGGAAATTGACTTTAAGGTAACTGAAATCCCTCCTCTTGACGTATTCTACAACCCATTGCACAAGGTTTTAGTAAGGAGACAGAGGAAAAGGAGAAGGATTGAAACACATGAACTCCTGCCTGGGAATGAGGAAATGGACATAGTTTGGGAGGACGTCCCTTCCAACTTAGTTGAAAACTTGACGAGATTTTCACAGTTTATAGGAGCATACACAACTACTACCATGGAAAAGGCTATCGAAATATCTCTTTTGCTGAAGGAAAAAAAGAAGAAAAGATTGCAAAGCTCGAGCAGCAACTCGAAACATAAAGGGAAAGTGTAAACAAGCAAGCCATTGAGTAGCTAGCCCAATTGCAACAGAGCATGGAGGTACTGAAATAAGCCACGAAGCAAAAATATTGGCCAAAATTATGCAACTCCAAGACTTGCAGCAAGATATTGAAAGGTATAAGGATGTTCCTACTGTCGAGGAATTTATCAAAGAGGCACTAGAGCTTAATTCTCTCTTATTGAAGCAACAATAATAATTTTGCCAAAAGATGTCACATATCGCTCATTATCTGATCACTAGTGACCAGCTAATGGATAAAGCGATTGACCAGAGAACTAAGGTTACTGATTTGAACACCAGAATCTCTGAGTTCATCGAATGGCAAGAAACATAAGAGGGGAGGAAAGCCAATCTGCTTGAGATTGAGGAGACACACAAGGACATTCTTTTCACACATTGGGATGCAAGGATCAAGCAAGCCAAACTAGCACTAGCAAGAGCGGCGGGGTGTCAAAGAATATAGTAAAGGTGGTAAACCATATTTTATTTGCCACCAACTTGGTAAAATAAGGCAGCCTGAAAGAACTGCCCGATTTGAATGAATTTTATAACAGGTGGAAGGAAAGTGTAGAAACTCAAATGGAAGCAATCACAAAGTTGGAAAAGACCGATTAGGTGTCGTATTGGCAATACCTCGTCAAGCCACACAGTCAAATCATGACCCTTAACTTCTCTCTCCACTCGAATTAGTGGATGTTTCCACCTCTCATAGATGTGATTTTCACAGGATAGGTCAGAACACATTTTGGGGCACCTCCTCAAGTCAAACTGATGGCTGATATATGTGATTTGAAGGACAAGTTGGCAGACACCAAATCATCATCATAGCCTCTGCTCATCAAGCCACTGTTTATTTTTGGAATTAGTTAACTAGTTAGGAGAAAAGTTGTTTGAAACCTCCTAAAATTTTGAATAATCTATTTTTGAACATTAGTTAGAATAATATTTATACCCTTCTCATGCATTTAGAGAAGGGTTAAGGATTTTATCAAAAACATTTGAAAAGAATGCACTATTGTAAGTTTGTGAATTCTTTGGTGAAATTATGAAACATGGTCGTTTCTTTTAAATATCAGACTATTTTCTTTTGTTGATGCACTTTTGTATACTTGGAAGATAATTTGATTTGAAGAAGGAGTTGACCTATGTCATTAGTCAAATGAGCAGAACCTCACATATATGCTAGTTCTATCTTATGTGATTATTCTTATTTATGTTTAATTAGTGACAACACTTTATTTTCATGAATTGTATACATGAAAAATTTTAGGGGCTAATGTTCGCCTAGTGGGCTAATTTTCCATGATTTTTCCACATAAAAGATTTGCCAATTTCCAATTTTTATAAAAGATGATTCGTCCAAATTTAGGAATATAAAATCATTTTACCTTGAAAATCGCCAACATTATATAGAGACTATATAAAATCATTATAAATTTGAATAATTTTACAAATATATCAATAAACATTTTATAGTTTGCATATTAGGGATTAGTGAGATTTGCCAATGTTTTTAAACTTCAAGAAATTTTTCCATCCTTAAAATTTTCCTTGATTGTATATGAGATATGTTTTTTTTGTTAAAGCATTAATTGCACTATTATATGATGCCTAGCTGAGATTATTTATTTTCATATATATATATATATATATATATATATATATATATATATATATATATATATATATATATATATATATATATATATATATATATATATCTTCACATATGCGATATAGTTTATACATTTCTTTGACTAACTATTTATTCAAAAAAATCATCTTTACACATTATCATCTCTGTTTTATGCGTGATTGATCTATATCATCACATGTCAAGCAGATATCTTTGTAGATCGCATATTATACAAAAATACACAAGTTTATATTAGATCAAGTTAGCTAGAGATTTGCATGATAGAATAGGTCATTCAAGTTACCATTATTCTATTGCAATCACTCGTAAACACCCACTCTCATTTTAAAACCCACACTGGGAAACTGGTCCCATTATCCCCAGTCGGAGCCACCACTTCAAATGGAAAACGAGTTGTCTTAAGGTCCGGACCAGGTGCTTATCCCCCATGTTCGAGCAACAAAAATTTAAGGCTTCAACATTTTGGTGCTAGAAGGAGGGCCTCCGACTATGAATGGCATATAAATCTAAAGCTCAATCGAAGAATATTCGTAAGAGTCAAAACCCCTCCACAACTTCTACACCTTCTAGATCTCATTCACAATCTCCGGATCAGAAATCTGAAGTTGTAGAAACATCTCCCTCGTCTCCTGAAGTATTAAGACAATCACCTTCTCTGGATTACACTCCCGAGTCTCTTGAATTCCATTCTTTAATACAGAAATTGGAACAGATATCCATTTCTACTGAGAAACTAGAGAGGCCCAAAGCTTCTAAATAAAGTGTTACTTCCTTATTACGAGAAACTGGTGTATTAACTAGATTGAAAAGTAAAAAGCTTGTGTTATGAAACCAGCTCAAGAAAAGATAGAAAAGATAGATCAACACCTTAGAATTCAGCCTCTTCGAGGGGGCAACCTCCTTTACATTACATAAATGAACAATTCTTTGATGATTCAAATGACAAAACCTCCTTTCTATATATAGGAGTCTAAGGAGTCACAATATAATCCAGCCGACCTAACAATAATAATATAAAGCCACAAAAATAACAATAGAGGGATTCTATGGGGCACAGAAATAACAATATGGGGGTAATAGGGGCACAACAATATAAATAAGGGGTATAACTACAATAGTAATGGGGTAATCACTAGTATTATAGGGACCCAACATGCCCCTCTCCTTCAAAAAAGTGTTGTCCTCAACGCTTGAGTAGTTCTGGATACTTCTGCATAAAATTCTCATCCTCCCATGTGGAATCTTCAGCGGATAAGTTCTTCCACTTGATAAGATACTCTGAAATTGATCGATTTCGTAGCTGTCGAGTTCTTGTTTCTGTGACTGCTTCCGGTTCCAATATAATTTTTCCTTCCTCGTCAAGTTCTGGCAATATTGTTTGAATTGGGAGCTTGTCGCCTATAACCTTCTTTAAACATGAAACATGGAAAACTGGGTGCAATCGAGAAGCTGCAGGAAGCTCCAATTTGTATGCCATAGTACCAATCTTTTGCAACACCTTGTACGGACCATAATACTTTGGTGATAATTTATTATCCTTCTTAGCTTGCTTTAGGGACATTTGCTTATATGGTTGTAGCCGTAGGAATACCCAATCACCTACATCAAAACTTCTTTCACTGCGATGTTGATCTGCCTGTTGTTTCATTCTATTTTGTGCCAACACGAGGTTATCCTTTAAGAGTTGGAGGACTTGTTGTTGATGTTCGATGTGATGTTCCACTGCCTGAACCTTAGAATTTTCTCTTAAATATGATGTGATGGATGGTGGTTGATACCCATAAAGTGCCATAAATGGGGTCATTTTTGTTGCTGTATGGAAGGAAGTGTTATACCACCATTCAGCCAGAGGCAACCATTTGACCCATTGTGTCTGTTTATCAGATACAAAGCAACGAAGATATCCTTCCAAACATTTGTTTACTATCTCAGTTTGCCCATCAGATTGAGGATGATAAGATGAGCTATGAGCTAACTGAGTACCAAGACAAGAAAATAATTCTGTCCAAAAATTTCCAGTGAAAATGGGATCTCTGTCACTTACAATAATCTTTGGGTTTCCATGTAGCTTTTGAACTGTTTCCATAAATGCAGTAGAAACTGTACTGGCTTTAAATGGATGTGATAATGCACAAAAGTGTGCATACTTGGTAAGTCTGTCAACTACCACCATGATGACACTCTTTCCCTCAGACTTGGGTAAACCTGTGATAAAATCCATTGAAACCTCCTCCCAACGTTGGCTTGGAATGGATAAAGGTTGTAATAGACCCGGTGTCTTAATTGTTTCAACTTTATTTTGTTGGCAAACCAAACATTCCGCCACAAACTTTTGAATATCTGATTTAAGGCCATCCCAAAAAAATTCCTTCTTAACCCTGTGGTAAGTTTTTAAAAATCCTGAGTGCCCTCCTAAGGGAGAAGTGTGCAATTCCATAAGAATCTTTTGTTTTAGCTGGGAATTCTTACAGAGGTATAAGCGATCTTTGTACCATAACGAATCATTTTGCCAGCTAAATGTATCAGAAGTACTGGAATCTTGTTGTAGCTTTCGAATAAGTGCCCACACTTCTTCGTCATTCTTCCATTCCTCCCTTGCTTCGTTTATCCAATCTGGTTGGATAATAGAAATGGCACACAACAATGCTTCCACATCCTCATCCTTTCTTGAGAGTGCATCTGCCACCACATTTTGCTTCCCTTTTTTGTAGATGATTTCAAAGTCATAACCCAACATCTTTGTGACCCACTTTTGTTGCTCTTCAGAGGATAATCTTTGTTCTAAAAAGTATTTAAGGCTATCATGATCCGTTTTTACCTTGAAGTGTCTTCCCATTAGGTAGGGTCGCCATTTCTTAAGTGCATGGAGTATTGCCAACATTTCCTTCTCATAAATAGCTTTGCTTAAAAACTTTCCCTTGATTGGACGACTTTCAAAAGCAATGGGTCTTTCATCTTGCATTAGAACAGCACCAATTCCATTTCCTGAAGCATCACATTCCACAATAAAGGTTTTTGTGAAGTCCGGTGTAGCTAAGACCGGTGCTTGGCACATTGCCTCTTTAAGATGTTCAAAGGCCTTTGTTGCTTCCGGAGTCCATGAAAATGAATCTTTCTTCAATAATGTTGTTAGAGGTGCTGCTATTCTCCCATAATTCTTAACAAACTTGCGATAATACCCTGTCAACCCAAGAAATCCTCGCAGATGCTTTATGGATGTGGGGATTTTCCATTCCTTAATGGCTTTAATTTTGCTAGGGTCTACCTTAACTCCTTCATGAGATACAATATGACCCAAATATTCCACCTCCTGGACTCCAAAGAAACATTTGGATCTTTTTGCATATAATTGTTTCTCCTCCAATAGTTGTAGCACCCTGTCAACATGTTCAACATGATCCTTCCAAGACTTGCTGTAGATTAGTATATCATCAAAAAATACTAACACAAATTTTCTAAGGAATGGTTTGAAAATTGAATTCATCAAACCTTGAAATGTTGAAGGTGCATTGGTAAGGCCAAAAGGCATGACCAAAAATTCATAATGACCCTCATGAGTTCTAAATGCCGTTTTCGGAATGTCTTCAATCTTCATTCTGATTTGATGATATCCTGAACGAAGATCCAACTTGGTGAAGTAAATTGATCCATGCAATTCATCCAGTAATTCATCAATGACAGGAATGGGGAACTTATCTTTAATAGTGAGCTTGTTGAGCTCCCTATAATCCGGACACATGCGCCATGATCCATCCTTCTTGTGCACCAATACTACTGGAGCTGAGAAAGAACTTTGACTCGGTTGAATTATACCAGCCTCTAGCATTTCTGCAACCATACGTTCAATTTCACTTTTTTGGACATAGGGATATCTGTACGGCCTGATGTTTGGAGGAACACTTCCTGGAATCAGATGAATAGCATGATCATGATCACGCATAGGTGGGAGACCTTTGGGAGTCTCAAATACCTTGGAATGATTGTCCAGGACTTTTTGGAGATCTGGAGAAATAGATGATTCCAATGTGGAAACATCTAGCGAACATAATTGTGCAATTACACCTCTTTGCTCCTTTTTTAGAAGCTTTGTCATGCCATTAGAGCTGATTATCTTTCCTGGTTTCCCTGCAATACCCCTTAATTCAACTTCCTTTCCTTCCATAGAAAATTTCATGAAAAGTTCTTGAAAATTAAAAGCTATTGTACCCAAGGATTGTAGCCATTGGACTCCTAGTACAACATCAGCACCTCCCATTGGAATGGAAAGCATTGGGCTAGTCAATACATATTCTCCCATGGATAGCTTGATATTATGGCACTTTCCAGAGCAATTTATTGTTCCTCCATTTGCAATCATCACTTGACACTCTGGTGCTGGATATAGGAAGCAATTCAATTCTTTTGCTACCCTACAATGAATAAAATTGTGGGTGCTTCCTGAATCAATCAACACTATTACCTTTTTCTTCTTGATTTGTCCTTCTATCTTGATGGTTTGAGGAGTGGTAATTCCCGCCAATGCATTACAAGATATGGTCGGATTTATTTGTTCTTCATCTAGGCTTTGTTCCTGGAATATATCCTCTTCTTTTGACCTTTCTTGCTCCTTTTCTTCTTCCTCTTCACAATCTATGTAGAATAATTTCTTCTCAGCACACTTATGACCTTTTGTGTATTTGCTATCACAATTGTAACAAAGCCCTTTTGCTCTTTTTTCTTCCAATTGTTGTGGTGTCAACCTTGTAGGTTGTGGAAGACTAGGGGCAACAACACTTCCGTCTTTATAGTTGTGAGTGGTATGCTTCCTAGTTGCCATAATTTTGCTTTCCATTTTTCTTGCTAACCTGAATGCCTTCTCTAATGAATCAGGTTCCCAAAGGCGAACATCATGTTGGATATTATCCTTTAAAGACCCTATGAACACATCAATCCTATGCTCCTCTGGAATATCTTTTACCCTTATGTTCAATTTTTGGAACTCCTCAATGTGCTCCATTATTGAACCCTTTTGTTTGAGACTTATCAATTGGCTAAAAAAAGTGTTGCTTTTTGTATCCTCATAATGTGCTATCAATTCTTCCGTAAAAATTGCCCAAGTGATAAATTGTTTACGAGAGCAAAGCCATTGATACCATACAAACTGATTTGGTTCCAAATATACAGTTGCCATACGTACCTTTTGTGTGTTTTGCACATTATTGAGATCGAAGAATTGCTCCATCTGTAATATCCATGTGGCGGGATCCTTGCCATCAAACTTCCTCATATCGATTTTTGGAATATGGTGATTCTTCGATCCAACATTAGATCTATGGAATCATGATTAACATTTCTTTTGTTCTCATCATGAGTTTCCTTTACTACCTTTTCACCATTAGTGACCCTTTCTTGTAGCAAATTCTTCAATTCTTCCATGTCTGTCTTCAAATCTATCTTCAAATCATCCATCTTAGCTTCCATGCCCTTTATCTTAGATTCCACGCCATTTATCTTAGATTCCACGCCACTTATCTTAGCTTCTGTTAGCTTTTGTGAGCGTGACATTTGTTGCACTTGTTCTTGTAATTTTGATATATCATGTAGCATTTCTTCCTCTTCTTCATGAGTCATGCTAGAGCTTTCAGGTTCCTTACTAGGTGTTTGCATTTTCTTTCCTCGGGGCATCAGTTACCGATAATAATGCTTTACTATGCCCTTTGAATTCTGTTAAACCAAGCTTACACAAAAATTAAAAAAAAAAAACTACACACCTTTTTTCACTTTATAGAAGCCTGATATTGAATCTGATGTATCTCTGTAATTTCGGATCATCCAGTTCTGAAATTGCTACCTGTAGTAGCCTTCTGCGTCCTCTTTCCAATGCCACAAGTCTGAGCCAAATTGGATTCTCCAAGGAAGAGTTATGTGAAATCTCCCACAGTGACTTGCTTTTAGACTGGTTCAGTAGAGCGAACTTGTACGACGTGCCACGAGTCACTGTTTCAACCTTTGAATCTGAAACACACATAAAAGAAACTACAGTCCGTCCTCTTTCTGTACCTTCTTACGAAATTTCAATCCGATCCCCAGAGAGAAAGTTATGACGATTTTCCCCAGGTCACCTGTTTTGAATGTAATTCAGGAGTCTGCAAAAAGACCAACTTCCTCAGATCATATCTCCAAAAATATCACGCAAAAAGCTCTGAAATTTGGACCCAAGGTTCAGCGCGATTTCTTCTCAAATGGGTTTTTTTTGTGACTTCTGAAACGTCACAGAAAAAAATTTATAGCGAAAATGCCACGATGACCTGTTTGGAGCAGCGAAACCCTAGAATCCAAAGCTCTGATACCAAATGTTATGAAACCAGCTCAAGAAAAGATAGAAAAGATAGATCAACGCCTTAGAATTCAGCCTCTTCGAGGGGGCAACCTCCTTTACATTACATAAATGAACAATTCTTGGATGATTCAAATGACAAAACCTCCTTTCTATATATAGGAGTCTAAGGAGTCACAATATAATCCAGCCGACCTAACAATAATAATATAAAGCCACAAAAATAACAATAGAGGGATTCTATGGGGCACAGAAATAACAATATGGGGGTAATAGGGGCACAACAATATAAATAAGGGGTATAACTACAATAGTAATGGGGTAATCACTAGTATTATAGGGACCCAACAGCTTGGAGTAACTCCTTTTTAGTTTCCCATCCCTCCATGACACAGGAAAGTTGTTACATCGATATCAGAATCAGATACTAGCGAGATCACATAACCCTTCCATCCATTTCTACTCAATCCACTCTTTCCCAACTATCCACTTCTCCAACTAGTACTGCTATTAGTAGTACTAGCCCAATAGTAAGTTCTTCACCATCTATAACTACTTCTATACTAGCCTTCCCATTTTTTCAGACTCTAACTCAAGCTATGGCCAATCAACCTGCTCAACCTTGTACAATTCCTAATGTTGTTCTGGTTGCTAATCCAAATGCTCTCCCAACAAACCCAGAAAAATGGTTACCTAATTACAATTCGGATGATGGTATTCCAGCTGAAGAGCATATAAATAAATTTATATTAGCCATGAATCTTAACAGAGTTGCACATGAAGATGTTGTGATCAGACTATCTCCTTATACTTTCCAAGGATCTGCTGGATCTTAGTATTTTTCCCTTCCAGCAGGTTCAATAAGAGACTGGGATACTTTTCAAGAAGTATTTCTTGCAAAATTTGGTGATGACAGGACCATTGCATCTTTAATCAATGATCTTTCTAACTTAAAAGCAAATTCAGATGAAAGGATCAAAGACTTCAACTCCAGATTTAACAAGTTACTAAACAAAATCCCAGCTGCCTCAAAACCTGTGGTAGATGTACAAATAGAATGGTATATATCCTCTTTTCCTTCTAATATTGCAATTTTTGTAGATAGAGCCAATAAGGCTACCCTTGTAGAAAATATGAAAGAAGTCCTGTCTGTAGAAAGAAGGATTATTGCTTTAGAAAATATATCACAGACATACGAAAGGAAATCAAAGAAAGTAACATTTAAGGATGATTCCAAAAAGAAAACTTCAAAGGACCCTTTTGATATTGAAGGCCTTCAGAAAGTATTAAAAACCATGTCCAATGAAATGGTCGAAATCAAAAAACAGGTTGCAGAATCCTCTGCTCCCAAGAAACCTTTTCGCTCATTTAAATGAAACCCTTCTTCTACATTGCAACCACCCAATATTATTTCAAATTCCAAATTTGATCCAGAGACATAAGAAGACTCACCAGCAGAAGAGGAAGCTGAAACGGAAGAAGAAGTTGAATTAAATGGAATGTGGGATTTCATTTTCCCAACTGAAGAAGAAGCAAAAGCTATGCCAGTAACTACAAGAAGCAAAAACTCTCCTGATATGTCTATCACAAATCAGAAACAAAAAACTGCTACTCCTGTGAAGGAGAAAATAGTAAGTAAGAAGTCTAAGACCAGTGAAACTTACCCTATTCCACTAGATCCTCCAAATACCTCCAAAACATTGGTAATCTCAGACACAGTGGAATACAACATAGTCGAAGATATGAAAAAGACGAGAGCGAACATTTCTTCGCACGAACTCACTAAACTCAAACAACAACATAAAATTATATTAAGAGAATTAAAGGCAGTTTTTGTATCCCCTCTGCCATCTGTTGTAGTTACTCAAGTTGCATACAATATCAGAAAACCTCCTTCATCTTCAAACAAAGTAAATCCGATAGATTTAGTCCTAATAGGTGATAGGTCTATCTCTCATACTCCTCCATTTCTTCTTACTTATGAGATTTTCAACAGAAATGTCCATAATTGTCTTGTTGATTCAGGCGCCTCTTCAAATATTATGCCAAGAACTGTGTGTACCAAACTGAATATTACACCTCAAAAATCTGCAATACACATAGTTCAATTGGACAGAACAAAAGTAGAGGTACTTGGATAAATAACATCAATTTCAATTAGGCTTTCCTCTAATCCAAAAGTTTCACAAATAATTGATATTCTAGTGGTTGACATCCCTGAATTTTATGGTTTAATTCTAAGCAGGGATTGGTTTGAAAAGTTACACGGATACTTTGCAACTGAATAGTCTCACATGTGGCTACCACACAATGGTAAGACAAATCAAATTAGAGTAGACCGAGAAAAGTTCATGAAATACTCAGTCACTGATCTTGAGGGAAGCAATGAACTTGTTGCCTTCAACAATAATATCATTGGTAATTACTCAGTTGAGTCATTCTTAGGATCTTTTAATGCTCAAAAGTCCCATTTTCCAAATGATGCTTTAGTGCCTCAAATAGAGATTTTTTCACAAACAAATGCTTCAAAGTGTGTTAATATAGTAGATAAAATTGTAGATAATTCATTATTTTGGACTCTTTACTTTCATGGTTCCAAATCCGAAGATGGTGCGGTGGAGGATGTATTCTAATCAACTTGCAAGGAGAGAAAACCATGTTAGCCTATAGACTTGAAATTCAATGCACCAACAATACCGCAGAATATGAAGCATTAATTCAGGGGCTGTATAAATCCATTGGCCTTAATGTCAATTTTTTCAAGTATATGGGGATTCTGAAATATTTGTTAAACAGGTAAGAAATATAGTTCATTGTGTGTTTGGGCACCTTAAACATTATCAATCTCTTGCCCAAAATCTTACTTCTCATGTCACTAATTTTAACATTTCTTCAGTTCCCATATTGCAAAATGCAAGTGCTGATTTACTTGCTAATGTGGCATCCAAGCTTATACCTTCTGAAGAATTTAGCTCCGACAGATTTTCAATAAAGTTAGTTTTTAGACCATACATTCCCGATAATGTGACAAATTGGAGAGTGTTTAATAATGAAGCGGATATAGTCAATTTCCTTACATCAGAAGGGTCTTATGAGGAACAGATCATAGATGAACATGACCATGATCTACAAATCAAACATAAACAAGATCAAAACCCAATTTCGAAGTCTATAGTTAAGATGGAAGATCTCTAAAATTTAAAGGATAGATTCAAGAAAACTACCAATTCCAAAACTCATAGTTCCACTGTAAGATTTGAAGTGGTAAACCTAGGGTCAGCTAAAAAACCTCAAAATGTCAGCCTAGGTCTTGGTTTATCATCTATAGAAAGGATATCATTCATTAAGTTGTTAAAAATGTATAAAGGAGTCTTTGCCTGGGATTATGTAGATCTCAAGACCTATGATATCTCTGTAATTCAACATACCATACCAATGACTTCAAATGAAAATCCAGTACAACAGGAGCTTAGGAAAATCCACCCAAACCTTGAAAGTCAAATCAAATCTAAATTGAACAAGCCCCTGAAAGCCAAAATTCTACTTCATGTTAGACACTCAAAATGGGTATCGAATATGGTCCTTGTAAGGAAAAAGAACGGTGATATTAGGATTTGTATTGATTTTAGAAATCTAAATAGAGCTTGTCAAAAGGATAACTTTCCTCTGCCTACTATGGAGCAAATATTGCAATCAATTGCAGGTTCCGAATTAATGTCTTTTCTAGATGGATTTTCAGGA
Organism: Pinus tabuliformis; assembly: GCA_031772625.1. Classification (NCBI taxonomy): domain Eukaryota; kingdom Viridiplantae; phylum Streptophyta; class Pinopsida; order Pinales; family Pinaceae; genus Pinus; species Pinus tabuliformis. The sequence goes on from CM062806.1 coordinate 156,240,187, forward strand.
TACAATCAAATTCTTGTACATCCAAATGACAGATTAAAGACAACATTCAGGACCAAGTGGGGAACATACGCTTATCATAAGATGCATTTTGGACTCATAAACATAGGCACTACATTTCAACGTGCTATGGACATTTCTTTCAAAGTTCTGATTAATAAATCAGTTGTTATTTACCTAGATGACATTACAGTCTATTCTAAGGATAGAAACAATCATTTAAATGACCTGAAGCATATTTTTGAAAGATTCAAGAAATATGACATTTCCTTAAATCCAAAAAAATCTTATTTTTCTTTACCAAAAGGCAAACTCCTTGGATTTATAGTGTCCAAGAAATGGATTTACATCGATACCAATAGAGTCCAAGAGATTGAAAAAATTCCTCTCCCACATAATAATAAGACCATGCAATCGTTCCTAGGGCAAATTAATTTTGTAAAAAGATTCGTCCCAGACTTTTCACAAATTGCCCTACCCCTTCAAGCAATGATAAGAAAAAACACAATCTTCAAATGAGGTAAAGATGAAAGAGAATCATTTGAGTTGATTAAAAAATCCATTATCAATGCTCCTTCTTTAACAACCCTTGACTTTCTCAAACCTTTTGTGCTATATACTTTTTCATCCGATATATCATATGCAACGGTTTTAACACAGCTGAATGAACAAAATATCGAGGCACCCATCTCTTTTTTAAGCTCTAACTTGGAAGGTGTTGAGTTAAATTATTCAACTATTGAGAAAGAGGGTTTTGCTGTTTTTAAAAGCTTGAAACATTTCAGACCTTTTCTTCGTAAAACCCATACAAAAATAGTAGTACCTTACCCTGCAGTATGGAAATTATTGATACAAAGAGAAGTAGGGGAGAAAAGAGCCAATTGGGTTACTGCGCTTCAAGAGTATGATGTAGAAATCTAGCTAACTAAGATTGTGAGGGGCCAAGGATTTTGCAGGATGTTGGCTGGAGCTTCTCATCTATCAGCAGAAGAGCGCTAAGGTAATGAAGTGCAAATTTCAGAGGTAAGCCTGAATGATGCACAATCGCAATATGTTGATTTGAAGTTTTATTTGAAGAATGGATATGCCCCTATGCATCTCAATTATAAAACAAAGCGTGTTTTAAGGTTGAAATCAAATCAGTATGAATTAATCAATGATGTATTGTTTAGAAAAAATTATGATTCAGTGTTGTTAAGATGCCTAGAAAAACATGAAGTTGAAAAGGTCATGAAGGAATTACATGATGGACCAGATGGAGGACATTTTGGAGGAAATACCACAGCTCAGAAAATCCTCCATGCAGGTTATTATTGGCCAACACTATTCAAGGATACACATGAATATGCAAGAAAGTGTAAAACCTGTCAAACTATAGTTGGAAGAGAAAAGAAGCCAATGTTCCTTTTGCAACCAATGAACATCCAACAACCATTCGAACAGTGGGTATTAGATATAATTGGTGAGATTGTTCCTAAATCTTCCAAGAAACACAAATACATCCTTACAACTACTAATTATTTTACAAAATGGGTGGAATCTATCCCCCTAAATATAGCTAATACAAAAAGCATTACGGACTTCATTGATCAGTACATAATTACCAGGTTTGGCTTACCCACAGCTTTAATCTTTGACAATGCATCTTATTTCTCTGAAAATACAATGGTAGAATTTGCTTTTAAAAGAGGTTTTAAGTTAAAGTATTCATCCAACTATTATCCACAAGGTAATGGACTAGCAGAATTGACAAACAAAAATCTCATCAGAATCATCAAAAGGACTATTGACCAAAATCATAGGAATTGGCACAAAGCATTGACATTTGCTCTTTGGGAAGATATAATTACACATAAGGCCTCCATTGGTTCTTCTCCTTTTTTCTTTAGTTTATGGAGAATAAGTTGTTCTCCCCACAAACATAGCATTTTATCTCTCGCCCTAGTGCAATTCATCAATGAAAACTCTTCCTCCTCCCTGCATGTTGGGTCCCTATAATACTATTGATTACCCCATTACTATTGTAGCTGCATCCCTTATTAATATTTTTGTGCCCCTATTATCCCCATATTGTTATTATTGTGCCCCATAGAATCCCTCTATTATTATTTTTGTGGCTTTATATTATTAGTGTGAGATCGGCTGGGTTATATTGTGACTCCTTAGACTCCTATATATAGAAAGGAGGTTTTGTCATTTGAATCATCCAAGAATTGTTCATTTATGTAACGTAAAGGAGGTTGCCCCCTTGAAGAGGCTGAATTCTAAGGCGTTGATCTATCTTTTCTATCTTTTCTTGAGCTGGTTTCATAACATTTGGTATCAAAGCTTTGGATTCTAGGGTTTCGCTGCTCCAAATAGGTCATCGCGGAATTTTCGCTAAATTTTTTTTCCTAGGACGTTTCAAAAGATAAAAAAAAAAAACCATTTGAGAAGACATCGCGCTGAACCTCAGGTCCGAATTTCAGAGCTTTTCGACTATATTCGCGGAGATATGATCTGAGGAAGTTGGTATTTTTGCAGACTCCCGAATTACATTCCAAACAGGTGACCTGGGGAAAATCGTCATAACTTTCTCTCTGAGCATCGGATTGAAATTTCGTAAGAAGTTACAGAAAGATGATAGACTATAGTTTCTTGTAGATTTCAAGTCACTGTGGGAGATTTCACATAACTCTTCCTTGGAGAATACAATTTGGGTTAGACTGGTGGCATTGGAAAGAGGACACAAAGGGCTACTACAGGTTGCAATTTCAAAACTAGATGATTAGAGAGTACAGATATACATCAGAGGCATATCAAGCTCCTACAAAGTGAAAAAATGTGTGTAAATTTTTTTAAACTTTTGCTTAAGCTTGGTTTGAAAATTTATTTTGAAGGAATTCAAAGGGCATAGTAGAGAATTATTATCGGTAACTGATGCCCCGAGGAAAGAAAATGCAAACACCTAGTAAGAAATCTGAAAGCTCTAGCATGACTCATGAAGAAGAGGAAGAAAAGTTACATGATATATCAAAATTACAAGAACAAGTGCAACAAATGTCACTCTCACAAAAGCTAACAAAAGCTAAGATAAATGGCATGGAATCTAAGATAAAGGGTGTGGAAGCTAAGATGGATGATTTGAATATAGATTTGAAGACAGATTTGAAGAGAGACATGACAGATTTGAAGAAAGATTTGAAGACAGACATGGCAGATTTGAAGACAGATTTGACAAATTTTCTACAAGAAATACTTATTAATGGTGAAAAGGTAGTAAAGGAAACTCATGATGTGAACAAAAGAAATGTTAATCATGATTTCTTAGACTCTAATGTGGGATCAAAGACCCACCATACTCCAAAAATCGATATGAGGAAGTTTGATGGCAAGGATCCCGCAACATGGATATTACAGATGGAACAATTTTTCGATCTCAATAATATGAAAAGCACACAAAAGGTACGTATTGCAACTTTATATTTGGAACCAAATCAGTTTGTATGGTATAAATGGCTTTGCTCTCGTAAACAAATTATCACTTGGGCAATTTTTTCGGAAGAATTGGCAGCACATTATGAGGATACAAAAAGCAACACTTTTTTAGCCAATTGATAAGTCTCAAACAAAAGGGTTCAATAATGGAGCACATTGAGGAGTTCCAAAAATTGAACATAAGGGTAAAAAATATTCCAGAGGAGCATAGGATTGATGTGTTCATAGGGACTTTAAAGGATAATATCCAACATGATGTTCGCCTTTGGGAACCTGATTCATTAGAGAAGGCATTCAGGTTAGCAAGAAAAATGGAAAGCAAAATTATGGCAACCAGGAAGCATACCACTCACAACTATAAATATGGAAGTGTTGTTGCCCCTAGTCTTCCACAACCTATAAGGTTGACACCACAAAAATTGGAAGAAAAAAGAGCAAAAGGGCTTTCTTACAGTTGTGATAGCAAATACACTAAAGGTCATAAGTGTGCTGAGAAGAAATTATTCTACATAGATTGCAAAGAGGAAGAAGAAAAGGAGCAAGAAAGGTCAAAACAAGAGGACATACTCCAAGAAAAAATCATAGATAAAGAAGAAATGAATCCGACCATATCTTGTAATGAATTGGCAGAAATTACCACTCCTCAAACCATCAAGATATAAGGACAATCAAGAAGAAAAAGATAATAGTGTTGATTGATTCAGGAAGTACCCACAATTTTATTCATTGTAAGGTAGCAAAAGAATTGAATTGCTTCTTATATCTAGCACCAGAGTGTCAAGTGATGGATGCAAATGGAGGAACAATAAATTGCTCTGGAAAGTGCCATAATATCAAGCTATCGATGGGAGAATATGTACTGACTAGCCCAATGCTTTCCATTCCAATGGGAGGTGGTGATGTTGTACTAGGAGTCCAATGGCTACAATCCTTGGGTACAATAGCTTTTAATTTTCAATAACTTTTCATGAAATGTTTTGTGGAAGGAAAGGAATTTGAACTAATGGGTATTGAAGGCAAACCGGAAAAGATAATCAGCTCTAACGGTATGACAAATCTTCTAAAAAAGGAAAAATGGGGCGTAATTGCACAATTATGTTCGCTAGATGTTTCCACATTGCAATCATCTATTTTTCCAAATCTCCAAAAAGTCTTGGACAATCATTCCAAGGTATTTGAGACTCCTAAAGGTCTCCCACCTATTCGTGATCATGATCATGCTATTCATCTGATTCCAGGAAGTGTTCCTCCAAACATCAGGCCGTACAGATATCCCTATGCCCAAAAGAGTGAAATTGAACGTATGGTTGCAAAAATGCTAGAGGCTGGTATAATTCAACTGAGTCAAAGTTCTTTCTCTGTTCCAGTAGTATTAGTGCACAAGAAGGATGGATCATGGTGCATGTTGTTGGAAATAATATTGAGAGGGGGGGTGAATCAGTATTATCACATCAATAAAACTTTTTCATTTCCATATTCAGATTCATATATGCTACTTCCACAACTTCTTATGATTCAGTTAGTTGATCATTAGTGAGTGCATTAGAACATTATCAACCATATTAACAGTAAACAGGTGCAGTAAAATAGAACAGATCATCACACATAAGCCACACACATGAACACCATGATATAAGGTGGAAACCCAATGTGGGAGAAAACCACCTCCTGCAAGTCATCTCAATCTTCTTCTTAATAAGAAAATCCTTTTACAATATTTCTGTACTGGTGCAGTCTTATACCAGTACACAGGCTTCTACCTGCAGAGAGCTACAACCCTCTCTCATTCTCCAGTCTCTCCTGGAAGGGAGCTACAACCCCCATAGTTCTTGTACTAGCCGATCCATTTACTAGTACGCAAGCTGCTACCTACTACAATGCTCCAAAGTTTTCAACTGCTACTGGAAGGGAGCTACCACCCCCTTAGCTCTTGTACTAGCTAAGATACTAGTACGCAGGTGCCACCCTACAATCTTCTCTCCTTCGGGTACCACATTTCATACATTTTCATACTGGATACACCTGAAGCACAACACATAATCTGAAAGGCAACGTTTCATTCAATTTTCATACTGGACCCATTAATATCATTGAAGCTCATAATCAATCAATACTAGCATCATCAATCTCTGAATTACCCAATACTGAATCCATGCTTTCACCAAAGCCAACCTGCATACAGATCTGCAAATATTTCCTTATAACTTTGCAGTTGTTCCATACATTAGACATACCCAGATCATACCATTCATAAAACATACGTCAATAATTCAAATCTAGTCTATCAAACCAGATAATGATAAACATTCCAATCCTTAAGATCTCGATCCATCAAGTATCAAATAGATCTTCAATCAACCAACTTCCTTGTGCATAAACTAAATTAATACTTTCTCAGCACACAGCAACCAGATATCAAATCAGAACCTTGAACACCGCAGTAATAGATAAAAACAGCTAAAACATATTTCAAGTAAAGTCCGCAACCTCACCAACAGAAACCTGCGTATAGATCTATAAATTCATTCTTTCAAACATTCAGATATTAGTTAACCCAAATTATCAGATTTATAGATCAAGCGTGCGCCACATATCACAAATCAAAATCATATAGAGATACCACTATTCCAGCCTTAAGATTTTGACCCATCAATAGAACTTATCCTTCTCCTTGCGCTCAGGTTCCTTCTTTATTCAGATCTAGATCTGCACCATAACCCAATCACCGTATTCCAGATCTAGCACTTTATCAGATATTCAATTAATCAGAAGATGCCTTGCCAAATGATCTCCTTCCTCTTTTATAGCCTTAGGCCTTTCACAATACCATGGTCCAAAACCATAATAACACAATACCATGAACCCAATACTTGGGGTCAACACTTTTGGATGCAATACCATGGACCAAAACCATAGGATCAAAAACTGTCGGACTAATACCATGAGCCAACCATGAAAGTGCGTGAACTTTTCTCTTCATGAAAGGAACTTTTCTTTGCATGAAAGTGCGTGAACTTTTCTCTACATGAAAGAAATTTTTCTCTGCATGAAAGTGCGTGAACTTTTCTCTACATGAAAGAAAATTTTCTCTGCATGAAGGTGCGTGAACTTTTCTCTACATGAAAGAAACTTTTCTCTGCATGAAAGTGTGTGAACTTTTCTCTACATGAAAGAAACTTTTCTCTGCATGAAAGTGCGTGAACTTTTCTCTACATGAAAGAAACTTTTCTCTACATGAAAGTGTGTGAACTTGAAAATAACTTTGCTACACTATAATTTATCATTTGTGTGATTTGCCATCAAGGACAACACTTGTCTCATAATGCCAACAATCTCCCCCTTTGGACTTGATGGCAACAATACCAAATCACTCTCCTCCTTTAACATCAAGGGCAAAGGGCTGACCAAGATATTCTCTTCCTTTGTTGTCCATACTCCCCCTGAGTGTCTGCTGAAATTTTTGAATGAGCTCCCCCTTTGTATATGCCAAGGTGTACCAATTTGTCCATGCTCCCCTTGAGTACATGCTGAGTCTCTGCACTGCTGAAGTGTGCTGTTCATGCTCCCCCTGACTGTAGGCAAGATCTGCAAAAAGATGTTCTACAAGAAGAACATGACTCTATCTTAAATGACCTTCCTATCACCAAAGACTCATACATCTATCTCCCATCACAATGGTGATATACCAAAAGTTTACATATGATAACATAAGAGAATAACATCATTCATCCCAGGCATAGTGGGGAAACCAACATAGGCCGTTACATGACCTGAAGAGATCTCATCAAATGACTACAATAGATAGAGACACACTATTACATCATGAGTCTTGATATGACCTTTACATTGAATGATATACATGACATTTATAACAGAGACCAAACACCTAAATAAGATCATGATAAACATCAGCAACAACACTGTATGATCTGCTCCATAGCATCTGTCAACAGCAACTAGACCAGCAACTTGTATTAGTGCATGAATCATCAAGGTATGTCCGTATCAACTCATCCTTTTGAACATAATTCTGTATATACAGAATCATTCACATTCTATCATATGTGAGAAACACCATAGCCATCCAGATCTGCATGAACCAAGTATCATCAATTGGGAATATCTGCATCAATCAACATATGTACGAAACAACCTATCATCATATAGGTAAGAACTCATCATCATCATGTCTCCAACAATGCAACTTTGAATAATCATCCATGTATCCAGCCAACAATCCTCATCCATATATGTGCCAAGAACAATAGGAATCCTGCATCATAACTGTAATATATGATCTTTATGCATATGACGACAACAGCATATGAGTGACTCATCATCAAGTAAAGAAGATGTGAATTCAAGCTATGTACTTCTCCTTATCCTTATGAAGATCACCTTGTAAGCACCATTAGAGAATCAACCACAAATCTGATCTAAATATCAACTATGTAACCCCAAGAATCATCTGAACAACTCATAACCATATCATAGCAAGATGAATAATTTATCCATATAAGCATCATCACCAAGGACTATTAACCATAATGCCAACAATGCATTAAAAGCATATGCTCCCCCAAAACCTGTGCCATCTTGGTTACTATTAGATCTGATCATGTATATCAGCAAGAAGTATCAAGACATCATCATTATCAAGTTAGAAACAAAACACTTCTAACCATCAAGTCATTTCCACACATCATCAACAAATTGTAACCATTATCAAACAGTGTAAATAATAAGCTGAATCATAACTGATCCTTTTCCTGAACCTGTCCCTACTGCCTTTCCTCAAACAATCATATATGCGACTATGCCATAACCAACTTGCGTATATACGTGAATTCTCTTTAAGAAACTTGCGTATGAGATTTAGGACACTGAATTTTTACACTTCCAGCTCCCTCTGATTCTGTTATGTTTGTATGTTGTGCTGTGCCACCTCTTTCTGACTGTACTTCTTTCTTCTTCCACATCTTCAATTGTGATGATGATGTTTTCTCTTTTTGGTATGGTGTCCATACTTTGTTCCTGCATTCCTTAGCTATATGTCCAAGCTTGTTACATGTGTAACATCTTACATGTCTCATATTTCTTCTATAGCAATCAACAGCTCTGTGACCAAACATATTGCAAGCAAATCAATATCCATTAAAGTACCTTGAATGTGATGATCTTTCTGCATGAGGGTCTTGAACCCTTCTTCTTCTACATCTGGCTGCAACATGTCCAAGATTATGACATACATAACATTCAACATTATTCATAGGAGGAGTAAAAGATTTTCTTTGAAGAATTTCTTTCCTTGGTTGATGATGAGATTGACCTTTCATCTCCTTATTGAGCATTTTAGATTTTGCAGTAGAGTCCCTTGTCTTACTTTGTGAACTAGATTCACCTTCAATAGATTCATGAAAACCAAGACCAGTTTTGATAGCAGGAGACCTTTGACTATTAAGAATATCATCCAAGACTTTAGTACTATCTTGAAATCGTAAAAGCTTATCCTTTTCTTCTAATTTACCTTTCAAGATATTTACCTCAACCTGAAGTTGCTCTTCCTTTTCAAGATACTGCTTCTTCATGTTTTCTTCAGCATTTCTTTCTTCTTCCAACTGACGTCTTAGTTCAAGAACTTCATTTTCATGAGCTTGGAGTAGTTCTTTATTCTGCTTTTTTGATTCTTCAAGATCTTCTTTTAGCGAGCGGATCATGGCTTCAAGACTTTCATAGTAACTGGATCTATCTCTGAGTTTCTTGATGGTTGTGCTTCTTTCATTGACTTCATCTCTTAGTGATGTTACTTCATCCTGCAACTTTTGATATTTGTCCTTGAATAACTTCCTTACCTTGTTTCCTTCCTCTAGTTGAGGTTTTAGTTTGGTAACTTCTTCTTTGAAGACACATTCCCTTTTCTTCAATAGATCTTGTTGATCTCTAATTTTGTCTGTAAGACTTTTGAATTCTGCCTCTATTTGATATCTTTCTTGCTCACCCATAAGAACAAATTCAGTTGTTTCGTTATCACTTTCATATTTTCCAAATGGATAGATATCTGTATCACCAGAGGATAACAAATTCATACCTGATAGATCTTGTTCATCTTCATTCTGAAGTGATTCTGGACCTGAAGTGCTTCTTCCACATAATCCCCAATCGATGCTCTCACTGTCATAAACTTTCTGAGATGTCTTCTTCTTCTTAGGTGTTTTCTTCTTAAGCTTCTTTCCCATTGTTCCATAGATCTCCTTCAAGCGATCAAGCTTCTACCAAAGGACCTGCTCTGACACCAATTGTTGGAAATAATACTGAGAGGGGGGGGGGGTGAATTAGTATTATCACATCAATAAAACTTTTTCATTTCCATATTCATATTCATATATGCTATTGCCACAACTTCTTATGATTCAGTTAGTTGATCCTTAATGAGTGCATTAGAACATTATCAACCATATTAACAGTAAACAGGTGCAGTAAAATAGAATAGATCATCACACATAAGCCACACATATGAACACCATGATATAAGGTGGAAACCCAATGTGGGAGAAAACCACCTGCTGCAAGTCATCTCAATCTTCTTCTTAATAAGAAAATCATTTTACAATATTTCTGTACTGGTGCAGTCTTATACCAGTACGCAGGCTTCTCCCTACAGAGAGCTACAACCCTCTCTCGTTCTCCAGTCTCTCCCGGAAGGGAGCTACAACCCCCATAGTTCTTGTACTAGCCGATCCATTTACTAGTACGCAGGCTGCTACCTGCTACAATGCTCCAAAGTTTTCAACTGCTACTGGAAGGGAGCTACCACCCCCTTAGCTCTTGTACTAGCTAAGATACTAGTACGTAGGTGCCGCCCTACAATATTCTCTCCTCTGGGTACCACGTTTCATACATTTTCATACTGGATACACTTGAAGCACAACACATAATCTGAAAGGCCACGTTTCATCCAATTTTCATACTGGACTCATTAATATAATTGAAGCTAATAATCAATCAATACTAGCATCATCAATCTCTGAATTACCCAATACTGAATCAATGCTTTCACCAAAGCCAACCCGCATACAGATCTGCAAATATTTCCTTATAACTTTGCAGTTGTTCCATACATCAGACATACCCAGATCATACCATTCATAAAACATACGTCAATAATTCAAATCTAGTCTATCAAACCAGATAATGATAAACATTCCAATCCTTAAGATCTCGATCCATCAAGTATCAAATAGATCTGCAATCAACCAACTTCCGTGTGCATAAACTGAATTAATACTTTCTCAACACACAACAACCAGATATCAAATCAGAACCTTGAACACTGTAGTAATAGATAAAAACAGCTAAAGCATATTTCAAGTAAAGTCCGCAACTTCACCAACAGAAACCTGCGTATAGATCTATAAATTCATTCTTTCAAACATTCAGATATTAGTTAACCCAGATTATCAGATTTATAGATCAAGCGTGCACCACATATCACAGATCAAAATCATATAGAGATACCACTATTCCAGCCTTAAGATTTTGACCCATCAATAGAAATTATCCTTCTCCTTGCACTCAGGTTCCTTCTTTATTCAGATCTAGATATGCACCATAACCCAATCACCATATTCCATATCTGGCACTTTATCAGATATTCAATTAATCAGAAGATGCCTTGCCAAATGATCTCCTTCCTCTTTTATAGCCTTAGGCATTTCACAATACCAGGGTCCAAAACCATAATAACACAATACCATGAACCCAATACTTGGGGTCAACACTTTTGGATGCAATACCATGGACCAAAACCATAGGATCAAAAAATGTTGGACTAATACCATGAGCCAACCATGAAAGTGCGTGAACTTTTCTCTTCATGAAAGGAACTTTTCTCTACATGAAAGTGCGTGAACGTTTCTCTATATGAAAGAAACTTTTCTCTGCATGAAAGTGCGTGAACTTTTCTCTACATGAAAGAAACTTTTCTTTGCATGAAAGTGTGTGAACTTTTCTCTACATGAAAGAAACTTTTCTCTGCATGAAAGTGCGTGAACTTTTCTCTACATGAAAGAAACTTTTCTCTGCATGAAAGTACGTGAACTTTTCTCTACATGAAAGAAACTTTTCTCTGCATGAAAGTGCGTGAACTTTTCTCTACATGAAAGAAACTTTTCTCTACATGAAAGTGCGTGAACTTGAAAATAACTTTGCTACACTATAATTTATCATCTGTGTGATTTTCCATCAAGGACAACACTTGTCTCATAATGCCAACACGTGTGCCCGGATTATAGGGAGCTCAACAAGCTCACTATTAAAGATAAGTTTCCCATTCCCGTCATTGATGAATTACTGGATGAATTGCATGGATCAATTTACTTCACCAAGTTTGATCTTCGTTCAGGATATCATCAACTCAGAATGAAGACTGAAGACATTCAGAAAATAGCATTTAGAACTCATGAGGGTCATTATGAACTTTTGTTCATGCCTTTTGGCCTTACCAATGCACCTTAAACATTTCAAGGTTTGATGAATTCCAGTTTCAAACCATTCCTTAGAAAATTTGTGTTAGTATTTTTTGATGATATACTAATCTACAACAAGTTTTGGAAGTATCATGTTGAACATGTTTACAGGGTGCTACAACTATTGGAGGAGAAACAATTATATGCAAAAAGATCCAAACTATTCTTTGGAGTACAAGAGGTGGAATATCTAGGTCATATTGTATCTCATGAAGGAGTTAAGGTAGACCCTAGCAAAATTAAAGCCATTAAGGAATGGAAAATCCCCACATCCATAAAGCATCTGCGAGGATCTCTTGGGTTGACAGCGTATTATCGCAAGTTTGTTAAGAATTATGGGATAATAGCAGCACCTCTAACAACATTATTGAAGAAAGATGCATTTTCATGGACTCCAGAAGTGACAAAGGCCTTCGAACATATTAAAGAGGCAATGTGCCAAGCACTGGTCTCAACTACACCAGACTTCACAAAAACCTTTATTGTGGAATGTGATGCTTCAGGAAATGGAATTGGTGTTTTTTAATGCAAGATGAAAGACCCATTGCTTTTGAAAGTCGTCCAATCAAGGGAAAGTTTTTACACAAAGCTATCTATGAGAAGGAAATGTTGGCAATACTCCATGCACTTAAGAAATGGCGACCCTACCTAATGGGAAGACACTTCAAGGTAAAAACGGATCATGATAGCCTTAAATACTTTTTAGAACAAAGATTATCCTCTGAAGAGCAACAAAAGTGGGTCACAAAGATGTTGGGTTATGACTTTGAAATCATCTACAAAAAAGGGAAGCAAAATGTGATGGCAGATGCACTCTCAAGAAAGGATGAGGATGTGGAAGCATTGTTGTGTGCCATTTCTATTATCCAACCAGATTGGATAAACGAAGCAAGAGAGGAATGGAAGAATGACGAAGAAGTGTGGGCACTTATTCGAAAGTTACAACAAGATTCCAGCACGTCTGATACATTTAGCTGGCAAAATGATTCTTTATGGTACAAAGATCGCTTATACCTATGTAAGAATTCCCTACTAAAACAAAAGATTCTTATGGAATTGCACACTTCTCCCTTAGGAGGGCACTCAGGATTTTTAAAAACTTACCACAGGGTTAAGAAGGATTTTTTTTGGGATGGCCTTAAATCAGATATTCAAAAATTTGTGGCGGAATGTTTGGTTTGCCAACAAAATAAAGTTGAAACAATTAAGACACCAGGTCTATTACAACCTTTATCCATTCCAAGCCAACGTTGGGAGGAGGTTTCAATTGATTTTATCACAGGTTTACCCAAGTCTGAGGGAAAGAGTGTCATCATGGTGGTAGTTGACAGACTTACCAAGTATGCACACTTTTGTGCATTATCACATCCATTTAAAGCCAGTACAGTTTCTACTGCATTTATCGAAACAATTCAAAAGCTACATGGAAACCCAAAGATTATTGTATGTGACAGAGATCCCATTTTCATTGGAAATTTTTGGACAAAATTATTTTCTTGTCTTGGTACTCAGTTAGCTCATAGCTCATCTTATCATCCTCAATCTGATGGGTAAACTGAGATAGTAAACAAATGTTTGGAAGGATATCTTCGTTGCTTTGTATCTGATAAACAGACACAATGGGTCAAATGGTTGCCTTTGGCTGAATGGTGGTATAACACTTCCTTCCATACAGCAACAAAAATGACCCCATTTATGGCACTTTATGGATATCAGCCACCATCCATCACATCATATTTAAGAGAAAATTCTAAGGTTCAAGTAGTGGAACATCACATTGAACATCAACAACAAGTCCTCCAACTCTTAAAGGATAACCTCGTGTTGGCACAGAATAGAATGAAACAACAAGTAGATCAACATCGCAGTGAAAGAATTTTTGATGTAGGTGATTGGGTATTCCTACGGCTACAACCATATAAGAAAATGTCCCTCAAGCAAGCTAAGAAGGATAATAAATTATCACCAAAGTATTATGGTCCGTACAAGGTGTTGCAAAAGATTGGTACTATGGCATACAAATTGGAGCTTCCTGCAGCTTCTCGATTGCACCCAATTTTCCATGTTTCATGTTTAAAGAAGGTTATAGGCGACAAGCTCCCAGTTCAAACAATATTTCCAGAACTTGACGAGGAAGGAAAAATTGTATTGGAACTGGAAGTAGTCACAAAAACAAGAACTCGACAGCTACGAAATCGATCAATTTCAGAGTATCTTATCAAGTGGAAGAACTTATCCGCTGAAGATTCCACATGGGAGGATGAGAATTTTATACAGAAGCATCCAAAACTACTCAAGCGTTGAGGACAACACTTTTTTGAAGGAGAGGGGCATGTTGGGTCCCTATAATACTAGTGATTACCCCATTACTATTGTAGTTGCATCCCTTATTAATATTGTTGTGCCCCTATTATCCCCATATTGTTATTATTGTGCCCCATAGAATCCCTCTATTGTTATTTTTGTGGCTTTATATTATTATTGTTAGGTCGGCTAGGTTATATTGTGACTCCTTAGACTCCTATATATAGAAAGGAGGTTTTGTCATTTGAATCATCCAAGAATTATTCATTTATGTAATGTAAAGGAGGTTGCCCCCTCGAAGTGGCTGAATTCTAAGGCGTTGATCTATCTTTTCTATCTTTTCTTGAGCTGGTTTCATAACACTACAAGCAAGACAATTCAATATTCTTAAACTAGAGGAATAACGAGAAAAGGCTAAAGCAACCCACTTCCATCATCAGCAATTAGTCAAAGCCTCTTTTGATACAACCTTTTCCAGTCATAAAACATTTGAAGTAGGTGATTTGGTTTTAAAATGGGACAAAGCACATGAGAAAAAAGGTAAACATACCAAATTCCAAAGACTATGGCTTGGCCCTTTCCAAGTCATTGATAAAATTGGTTAATCAACATTTATTTTATAAGACTTATCAGGAAGGATAGATTCCTTGCCCGTTAATGGGAAAATTATCAAGAAATACTTTTCCTAGAAGATAACCTCTTCTGATTTTGTATCATATTCCCTTTAGAATTCCTAAGAAAATAAAAGTTAAGTAGTATTTACTTTTGGTTTTTCAAAAATAAATCTTTGATAATATTTTTGATTTTTCGCTTCTATAAGTAGGAAAACTTAAAGAAATAATTAGGACATTTGAGTATTAGAGTGAGCCTGATTTCTTTGGAAAAACTTGATCTTGCTGAAATATTTATTCTATTAACAAACTCTTACCTTTACAAAGTATATATGTGATGTTATCAGTCAAGAAAAGAATCTTTAACCTAGTAAGGACTTTCTGCAGATCAATATCTTAAAACTCTATGATTATCATCCAAAACTCTTAAATGAACCAATGATTCACCCCATCTGATAAAATTTCCATTTTTTATAGTGTAATTTTAAAATATAAAATACTTAGAAGATAATAAGTCTCATTATGACCTTGTTTACCATGATCATAGGGAAATAATTAAACTGATATTACCAAAACTGCATACCAAAACAGGGTAATAGCCAATGATCTAATCAATCAAAGGAGAAGGTGTCTCATCAAGAGCTAGATTGTTCAGTTTAGTTACAACCAGTGAGTGGCATTGTCATTATTAGGTTACCAAGCCTAGACAATTTCTTTTAAGAAACAAAAAAGAAAAAGACAAGATCCAAATGAGATTGGAGCCAAGTGAATATCATTTTGAATTTCGAAAATTGCTTGAGATGGGACAATGAATCATCGTTGGTTAAAAAGATAACCCCCTCGAGGCTATGAATGTTTGCTATCAGCAGAGGCTTTATTTGGGATAAATGAGTAAAAAAACCAAAAAAATAATCTGTAGAAAGACACCTGCTATATATCTTTAAAATCTTAGTACTGACAAGAGAAAGCATTTGTATTTTTATCACTATAAAGAGTACAATAGTTGAATAAATAGAATGGGTAAGTGATTATGATTCTATAGAAATTTTGTTTACTTTATAACTTATGTAATTATTATTCCTATAAATCTTCTTACTTTGAAAGTTCTAGAAATTTCAGAAAACCAATCAGAGACAACTGGTTCTTCCAAGTGAATCGCCAATTTTTGTATTATGAAACAACCCTCCCATTTATTTATAGTAATAGCTAATGTTACACATATAAATGGGGACCCTTTTTTTTAAATTTTTATTCTTTAGAAAATAAATCCTAACTCTAAGAAATCACCTTGAAAAAACTCTTAGAACCACCTATGTTTAGGATCCCCATCGCAAATTGCAAATCACATTTTTCCATGTGATGATCATAAACACGTTCAAGAAATTGTAATACACGATCAAACCTCTCACTGTGACATACCATGCAAAACCCCTTAAGAAATCGCAATCGCATTTCGTGAAAGTCGCAAGTAAATAATACCTCCCACAATGTCATCCACCAACAATTTGTGAAATGCGATATTGTGATATCTGTAATCGTATTTTGCATCATGAACAGGTAATGTTATATAATATTGTTTTGAAAACTGCGATGTGGGAATCAGGAAACACGTAGGGGAAGTATCTGTGTTTTAAATATAGTAATGAACAGTTTGACAAGGTAATTAATATTTTGTGGCCCGAGGAGAGGAAATGATTTTGCAAGTTATGCCTAGTTAATGTTGAATATCTCATTTGAAATCCTCCCACGATTCAAAGTATTTTCACAAAGCTTTCATCCTTAATCACCCAATATTGTCTGCGCTGATATATCTCATCCATTTCAGGTAAGCTACAAAAGATATGTCATTGTGGAAGGTGATGCAGAAATAGAAAAAGATGAGCATTGCAGAGTTCAAGCTTACAAAAATGTCTCCTATATTCTCTGATACGGTCTGCAACGCTAACGGAGGTGCAACAGTTTGGGAGGTGATATACAATAGGCTTGAGGATGAGCATACCAAGATTACTGTCACAAGAGCAACCACTGGCTCAATAAGATCTTCGGGACTCCAATTCAAGGATGATGCATGTTCTTTCCTTCATAGTATAGGAGCGAGAGCTAAAATCCTCCCATACACTGATATGATCAGGTGGGTGGTGGAAAACTTCACCATTGAAGATAGGCAATTCAGGAATTCGATAATGGAACTCATGGGGTCATTCAATGCAGAGGACCTGAAGCAAATGTACCATATACCTGACCCTAAGGATATATATGATTAGACATACATGGCCAACTTCATGAAGAAGAAAGAAGAACCCGTCAAGATGATTCGGGGCTGGAGAGTATTGGAGAAAAAGTTGAAAATCGATAAATGAGGTATGTATCCTATAGCCTCTTTGGCGAACCCCTACAACTATGTAGCTGTTATCTTATGTAAACCATACAGGTTACCTAATAATGCTAAGTTTTCCATAGAATGGATTCCTCTGATGGATGCTTGTGTTAATTCCCACATCATGAATTGGGCCAACATCCTATCTAATAACCGAGCCACCATCATCACCAAATATCGACAGAAGAGATCTTCCTCTCCAGAGAACCTTCCTCCATTCTATTTTAGTGCCTACATTATGGATGCCATTTGTTTCTGCAATAAATTTCCAATCGTGGGTTGGAAATGGACCTTGTAGGACCCCTACACCATCCATCTCAGCCATAAGAAATTTTGGGAACCCCATTATGTGCCCCATTTCTATAAAATATGTCATGTTGTTATTTTTCAATTGTATCAATTAATTTTCAATAAGAAATCCCCAAGGTTTTCCCAAGAAGCTGCTACAGACCTTTTGGCTGTCAGAAAATATATGTTGAAAAATGGTTCACCTACATTAGGATTTTTGGTAGCATAACAGACCCACATGTCCTCCCTCTATATGTTTCTAATAATTTTTTAGCAAGAGAAATAGCCCACTAGACTGTGGGAAAAGGCTTGACCGAATTTCTCAAAGAAAGCAAGAAGTTGCTATGGCCATGTTTTCCTATCAGGTGCAGTTCTTTCTCCTTAGCAAATTTTAATCATGATATAACGAAATCAGTAACCCTGGAAGGTCTCAGGCTCCATACTTTGCCCAAAATGCAGTTTGATCCAGACAAGATAGCATACAACATAACCACTTTGGTAAATATCAAGCCTTATGACTATGAGGCTAATAATTTTGAAGACCTATTACAGTTGGCTCAATGCTTCGAACAATCATTCGAATGGGCGAGGACAAATTTGAGTCCTGGAGATTTTTAGATATTTTAAGAGTTCAGGAACAAAAGGATTGAGGTTATCCCACTACATTTGTTGAAAATCGAAGACAAGCCTACTCCTAGTGTGATTGTCAACAACGAGACACCTGATTCTCAGTTAGAGTCTCATGTAGATACAGGGAAATCACTGAACACTGAGAAGGCCCAAGGCATTGAGACTACTGTAGAATCCAGTAGGAAATTAGCCGAAAAGCAGGGTATGAGTACCCCACCCAAAGATATTGTTTTGGACTTCAAAGGCAACAGTCTAGAATAGGAGTGGGATCAATTCAATAAGAAACTACAAGACACTCCCAAGACAATAGATGCCCAGGAAACTACAAAGTAGCAAAATACTCTACATGTTCAGAAGAATACAGACTCTGAATCGATGGAGGAGTAAGAGACGACATCTCAACAGACTGAAATCAGCCCTGCTCTGCCCACATTGAAAATTGTCTTGAAGGTAACTTAAATCCCTCCTCTTGATGTATTCTACAGCCCACTACACAAGGCTGTAGTAAGGAGAGAGGAAAAGGAGAAGGATTGAAACACCTGAACTCCTGCCTGGGAATGAGAAAATAGACATAGTTTGAAAGGATGTGGCTTCCAACCCAGCTGAAAACTTGACAAGATTGTCACAATTTACAGGAGCATACGCAATTGCTACCATGGACAAGGCAACTAAAATATCTCTTTTGTTGAAATAAACAAAAGAAAAGATTGCACAGCTCGAGCAGCAGCTCGAAACAAAAAGGGCAAGTGTAAACAAGTAGGCCGGTGAGCAACTAGCCCAATTGCAACAGAGCATGGAGGTACTAAAAATAAGCCATGAAGTAGACATATTAGCCAAAAATATACAACTCAAGGACTTGCATCAAGATATGGAAAAATATAAGGATGTTCCTATTGTCGAGGAATTTATCAAAGAGGCGCTAGATCTTAATTCTGTCTTATTGAAGCAACAAGAACAATTTTACAAAACGATGTCACATATTTCTCCTTATCTAATCACTAGTGACCATCTAGCGGATAAAGCGATTGACCAGAGAACTGAGTTTACTAATTTGAACACCAAAATCTCAAAGTTCATCGAATGGCAAGAAACAGAAGAGGGGAGGAAAGCCAATTTACATGAGATTCAGGAGACACATAAGGACATTCTTTTCATAGATTGGGATGCAAGGATCAAACAAGACGAACTAGCAGTAGCAAGAGCGACCGGGGTGTCAAAGAATATAGCAAGGTGGTAAACCATACTTTGTTTTCGACCAACTTGGTAAAAGAAGGCAACCTGAAAGAACTCCCCGATTTGAATTAATTGCATAACAGGTGGAAGGAAAGGGAAGAAACTCAAAGGGAAGCAAAATCAAAGTTGGCAAAGATCGATTTGGAGTTGTACTGGCAATACCTCATCAAGCCACAGAGTTAAATCATGACCCTTAACTTCTCTCTCCACTCGACTCAGTAGATGTTGCCAACTCTCACAGATGCGATTTTCGCAGGACAAGTCAAAACAAATTTTGCGGCACCTCCTCAAGTAAAACCGATGGCCAATATATGTGATTTGAAGGACAAGTTTGCAGACAACAAATCATCATGATAGCCTCTACTCATCAAGCAACTGTTTATTTTTGGAGTTAGTTAACTAGTTAGGAGGAAGGTTGTTTGAAACCTCCTCAAATTTTTGTATAATCTATTTTTGAACATTAGTTAGAATAGTATTTATACCCTTCTCATGCATTTAGAGAAGGGTCCATAATTTTATCAAAAACATTTGCAAAGAATGCACTATTGTAAGTTTGTGAATGCTTTGGTAAAATTATGGAACATGATCATTTCTTTTAAATATCAGACTACTTTTCTTTGTTGATGCACTTTTGTATACTTGGAAGATTATTTGATCTGAAGAAGGAGTTGATCTATGTCATTAGTCAAATGAGCAGAACCTCACATATATGGTACTTCTATCTTATGTGATTATTCTTGTTTCTGTTTAATTAGTGACAACACTTTATTTTCATGAATTGTATATGAGATATGTTTTTTTTTGTTAAAGCATTAATTGCACTATTGTATGATGCCTAGCTGAGATTATTTATTTTCATATATATATAGATATAGATATATATATATATATATCATCACATATGCGATATAGTTTATACATTTCTTTGACTAACTATTTAGTCAAAGAAATCATCTTTACACGTTATCATCTCTGTTTTATGTCTGATTGATCTTTATTATCACATGTCAAGCAAATATCTTTGTAGATCGCATATTATACAAAAATATCCGGGTTTATATTAGATCAAGTCAGCTAGAGATTTGCATGATATAATAGGTTATTCAAGTTATCATTATTCTATTGCAATCACTCGTAAATCACCCACTCTCATTTTAAAACACACATTGGGAAACTGGTCCCATTATCCCCAGTTGGAGCCACCACTTCAAATGGAAAAGGAGTTGTCTTAAGGTCTGGACTGGGTGGTTATCCCCCATGTTGGAGCAGCATAAATTTGAGGCTTCAGTGGGGTTTGACTATCTACACCCACAATCTTGAACTTACCCCAACATTAAGATAATAAATTTCATAGGAACAACATTCTCATGGAACAATTTACAATTTACCAGTTCCAATACATAGATATCAAACAAAACTACATGATAACATCACATAATTTCCATTAACAAAAATATATATAACAATTCATCTTTATCACATAATAATTGGCCCACTCCCTCTCTCTCGAAACTTTTTTGGTCCTTACGCACTCTTAACTATCTCTATTCTCTATCTCTTATTTTCCTATTCCTTAAGTAAGCAAAATATTCATTACATTATGGGGGTTGTTCTAAATCTGTCCCTTTTCTAGAAATCAAAAAGTATCTCAACTTGATTATTCAGCTATTTTACAATGTTACACATGGAAAATAATGCCAAATCATCAAACTTCCCTAACAACCTACATTCCTTCTAAAACTAGGACACAAGTCTTTAGATTAAAATTCCTAATTTATACAAAATTTAAACTAAGGGAGTTCACTCCCATTTGGAAATTTCAGTACCCCTTAGGTATAGGAAAAAATGATGGACTATTGATTTATGCCTCTACATCATGTTAGAATTACATGCACCCTAGGTCTGGTCTTTGCTTTAGCTAGAAAACATAAACACATTGAAAATGACTTACATAAAAAAAATTGCATAATAGAATTTACAAGTAATAATATCAATTCAAAAGACACACCATTTATTCCCAAAATTTATTTCTTATTATTCCTTCAATAAGAAAACTTAGGGTTCCTATACCAAGGAAAGTGGCCCTTTATAATCCCTATACAATACAAAAAGCAAGATAAAATACTTGTACAAAATACCTACAATGAGGCTAAGTCCATTTAGCTCTCATCTTCCTTGACCATTGGCTTTACTTTTCCACAAAAACCTATAGCCACCTACTGGAGAACACGTGGCACTCCTTTCCAACCTTAAATTGGTTATCCAACTCTCTTCTCGCCTGAAAGACCTTGACATTGTGATTTATCATCAAACTTGGGTCTTCCCTCCTAAATGTCGTAGACAATCTCATAGCCATCCCTCTATCAGCCATGACCTTGTCCCTTAGGCACTAAAACATAATTTTCTTCTAGTTTGATCCTTCTAGTAGGCTCCACCACTACATAGGCCCCCTTTCCTTTCTTTTGCAGCATGTTCTTATGCCTATGAATCCCTTTTCTAGCATTCTAATGTACCTACAACCTGCTTCCTATCTCTTTAGGCCCTAGCCTCCTTGTCTTAGCCATTAACTAGATTTGACACATTTTTGTAGCCTTCGACCTCCTTCAGTGGTTCCTATGGCTTGTTGTTTAGGCATGTGGTTAGTCCTTTATGGTTGTGACCTACTTTCCTAGTTGTGGCTAGTGTTTCTTGGTTGTGGGCTATTCCCAAACACCCCTTCCTCTCCTTTGTTGCTTTGATTCACCTTTTTCCAACTTGTGGTAGCTATGACCATCTTGGATAGCCCTGCCATGTCCTTTCCTTAGACTTGTAACTTTCTCCTTTATCCCTCATGAAACTAGGTATGTGACCTCCTCCTTGGATCAGGGAAAATTTTAAGAACCCCCCCTAAATTTATAAATATAATAAATGGGCGAATCTCCATGGTATATAGGAAAAATGGAAGGCGATTTTATCAATAATATAATATGTATATATAATTTTTTGGCGAATCTCTCACCAGACATGGCGAATATTTTACTCAATTATAAAATCTTGTAAGATCTTGGCGAGTCTTTCACTAAATAATAAAACTTTGTAAAGTCCTAGTGAATCTTAGCATAGGCTACATGTTGGTTTAATTCCCCCATTTAAATAGGCTACATTCCAGGTGAATACCATGGGTCAATACCATGTGCCATTTTGGTGAATACCATGGGTCAATACCATGTGCCATTTTTATTTTTATTAATTCTAATATTAGGGTTAATAATGGTTTTTTGCATGGTATTAATAACAATCTAGTCCATGGTATTTGTCCCATAGTATTTTGGCCATAGGTTTCACCTAAATATAACCCTTTTTTTGAGTGTTCGTAAATATAAGGTGACTTATGGAGTAAATATAAAAAAATGTTTTATTTGTTTACCATACCTATCGTTTATTTATATTTTTATTAATTTACCATACCTCTTTTACAAATATGGTATTTGGCCCATAGGATTCACTTAAATAAAACCTCTTTCTTGAGCCTTCATAAATAGAACAAGGGTTATGGATTAAATATAAAAAGAGGTTTTATTTATTTATGATACGTCTAGTTTATTTATATTTTTATTTATTTACCATACCTTTTGAGTAAGTATAAAAAGACGTTTTATTTATTTACCATACCTCCACTTTACTTATATTTTTATTTGTTTACACCCTTACATGTATATAAGGTGACTTATGGAGTAAATATAAAAAATGTTTTATTTATTTACCATACCTCTCATTTATTTATATTTTTATTAATTTACCATACCTCTTTTATAAATATGGTATTTGGCCCATAGGATTCACTTAAATAAAACCTATTCTTGAAAATGGGCGAATGGATTCACTTAAATAAAACCTATTCTTGAAAATGGGCCAATGGAAGGTTGTAAGTCCTAATTTCAAGGGCTAAATTTACCTTTTTTACCCTCTCCCTTAAAATAAGGTGGGCTATTTGAGGTGATTTGTAAAAATGTACTATGATACAAAATATTCACCCACTAAAAATTTAAAACCCCTTAATTTCGCCAAAGGGCGAACATTCGCCCCTAAAATTATCCTTGCCTTGGATGCCTTAGGAAAATGTCTCCATTCTTATCAATGAACCATTATAACCCTTGTATTTATAGCTTTCCAAGGGTTGTGTCTCTTAGCTTTGTTGGATGACCTCAAGTGACTTATCTCAAAACAATATATGAAAATATTAAATTATTTTTCCTGGGTGCGAAACCTCGAGAAACATCCACACTTTGGGTGAAAATTCCATTAACCAAACCAAAAAGGCCCAAGGGCATATCCAACTGGAAATACCTTTCAAGCTACCAAAAATAAACACCCCCTCTTAGTGAGGAAGGCGTTATGCCTCCGTTAGTGGGGACACGTAAATTTTTTCAGATAGATCATTTGTAACAATTGTAAGCCCAAGGTCACAAGTCAAAGCCTTGCAAAAACACATGTGAAGCCATGTATTAAGCATCCCAAGCCTAGTGTCTTGCGTTTTGAGTCTATATTCATTGTGATTAGTTGAACCATGTCTCATCCCTTTCTAGCTTCATCTTGGCAATCTCATCCCTAACTAGATTGGAGGACCTTGGGAGGCTTTTCATGAGGAGTGATGGTTCTATGGGAGCCATATCTTTGTAGAAGTGATCATCGATGAATGGGCTAGTCCAACCTGCATCAAGGTGCACCAATACCATTCCACATGGTTTTGTGTCTATTTAAGTTTTAGGTGACTTTGGACTTGGTGCAATATTTCTTTGTATAACTCTCAGATCATAACAATATATTCAATAATTTTCACGTTTCTTGATGCAGTTCATCATTCCCAATGCAAAGTGGTCTTGATTGTTAAAAGGCTAACTTAGTCTCAAATGGAAGAGCTATGAGAGAAAAAAACATTCCTGTTGTGTAGGAAAATCCTCTCCATAGACAGAGACGATCCCTCTATCCCAATGAGTGGGTCTAACAACAAACGAGACAATCTACAAGACACTTTCCTAGATTACAAATGAAATAAGAGAAGAGGAATGAGACCTACCTTGCTCTGATGCTATAATGCACTCATTTGTTAAAGATCTTGATCACTTTCTCCTCAGGCTCATTCCTTTCTGCTCATAACGTTTGAATACCTGCACAAGGGGCTAAGAACACAACAAAGCATAATAACATAAAAAACTTAATCAAATGTAATCCACTTAACATATCAAGGAGCATTAAGATAAATGAAGCATTGAAACAAGAATTTATGGAAAGTGAACCAACAATTGTATATATTAATAAACAAAGGAAGAAGCATACAACCCATGCCTTGATGTTAGTAGCCCTCCTTGAGTGAATTTCCAAGTCCAAGCTCAAGCTCTCCAAGCACTCCTTCTCCAAGCTGAAGTGAATAGCATGTAGGCACTATCTCAACATAAGGGTGCAAATAATCAGAGACTAACCATTTGGGAATGGAGGAGGATGAATTTATAGACAGGGAGAGGGAGGTAGGATCTCCCCAAAGATAGGGGAATGTCCTCATTGCAAGGAGGAAGCTCATATGGATAATATCAAAGGATAATATTGAGAGAATTCGACCACATCCACAACGAACATCATCTAGCTCGCCATTCTGGAAGCCTCTAGATCACGAAGCTTCTCCTCCATTTTGGGAAAACTTGCTTTTAGGGTTCACCGTGAGTACCAATTAAAAGTTGTGTTGGCAGCACAAGTCTCATATGGTGCAACCTACCATCAACATGAGAGGGAAGTTTCATAGTCGCGCCGACCCAAAAATTAGGGTTTTGAGCTCATTTTTCTTAGGAAAGGCTCAAGGCAACTTTTCGTTAGTTCTTCAGGGAGGATCTGGACTGTATATCAGGATGGGTACACCACATAGTTTTCAAGTTTTGGCACTCTAGGTATGACATAGAGAAGTGCAGGAGGTGTGACGAAATACTGTGTAATAGATTCCCCCTAGATCATAAAGGCAGAACAAGGAGTGATGGTTGAGGTGCTTTACGAGCTAGTGAAAGGACTAGGACTGTTACACAAAAATATCGTCACCATGATTATTTGTAGTCAATATAGGTCTATCATCACTTGTACTATCCTCCTAAGCAAGTCTCAGACCTCAGCTCTTCAAGTCAAACTTTGAAAATGAGAGAAAGACATTGAAAATGAACAAAGCTCTAGTTCCGCACTTTCTCTCACTGTTGCCTGCGGTCCCGCACCTCTTGTTTACAAAAGCTACAGACCTGCCCGCTCTGTTCCTAAAGAGGTGGGTGCGGATCCCTATGAAAGTCAAAAAAGGCCTAAGTTTATTCTAAAAAACTCACTTTGGGTTAATTCTAGATGATTCTAGAAGGAAATTTGACATGGATTGGTTGCTCTTAGATGGTTCATGCATCCCAAAAGAGAAGGAGCTAGTCCCTTGATGAGAGGAGCTATCCCTCTGAAGGAGGGCTTTATCCCTTTGAAGGAGGACCTAGTAACTTCCCTCCATTGCACTATAAATTACGGCATTGGGCTGGTTGCTAGGGAGGTTAGAAGCTGAGCATTTTTTAGGGTAAATGCTGGTGGAATTGAGACTTCCTAGTTAAGCTTGAGAGGAGAGATCACATACCTTTTTGGCTTCATTGGGAAGAGAGTGAAACTTGTCAAAGTAGAGGATACTTCTTGTTGGACCCCGGGATGAGCTTGTATAGCGTCAAGGCACAGGTTGTAAAGTTCTTCTTTGATTTGAATTAATACAATCAGATTCATTTTTCTCAACAAATTGTCTTATGTCATTTGTTTCATGAATTCCTTGATCTTCATGTTAAATATGTTTTATGATATTGGCTTTTCAGGTGCTATTTAAATTGTTTGCTTGCTTGTGTTTGCAGATTCGCAACAAGGGAGCTCACTTGGATCAAAGGAGCGAGGCTTCCACAAACTTGCATTGGACCCAAGGTAGGCCTAAATCACTTGTTTGCCTTTGTTTGTAAATGCATATTTAGAGAAAGATATTTTTTGATTGGCTTGCTTGTCACTAGGTCTCATTAGATTCTAGGAAGGTCTATCTTGTCTGCAAGATCGACTCATTCCGTGTGACAAAATGGCGACTCCACTGGGGACTTGATTTTTTCCTTGTTTTTACTTTGACCTGAGAAACTGTGTTTTTGTTTTTGTTTTTGGCTTGTTGTGTGTGGAATTGGGTATAATTAGTAGATCCAGGGTTATTTTTTGTTTTTCATAACTTTGGGAGAGGACCGCACCTTGGGCTTTTGACATAGTGCGTACCTATCCGCGCTTTTTCTTTTAGCACAGAGCGGTACTGCACCTGTGTTAACTGTGGGCCAGCGGACCCTGTCAAAATTTTGGAAAACCTAAGATTTTCTCTGTTAGTCAGCTTAGTTTTTGTTTAGAAGTTATTATCCCCTGCCCAGACCTACATATAACCTACCAGAAGCTTTCCTTAGGTTGATTTCATTGGTGTTAGGGTTTTTGGTGAAATTCCTAGAAGTTTTTCTTGTTGGGTTTGGTTTTCATTTTGGTCTTGTAGTAGCTCTGAGCTTAGAAGCCGTAGGAACCTCAGATCACCTTGGTTTTTACCAGCCTTCTTATGAGTCTGACCATTTGTGAATCTACCTTTGTTGAGGAATCCACCTTGTGTTTTCTCTTTACAAAACTTCGAAAAGCTTGTGTTTAAAAGTTTGGATTTCATTTTTAAAAAAGAAAACAAAATTGGTTGTTTTTTGACTGATTTGTGATTTTGGATAAATTGGTCCTTAGTTTACATTTAGCTAAGTAAAACATCCTTAAAAAGACAAGCTTTGACTTAAAATAGGTTTTTATAATTTATAGATCTCAAAGTTAGTCATTTTCATAGTTTTGAGTGTTTTATAAAAGATAAAAAAAAAAATCTCTTTTGAAAAGTTTGTTTTTGTAGTGGTTGAGTGTTTTGAAAGAAAAGGGAAATTTTTGTGAAAATAACTAGTTGTCTCATTTTGAGTGCATTGGAAAGGACAAAAGCTCTTATTTCAATTTGTGTGTTAAGAAAGATTTGTGTTTACAAGTATTTGCATCCTCAAACTCTTTCCTAGCTAGAAGTTCATTGAAGGGAAAAGATTGTTTAATCATCTTAAGTGCATTTTTTTTTTTAGTGATTTTGAGTCGAGTCTTCATACCACGAGTTTCATCTCCGCACCTCTTGACTTAATCAAAAACCAATAAAAATAACACTTAAAGTAAAATTCATCTAGTAATATTTTTATTTCTAGGGCTCTGATACACCAACATAGCTTAGGCTAGTGTCTTGGCGTAGGAGAGTAATTAACTCTCCAAGACAGTAAAACAAACAAGTAGCTATATCTTGTGGTAGGGAAGAAATCCAATTGTTGCATTTATGCTCTGGGAAAGCTCCTCTTAAAGGAGAAGCACGAGATCGTGTCCGAACCAGTGTGGGAATCAATCCTTCCTCATTGGGAATGATGCCAGATATTCACGTATTAAAAACGGTAAACCTCGGATTAACCATTGTCGAGGAGCCTGGGGTCACTTGTTGGTAAACCTTGGATTATGTCAAGGAGCCTTCAAGGGGATTGAGCTTGCTACTCTGCCCTTGCGTGCGTATCGGATCGTAGACTGTTCCACCTAATATATTTGTTTCGGTTGGTAACCTTAGTGACCATATTCTTTAGGATTCTTCCTAAGGTGACAGTGGTGGGAAGATCCCACTGTACCTGGAGCAGACGTCGGCTAGACTCATTTGGATTTTCTGGGGGGTTCTCTTCACTCGAGATGGTTAAGTGGAGGAACTTGTGCCGCTCTATTCATTAAGCAGGTTTCCGGGGTAACTGTTCCAACTGCCATTTCTATATTGAACTCTGCGACGTTGGGCTTCATCACCAACTAGTGTTTTCAGTACGAAAAGTTACTGTTTGTGTGTGTTTGATCTCCTAGATTCTTTAGGCGTGTGATTCAAATTTGTTTGGTTCTTTAGAGGCTTTAGGTGGTTTTCATTGAGATTTTACTTTGTTTGCGTGTGTAGTTAAAATTTTTTAATCGTGGCTGAATTACCGAGGAAGTCCCGTAGACTTCGGGGCCAACCTCCCAAGTTTTCACCGAGCCGGCCTGAAGGGTTGAGAGCCCTCGTAACTCCTAGAGACAGTAGAGTTGGGTCACCTGAAGAAGGAGAGTCTTCTTTGGTGGTACATCCTGATTTTCAAGCTTTAGTTGCAGATTATAATCCACAATCGGCGTCTGTTTCCGAAGTTACTGGTACCTTTTCATCTACTAGTGATATAGGTGAGGAAACTGAAATATCTGAACCTGAAAGTGAATTTGCTGCTACTCCAACATTGGGGTTTGCTTCTCCAGCTTCTAGTGGTCCTAGTTCACCTAGGGTATAAAGAATAGTTACCCAATATCTTCCTTCTGGACTTATAGCTATTGAAGAACTTGCTACTCCGGAAAAAGAAGTAGGCATCCCTATCCCTGAAAATCAACCTGTTATTGAACTAAGGGAGCATGAATCAATTTTTTACAGTCCACCTAGGAGCAGTACTTGGTATCTTTCTTTGACTAATTTCTTAGAAAACCCAGGGTTAAGTTTTTCACCACCTCGTGTTCGTTATCACCCAACACCTAGAGGTTACTATCCTCTGTTAAATATGTCAAGATAGTCGTCCATGTTTACTCAATCGCCAGAATCCTTTTTGTAGGGTGGTCCTTCTGTTCCCTCTGGGTATCAATCACTTTCTGGTACTTTTTCGGGAGCATCTCCTCAACCCATTGAACAAGGGTTATTAACTGGAAGCAATGGTACTAAGCCGTTGAGCGTAGAAGATATTCTCATGATGTCAGGTACTATTCCTAATCCTCAACCTCAAGGTGGCCAGTTACCGCCTGGGGGGCAGCCTCAAAATCCTTAATTATCGCATGGGGGGCAACCTCAAGGTACCCAATTTGCGCCTGGGGGGCAACCTCAAGGACAGTACATACCTACAAGACAATACGTTCCTCAAGGTCAATCCCAGACTCAATATGTACCCTAAGGTCAACCCCAGTATCAATATGTACCTCAAGGTCAACCCCAGTATCAGTACGTGCCTCAAGGGTATCAACCCCAAGGTCAGTACTCAAACTAAGGTTTCCAACCACCCTCCAGTCAATCATATGTTCAAGGAATGGGAAATGTACCTTTGAATTATCAATCCTATCCTCAACCCGGTTATGGTCCTCAATATTCTCAACCTGTTATGGGTCCGTACCTCAGAATGAATTTAGTGTGGGATCCATCGCAAACTCAACAGGTCTTGCAACCGAATGTACAGTTGTCATCTCAAACTGGACAACCCTTAGTTTCTGGTACACCCCAGCAACCTGTCCAGTCTACTATTAAAACTTCTGTACCTTCGATAGTTTCTCAGCCTGGGCCTAGTACGCCTCGTACTTCGCCTCAAACGACTGCTGCAACTGCCGCAACATCTGTTCAATCTACCCCACCTACTTTTGGAGTATCGACAGCTCCGGTTTCTACTGTTCCTGTATCTACTTCTCAGACATCTTTACCTTCATCTGGATCCACGATTCAAACTTCGATTCAAATGCCTGTAGGACAACCTGGTTCAAGTACGGTTGTCACAAGTCAACCACAATTTACTTATCAACCGTACCAGGGACAATACCAATTCGGTCCTGTTGTGCAGCAACCAGTCTATCAATATCAACCGTACCCTGGGTACACATATCGACAACCTCAACAACCCCAGTACGGTCCGGTTAATCCTGGTTTTCCGGGAGGATACAATATCCCAAATGCAATTCCTATTCCTAGTTATCCTGGATATCCTCCTCCTGGGGTTGGTCTCATGACCCAGAGTTTTAGGGACCCTAATCATCAGTTACCGTTTATCGCAATTATGAACTTGCCTAACTTGTCGCGCCTAACGAACGATCCCATTAATTATCTTCCATTTTGGCCGCCAATGCCGAATAAGTTGCCTAGTGATATTCCTAAGTTTGAAGGCAAATCAGGAGAGGACCCGTCGAACCATGTGATGACTTATCACCTCTGGTGTGCATCTAACTCCATTTCAGATGATTCAATCCGTCTAAGGCTTTTCCAGCGCACTCTAATTGGTCTCGCGGCCAAGTGGTACATTGAGTTACCGCGAGGCACTTTTTATAATTTTAGTCAGTTAGCTACCTCGTTTTTAACTCATTTTCAGTTGCCAGTCAGATATGACAATGGCACGGAATTACTAACTTCATTAAAGCAATCGACGTCCACTTACATTTCAGATCACATTCATGAATGGAGACGTCGACGACATTTAGTGAAGGTTTTTATTCCGGATCAGATTTTGGCTGAATGGTTTGTAAAATCTTTGTTGCCAAAGCTCACTAAAGATGTAGCTAAGGCTGGAGTTGTTACTGAGGAGCAAGTAATTGCTCAAGCATAGTACCTTGACTTGGTCTATACTTAGTCAGGTACGTTACACGAGAAAATCCCCGACCTTCCCAAGAAAAATCAAATCGCTGCAGCTCCTTCAGGGTCTCATGCCGCTGATGGTATGATTGGTACAGTTAACACTAAAAGTAAGAAGAAGTCTTCCAAGAATTCTTCTCCTATCATAACCTTGCCTGATTCCCCGACAGGAGATTCGTTCGCAGAGATTTCCGCCGATATTCACGTTGTAGAGTCATCTACAGCCAAATCAAAATCTGGTGGCAAGAAGAAAGGGAAGAAGAAGAATAAAACGGACAAAAATTCAAAAGAGAAACCTGAAAAATCGAAATCCAATGATGAAAAACGCAAACCTCATTATCCTTGTCTCATTTGTGACGAAGAACATTTTACAAGAGACTGCCCTCATCATGCAGAGGTTGCGAAGATTGTCAAAGGTTCCCAAATGCCTGCTGTTTTGAAGGATCCTTTTCCAAGTCAAGACAGTAAGATGATAGGTTCTTCCTCAAGTGCCAATGAAGAACCCATACTGATGATGTCCCATGTTAGGATTGCGACTCGATTGCATGATTATGGTAGTAAAAGTCTTGTTGATGGTAAAGAAGTAGAATCTTCTCATTCTAACCCATCAACCTCAGCTCCCGGTTCCGATCCACTACAGATCGAGAAACCTAATCCAGACTTGGTAATCAAACCGCCCGCCAAGGGTATACTTCGAAAGTCAGCTTTCAATCCACATGCGAGAGCGGCTCAGAACTATAACATTGTTGAGGATTTAGCAGTTTCACCCTCAGCAATGTTGGCTTTGGAAGTGCTACAATCATGTCCAGCACATCGTAAATTACTTTTGTCGGCTATAGGATCTGTTGACGTTCAGGACTTGAACCTAATAATTTTCGATCTAGAAAATAGTACACCGTGCTTACCTCATCAAATGGCTTTCCAGATTCTAGTGATAGTAAAAAACAGGCCTATTCACAGAACTGTGATTGATGAGGGAGCCTCAACGTGTATTATGTCGATACAGTGTTGGAGATCGCTTGGTTATCCTTTGCTAAATCAATCCCCAATGATTCTAAAGGGCTTTGATGGCCGTGGGTTTCATCATTTTGGCATTCTACAGGATTTACCTATAGGGGTTGAAGGAAAAACGGTTAATCTAGATGTGGAGGTGGTTGATGCCCCTCTAGATTACAACCTTCTCTTGGGTCGTAGTTGGTCTTACGTTATGACTCTGTTGTTTCATCGGTATTTCAGGTTATAAATTTTCCTCATAATGGAAAGATCATAACAATAGACCAGCTGGCTTACTTTTCATCTGACCCAGCCTCTTCTGAAAGTATTCAGCATGTCGGAAAAACGACTATCCCGTATAAGGATGTTGGAGTAGGACTAGTTAAAGATGTCGGTTTACTGGGAACTTTTCCTTTTCCTCTGATCAACGCATCGTATTCATTTGCAACCATTCATATGATTTCGTCAGACACCATTTTTTATGATGATCCTTGGATCGTTCCTTCTGAATCTGAGATAGACTCATTTGGCGATGTTATGCCTTTGAGTCCATATGAAATTGCGTATGAGGCCGTGCAATCGTTTACCGACCCATCTTCAACGAAAATTGACTTAATGAATGTGGTCCGTGAGGAATCACTTTTCACATCAATCTCAGATTCAATCATGTTTTCTGAACTTGTTCACTCTGATGAGCAAATTCGTGAAATCCTATGTGTAGATGATTTACCATGGGAAGATCTCCATCACAGATCTTCGTTCTTACCCGAGAATGATCGTTTTGAAAATGATTTATCATCAATTTTTACGACTGAATATGTCAAGGAAACTCAGAATCCAATGAAAAATCCTGATTCAGAGTTAAATTTGGGAAACATCTCTCGAACTATTCCTATTGACATTTCGGTGAAGCCTAGAATTGTTGAGAACATTCATATAGGTGCCTTGTGTACAGAAGACGAAATTCAAATATATAAGGCCCTATTTCAAGAATTCCGCAACGTGTTTGCTTGGTCATATGAGGAAATGCCAAGAATTGATCCCATGATTGTTGTTCATGAAATCAAGACTTACCCGGACTCTAAACCCGACCGGCAATGTTTGCGTCAGATTCACCTGAGAAAAGCTGCTGCTATTAAAGCAGAAGTTGAAAAATTACTCAAAGCAGGTTTCATTTATCCAATCCCGTTAACAGATTGGGTATCGAATATTGCTCCGGTTAACAAAAAGCAAGGGACATTAATCGAGCCTGTCCAAAGGACAATTACCCAACTCCCTATATCGATCAAATCATTGATGATTGTGCCGGTAGCGAAATATTCTCCTTCATGGATGGTTTTTCCGGATACAATCAAATCAATATTATACCTGCCGATCAACCAAAAACAACTTTCATTTGTCCATGGGGGACATTTGCTTATTGCAAATTACCTTTTGGGCTCAAGAATGCCGGAGAAACTTTTCAAAGGGCCATGACTTATGCGTTTCATGACATCAAGCACATTGTGCAACCCTATCTCGATGATTTGCCTGCTCATTCATTACATCGAGCTGATCATCTCATCCATTTACGAGCAATATTTATGAGGTGTAGGCATTATCAGATTCGGTTGAATCCACACAAATGTGTTTTCTGTATAGAAACAAGTCGATTGCTGGGATTTGTTGTTTCGAAAGCCGGCATTCGCGTCGATCCCTCAAAGGTCAAAGCTATTGTCAAATTACCTCCTCCTTCGAGTCTTCGCCAACTCCAAAGTTTGCAAGGGAAGGCAAACTCTTTATGGCGATTCATTCCTAACTACGTCGAGGTTACCAAGGGTTTTACCCAGTTGTTGAAACAGAATACTCCATTCTATTGGGATGAGATAGCTTAGAAATCTTTTGATGCACTAAAACACGCGTTGACCCATGCATCGTTATTGCATCCTCCCAACTACAACCAGGATTACTTCTTGTATCTCACCGCCTCTCATTCCACCATTGGAATGGTCTTAGTTCAGGAAGATGAATTCAGTACTAAACATGTGATATATTACCTTAGTCACACTTTAAATCCAACTGAGCTAAAATACTCAAATGTGGAGAAATTGGCATTGGCAGCTATTCAAGTTGTCCAACGTTTTCGTCACTACATTTTACTACGTAAAACTACAGTAATTTCTGATTGCAACCCTATGATCTACATTTTGACAAAGCAATTGCTAGGGGGCAAGTACTCTAAATGGATTGTTATCCTGCAGGAGTTCGACTTGGAATTTGAAAAATCTAAGTCTAAAAAATATTTAGTTTTTGCGGAGTTAATGTGTAACTTCCCGCGTGCTGACACAGAAACTGTGGCGAAAGAGCCCATTGCGGACGAATCCTTGTTTTTAATCAACACTTTAGATCCATGGTATGGGGATATCATTGTCTATCTCCAGACCCAATCCTTTTGGCCGGAAATTTCAAGGTCAGAACGTCGGAAAATACGATTCCAGTCCCAACAATTCAGGATTATTGGAGATACTCTTTATCGTTGTGGGGTGGACTTTGTTTTTCGATGATGTTTAACTCACGAGGAAGATGAAAGGGTTATAAATGACTGTCACTCTGGAGCATGTGGCGGTCATATGTCTGGGTATGCCACAGCCCAAAAAATATTGCGCGCTGGCTACTTCTGGTCGTCTTTGTTTAAAGATTGTATTAACGCTGTCTGAAAATGCCACAACTGCCAAATTTTTGATCAAAAGATGCGTGCTCCACCTACTCCTCTCCACCATATAATTGTCGTTGGTCCTTTTTCCAAATGGGGTATCGATTTCATTACATGTAACCCTCACTCAGCTGGGGGGCATGCATATATCATCCTTGCGGCAGATTATTTTACCAAGTGGGCCGAGGCGATGCCTACATTTGAGGCAGACGGCAAGACAGCTGCAATTTTCATGTTCAATCATATAATTGCTAGGTTTGGTGTCCCACAAGCGATTATCACTGATCATGGGCATCACTTTCGAAATGTTATGATGACCGAACTTACAGGCCAGCTTGGTTTGTGTCACGATAGTTCAACTCCTTTTTATCCACAGGCTAATTGTCTGGTTGAATCCATCAACAAATTATTAGTCATCATGATCTGACGAATCATTGGGATTCATCGGTCGAATTGGCATAACATGCTATTTTCAGTGCTTTGGGCGTATCAAACCTCAGTAAAAACATCAACAGGGTTCACTCCTTTCCAACTAGTTTATGGTCTGGAAGCTGTGTTACCCATTGAATGCGAAATCCCATCATTGCAAATGGC
The DNA here is from genome assembly GCA_031772625.1 of Pinus tabuliformis. NCBI lineage: Eukaryota > Viridiplantae > Streptophyta > Pinopsida > Pinales > Pinaceae > Pinus > Pinus tabuliformis. The sequence continues at coordinate 156,275,381 of CM062806.1, forward strand.
CATCGAGTTACTTCCAGCCACTTCCGAAGAGGAAAAACGTTTGTTATACTTGGCTCAATTAGATGAGAATCGACGTGATGTTGCATTGGTGATCGAAACTCACGCAAAACGTATGAAAGCTCAGTATGATCGAAATGTGACCCCTAGAAAATTTTCGGAAGGAGATCTAGTCTTAGTTTACGATCAAGCTAATGATAAATTAGGCGCTGGAAAGTTCGTTCCTATGTGGCATGGTCCCTATGTTGTCAAGCGAAAGCTAGCAAAAGGGGCCTATGAATTGGTAGACTTTGACGGGGACTCTTTAGGTAAACCCAGAAATGGTCTTTACCTGAAAAGGTATTATGCTTAAAGAATGGGTATGGAGATTTTTAGTTAGGATAGTTTTTATTTCTAGCTGGTGTGTTTTAGTTTAAAAAGTGTGCTTAGCTTAGAGAGTGTTTTTTGTCATCATTCCTGCTTATCTTGGTTTTACTCTTGGTATTGCAGATGTCGATGCCTCTCCAAACATACATTGGTTTCGCTGATGGTGCTTGTCGTAATACACGGAACATTTCTTCCGCAGCTTGGGTTATCTATTTTCCCTCTGACGAGTTGGTATCTATGCATGGGGTAAGCCTCGGTCAAACAACGAACAACATTGCCGAGTATAGTGCGGTGATTGAGTTATTATCTGAATCTATTTCATTAGGGATTCAGAGTTTGATAGTGAGGTTAGATTCTGAACTCGTTGTATTACAGCTTAATAGAGTGTATGCCATTAGAAATCTAGTGTTATTGAGATTATTTTTGAGAGTGCGTCTCTTGGAACGTGAATTTGATTATACTGAATATCATCATATTCCAAGATATTTAAATACATTAGCAGATGCAATTTCTTCTCGAATGTTAAGTAGACATTTGCAATAATCATACATGTAAAATAAAACCATTCCATAACATGATTTACAAGATAAGCCGGTAATAGTGATATATATATAGGAGTGTGTCAAAAAATTACATCGTCCTCGATCATAGGTTGAAAAACACCTTATGATTGGCAAAAATGATAAGTACAAAAAGCAAAAATGTCATATGTGCCTACAATAGGCGATCATCCTGTCACTGGTGATGATCTCGATAAGAAACCACTGCACGGGCCACCTTGCAAAGGAACCTCCTAAAAGGTCCTGGGACCCCAATCACATAGCGCTGAAGTCGACGAGGAATGTCATCTATGCTGGTCTCCAGAATATCTCCTGTCAAGCGCTCTAGATGACTCTCCAACTCGGCCAAAGTCTCTGCTGATTCGTCCTGTGGGGCTGGCGCGGCTGCAACTGGTTGTTTCCTCTCGTAAGGCCGGAGAATGGCTGGTCGCTGTGGACCCACATCTACAGTTGAAACTTTTACTATCAGTTTTGGGATGATAGAAAAATAAAAAAATTTAAAATAGGAAAATGTTGAAAATGATTTTACCTGAGTCATCCCATTGCTCTCCTGGTGGAAGAGCCATGTCTAGGTCACCACGGAAATCTACCCCAGCGTAAGGGAAGTCCTGAATAGAAAAAACCTGGTTTTCCAACCATTGGAAATACTCAGGTTTGAATCGAACAACCTTTGTCCCCTCACCCGGATGACGGGCCATAACTGCTCCAACAGTAAGGTGCTGCTGGATCAACATTGGAACCCTCTGTAGACCAAAGCTCACAACCAAAGCCCCATAACCAAAGGTCTTCAGTTGTCAGTTCTTGGCTCTGGTTAGTTGGCCTTTTACATTGGCCAACACAGCATCGCACCAGTTGAAGATGGTGCCTCGAAAGCAGTCAACTGCCATCCGCATCTGGGATCCGGTGGCAATATGTAATGCGGCACTCCCACAAAGTCTGGTGACAGTAAATGCGATCACCATGAGTTCATGACGGGATATGGTTTTAATGTCTATCCCTTTGTCTCTAGCCTGGCTGTTGCAGAACTCTAGCCGGAGGCTATCGACAGACTGGCCACCTGGCCTAGTCCCGAATAGAGTCAAGTCTTCACCTCTCTTAGGCAAACCAGTCAAGAAATATATGTCTGCCGGCTCGATTTCGAGCTGGTGGCCACCAATGAAGAAGCACTGGTCCTGTATGCTCCATCTGTCAACCAGCCACTGTAAGAAATCCACCTGGGCCGTCATGCCAGGTATGGCCCAGAATTTGTACAAGCCGCATGCCTTCCATGCATCAATCGAAGGTTGGTGATTCAACGCGGCAAGATCCACGTCCTCATGCTCTCGTTCACGCCAATCTAGCATGATGTACCCTCTACATCCAATAAAAATACAAATTAGAATGCTAGAAATTAATTTGTTTGGGTCAAATTTGAGAATTTTTGGGTTAAAAACCCTTGCTGCAGGGACCGCACCCTCTGTGTTAGAGACAGTGCATGGGTCCGCACCTTGCCTACATGGAAGGTGCAGACCCCTGACTTTTTCCCCATTGAGAAAAAGTCGGGGTCCGCGGGCTGCCAGTGTTACGCCTGCGGGCCCCCGCGCGCGGGTTTTTAGCCTAAAAACCTTCCAAAAAATGAAATAAAAGCCTAAAAAAAAATGAAATGGTTAAAAATGAAGAGTAGGATGATGTGGATTACCTGGAGAAGACGGCGTTCGATTCCGACGGTTGGATTTTCCACAATCTTCACGGGAAGTTTATGGACAAAAGCACTATTTTCTCACCCAAATCTCAAACGGATAACAGATTATTCAGGCGAAATCTATCATTTTCGATGAAAAAACATTTAGAGTCACCTTTAAGCTCTTTTTTGACTCCTAAAACATGAAAAGATCGCCGAGTTTTTATTTTTAAACTCGTTAAAATGGAACTAAAAAGACGGTCCACTTACAGCTCTTTTCTGATCGTAAAAATATGAAAAGATTGCTGGATTTTTGTCGTTTCAAATTCGATATTGGTTATAAAACTACGTGTCGTTGATCACTTTTTTACTTTTTTCGGATCAGGGGCATTAATTACGAAAAGTACTCCTTGGTCGTAAAGATCAAGTGGTTCTCTCAAGTATTATTTTATACTTTTTCGGGCTTGGGAGACACAAATTTACGAAAAAGGTCAAACTTGGAGTCTTAAGTTTTTTCAAACTCTCTAAAATTGAAAAACGCCGAGTTTCTCCTATACTGGACTCGTTAAAATTTCACAGTAAAGGACCTGTTCAATTACAAATAGGAACGAACCACTCCTTCTTAGGGTTCGAATTTAAACTAAGTTGGACTCATCCGAAGGATGAGCTTATAATCAAGCAAATGTTATCCTCCTCAAGCTTGTCAAAAAATAAAGAGGTACTTGCCAGAAATGGTGGGGGAAAAGAGAGAAAAATGAGCCTGTTTGTCATACTTTGTAACCACTCTTGAAGACAACACTTTTATTCACCTGGGTTGGGAAATCCTTTGCCTAACAGTTGATCAAACCACATTGAAAGTCTTCAGCTGGTTTCTGGGTATTAACTTTGGGTCAATTGTCACCAAACCATATGTTGTGTCGTTATGTGTTCAAAAGGTCACTGCCAATAAGCCATTCATCTGCAAAATATCTGTCATCCATCTTGACCATCCCTGAGTCCGTCCTTGCAACTAAACTTCTTCAACTTGATCTATGATTTCGTGTTGTGGGCTTGCCTACGACAGACCGCTTTCTATCGACTTTAGCTCATTATCTAGAAAGATGATCTAGAAATCATCGGTACCTTGGGATCTGCATGCCTCAATGGCAGGTTTCTCGCCTTTGACGACAGGTTGCATCATTGACCTTTGATCAAAGGATTCCATGACATGTTCGACATCAACACATTTATTCACATCTCATGGATTGTACTGGGTACTTTGAGAGCCATTGACATCACTGGTGGTTTCTCTCACACTTGTTAACAATTTACATCATTGACTGGTAATCAAGTGGTTTCTACCATGTTCGACATCAACACATTCATTCGCATGGATAGAATCGTACTGTTTCGAGAAGTAGAAATGAAGACCCTGGATCTAGTTTCTGCAATCCAGGTTGCGAGGAATTTTGTATTCATTATATGATGGACTATTCATAAACAGATGGCTACATCCATACTATGTCCACATGAGGCTATACTTGTGATGTATTACAAGATCATTCCTGTATCAGAGCAGTAGTTAGTTTTCTAAGTCAGTTTTGATATGAGTATGGGAATGCCTACCTCAGCGATGATATGATCTCATATATATATCTTGCATTGAATGTTTTTACAGGTTCCGACCGGGCTCTCCACAAGATGATCCTCAAAATGATAAAGTACTTCACTCTTCCTAAATGATAAATGAAATCCTCATCTACTACAAACTTCGCACTTTAGGGGGCAATATGTTACACAAAAATATCGTCACCATGATTATTTGCAGTCAGTATAGGTCTATCATCACTTGTACTGTCCTCCTAAGCAAGTCTCACACCTCAGCTCTTCAAGTCAAACTTTGAAAATGAGAGAAAGATATTGAAAATCAACAAATCTCTGGTTCCGCACTTTCTCTCACTGTTGCCTGTGGTCCCGCACCTCCTGTTTACAAAAATTGTGGACCTGCCCGCTCTGTCCCTAAAGGAGTGGGTGCGGACCCCTGTAAAAGTCAAAAAAGGCGCAATTTTATTCTAAAAAACTCACTTTGGGTTAATTCTAGATGATTCTAGAAGGAATTTTGACGTGGATTGGTCACTCTTAGGTGGTTCATGCATCCCAAAAGAGAAGGAGCTAATCCATTGATGAGAGGAGCTATCCCTTTGAAGGAGGGCTTTATCCCTTTGAAGGAGGACCTAGTAACTTCCCTCCATTGCACTATAAATTAAGGCATTGGGCTGGTTGCTAGGGAGGTTAGAAGCTGAGCATTTTTTAGGGTAAATGCTGGTGGAATTGAGACTTCCTAGTTAAGCTTGAGAGGAGAGATCACATACCTTTTTGGCTTCATTGGGAAGAGAGTGAAACTTGTCAAAGTAGAGGAGACTTCTTGTTGGACCCTGGGAGGAGCTTGTACAGCGTCAAGGCACAGGTTGTAAAGTTCTTCTTTGATTTGAATTAATACAATCAGATTCATTTTTCTCAACAAATTGTCTTATGTCATTTGTTTCATGAATTCCTTGATCTTCATGTTAAATATGTTTTATGATATTGGCTTTTCAGGTGCTATTTAATTTGTTTGCTTGTTTGCATTTGCAGATTCGCAACAAGGGAGCTCACTTGGATAAAAGGAGCGAGGCTTCCACAAACTTGCATTGGACCCAAGGTAGGCCTAAATCACTTGTTTTCCTTTGTTTATAAATGCATATTTAGAGAAAGATAGTTTTTGATTGGCTTGCTTGTCACTAGGTCTCATTAGATTCTAGGAAGGTTTATCTTGTCCGCAAGATCGACTCATTCCGTGTGACAAGGACAAACACCGTTAGGAGACCTACAAATCAAGCATGCATATACATATACATATCTGATAACTCTGTCATATATACCAAAACATGAATCCACGGTATGGACCCAACCATCTGGATAGAAATCACCATGTGAAAAGATCCACGATATGGGCGCCGCCATTCGAATGAAAAAGGATCGTCTGGAAGTTTAAGACCCATAGTATGGACGTAGCCACCCTATATAAAAGGATCATGTATAAAATCATGAATAACACATAACTCCACACAGCTTGAGTTATATCAAAAAAATCTCAAGGTCTTGCGCTCCATCCCAACCTGATCAAAGTATGAATTCTAACATGTGAATGAATGTGTCAAAGTTGAACATGCTACAAAACCACATGATTATCGGCCATTGATGTGAACCATTAACAGGCATGCGAGAAACCACCAATAATGACAATGGCTCTCAAGGTATGACTGTTGTAGGGAAAAGTATCCGATTCGGATGACCCTATCCCACTCTAAGGGTGATAGTACCTCAGCAACAACTGTAAACAAAACTACTTAAGGTTTACTTCTTTATGAAAGCAAGAGAGAATGAAGAAATGCACTAACCGTTGCCTTGCGCTTAATATTTGCTCCAATCTCTTCTCTTTGCTGCTTGCTCCTAGCTCTTTGCTCTTTTGCTGGCCCAGCTACAATGAGATCCTGCAAAATAACAAAGAAGGAAACTACAAGAAGCATGCATTCATAACTGATTCAAGGATTAGCATAAATCAAATATACAATCATCACAATACATCATTGAAACAAATGCATATAGAAGAACCTCAATAGCTTTTATTAATGGAAGAAGTAAAGTTCTGAGAAGGTTACAACCATTGAAGGCTCCAATCCAGCAACACCTCCCAGCAGAAAGAATTTCTCCTCTTCACCTCCTTCAAGCAATCACCCAATAGTTCTATAGTGAAACCAACAGCATATCATTACTTTGCACAAAATTCCAGCCTCCTGAGCTCATAGGAAAGAGCTCAATATATAGATGAATTGAGAAAGGATGAGTCAGCTTGCAACTGATGTGTAGCTGCCTTGTGTCCTCTCTCTCTTCAGTTGATCTTCAGTTCTTGAGTCCACTTGTAGAACCTTGCTTCCACTTGGAGAAACAGAGCCTCTGACTCATCACAAGGCGAAATCCCTGATCCAAGTGTCATTTTTGAAAGATTCCAGAGCAATGACTCAGTGTGCCACTTGTCCCATCTCGCTCAGCGCAGGTGGCCTTTGTTCTACCTGCTTTGCAACGCAGGTACACCATGGAGGAGTTGAGTTTCAGCGCAGAAGCCTAGTGGAGCACCTGCTTTGATTTCATGATTGCTTGTTTTTGAGTGTTTTCAGGTGGAGAACTGATCTGAGAGCTGTTGGTTTGCTGACCTTGTTCCTCTAGGGGTAGGAACATCATGTTTAGGGACTTTGGATCCCTTGGATTATTGACAATTCATGCCTGATGCTGCAAGGCACAAAATTGTCTATAACAGATGCCCCCTAAAGTATGAGGTCGTTTATCGGGTGAAATGCTTTATTAGGAGGATCCGAAGTTCATTCAATCTGCTGAGAAGTGTCCTGTAATAAGATACAATACAATACATTACTTTTCATACTTTTTCATGATCTAGCTGAGGCGGGTATTCCCATGCTCAGCTTTATAAATTCATTTTGGTACATAGAACAGACGATCGTCTGACGGTAGACTGATAATTCTCTGCTGAAATTATCATCCTTTGAGAAGGATGATCATCTGCTGCAATGATGTACATATCAAATGTCTTTATATCCTGAATATATATCGCAGCCCGGATGGATGAAACTAGATCCGGGGTCTTCAATCTCTTCCGATCTTCACTCGATGTACAAGTCGATCCATGTGAGAGTTTCTTGAAGTCGAACATGGAAAGACATCACTTGATTACCGGTCAATGATGTAAACCGTTAACAAGCGCGAGAGGAATCACCAATAAGGATGATGACCCTCAAGGTACAGCAGTACAATTCACATGGTGGGAATAAGGGACTTGGCGTCGACCACCATGCAAAATCTTCTGGTCGAAGGTCATTGATGTATAGCTGTCGCTAGAAGTGAGAAACTTGCCATTAAGGCATGCAAGCTTCAAAGTACTGAAGGGGTTGTTCCTAGATCAACTCCTTGGATAATGAGCTGATGTCGACAAGGAGCGATCCGTCAAAGGAGGGCCTTAATGAATCCCACATCAGTGACACGGAACGGAGCTAGTGATTGTGATGAGGTGAAAACAAACTGTGATGTATGATTCAGGGTGGCGGTCATGAAATGGATGAAGGACAATGTATGGCAGTGGATGGGACACGGTTGACTCTTTGCAGAACAACATCTCTTGAACATATAACGACACTGATGTGATGGATCGGTAGCATTACCCCAAATGTGGATGGTGTGGCGAGGACCATGGTGATGAGACCGGTGAATGAAACAACCCAACCCGATGTGATACGGAGGACAAAGTGTCATGTTCAAGAGCGACTTGCTACCATTAAAGCTGTGAGGTTCTCCCAATTTTTCCCCAGTCATTGCTGACCAGTACCTCTTTATTTTTGTCAAGCTTGAGGAGGATAACATATGCTTGTTCTATAACCTGCCCTTCGGGCAAGCCCATCGCTATGTTTTAACGAGCCTAGCGATAGGGAAACTCGTTCTCGTCTAAAGACAAGTTTGTCGCTATTTAATGAATTTAACGAGTCTAACGACAAGGATAACTCGGTCCTTTTCATTTTTAGAGAATCTGAAAAGGTACATAAAGTCAACTCCAGAATTCCTTTTTCATCATTTAATCCCTTAAGTCCGAAAAAGTATAAAACAATACAGATGGGATGAATTTTCAATTGCTTTAACGAGCCGAACAAAACAAGCGCTTGATATTTTTGTGCAATAATCCCTCAGGTCCAAAAAGATTAAAATCTAGAGGAGGGATAGCTCTTCCGGTCGTTTAACGAGCTGGAAGGCCAAAACTCGGCAAACTTTTCATATTTTACGAGTCAGGACAAAAGAGCTCAAAGAAGACTCGTCTTTTGAGGAACGAGTGATAAACAGGGATAGCAGCAGATTCCAGGTGCAGGTTGGAATTTTCCAATCACGGCAGTGTCACAAGGATGGCTAAGTGAAATCACTCTTCGCAGCTGTTCCTCAAAATGGGTAAACAAACATATGGAGATGAACGATTGGCCAAATGAACGGATGGAGGTGAGACTGCAAGAACACGACCAAGGGCTTTAATATGGCTGTCAAAGGTTACATTTACCAAGGTTATTTACCGGTTCATTTTTCTGGGTGAGCTTGAACTCTAGGGGAAGATTGCTCACAACTTATGTTTATTTTTTAACGAGCATGAACTATGTGCTAAAACTGCTCGGATCTTGCGTTTATTTTTTAATGAGCATGAACTGTGTGCTAAAACTGCTCGATTATACCAGTCTTAATACAAGGAACGCCTCAGGTGAGGTAGTCATATTTAAGGAGCTATACCTCACTAGTTACTCCAATTTGGCAAGTTTTAACTTTTGCCCCACATCCTTTCTTTATGTAAGCTGGAAAGGGCTAATCCTACGAGTTTAACGGGTTAGACCTACAGGTTTAAAGGGAGGACCTAAAAATTTAAAAAATAAATAGTCGTCCCGTGCTTACACTCCAAAAGGTTCGCATGCCCCCAGGTATAAAGTATAATTTCAAGGCTACCCCTCCTCTGTCCCACCTCTGTTTTTCTACTTGTCGTCTTGCTATATTTTTAACGATACTTGTCTTCTCGTTATTTTTCGGTGCCGACGGTACTTGTCTTCCCATCAGTTCACTTTTTGATTTTTGCAAGATCGCAACAGATAAAACATTGGCGTTACGGAGGGAGGTTTGCCTCTTACTTATTATCCGAAAAATGGTTTTGTTCGCTGCCGCAAACTAAACTCTTTTTCCCGGCGATGTCTATTACTAGGTTACTAAAGATGGTGACCACTTGTTGCAGCAATTTCATCTCTTTCTTTGGAGGCTGCCCCTACTTATCCTTCAAAACATATGTTTTAATGGGTGAGGCTTGCCTTCAAAGATGGTGGCTACTTGCCGCCACAAATGGATCTCCTCCCTCGGCATCCTACTTACCTAGACAATGGGAGCGAGAAGCTGATTATCTCACTCACATAACTTTGACAAAAGAACTTTATCCTAGAACAACCCTCTCTTCCATGCCGGACGGGGTACGGACTAGTCATATTCTTCTGCGGAAATTAACTTTATACCCAAGGTTTTCTCTGCCCAAGGCAGGCCAGGGTGCATGCCCCCTGGGTCCCAGTTCTTTCTCTCGAATCACTCGCATTCGTCGGGAAGTAGAACCGGGGGTGGAGGCATTCCTTGAGTGAATGAACTGTTAAGGGATGGTATTTGACTATTTGCGATGCGTGATCCTGGAAATGAAAGTTGGTCTACGAGCTTGACCATTCTTCCTTCGTGCGGAAAACACATAACTCTGAAGAGTGAGGACACTATCGCCTCCATGCAATATATATAGTCTCGTCCGAGGAGTAAGTTATACACCAAGGGTCCTTGGACGACCATGACGTTCATATGAACTGTCTTCCCCTTCAATGTAACGGGAACATTGGGGAGAATCCCTAACGGGCGACTGGTTCCTTTATCAAAACCTGATAGATTTCTCATCTCAGGTAAAAGCGCCGGGGAACCCAGTGCTTTCCAAGCAATAGAGGAAAGGATACTCACAGATGCCCCTTCATCAATGATAGTTCCAGCGAGCACCATTCTGTAGATTTGGACGATGATTCTGAATGGGATACTGGCTGGTAACTGGGGTCTGCCTAGTTGATTCCAATCAAAGGACACAACCAGGTTGCTTGGTGGTGGGACCGAATACACGGCTGGATACGACCCTGACGATGTTCCTTCCTGCGATAAAGGAATGGGCGCGTTGCCCTGATGCTCATCAGAGTCTGTGTTGATGAAAAGAATCTGGATGGTGTCATCCTTGTTCTCTTCAGTGAGGGTGTCATTTGAAGATGAATCTTCAACGACGGTGTCATTTGAGGATGAAACCTCTGAAGGAAGAACCGGGTCAACTACCGTTTCGACCTTTAGACTTTCGTCTGGTCTGGATTCAGTAGGTTCATTCTCAATGACCGACACTTCAGCTGACCACTTGATCGGGCCAGCTAGATTTTCAACTATCGAGGGACTTGGCACGAGTTTTTGGTATCCAGGAGGAAGTCGTAACGGTGAAACCGGACGATCTTCCAAAACTCTCTTCGCCTCATCTAAGAATGGACAACGGTGGATGGCGTGATCGCCTTCACACAGTCTGCAGGGTGATCTTGGTCTCCCTCTTTGTCCTTCACTCTCACTAGTTGACGGAATGCAATCAACATGTCTATCAGAGGTTGATGCTACCGGATTGTGCAACCTGGGGGACCAGTCCCTTAGTATCCGGGGAATACAAGGACAGTCACGGTGGAAGTGGGTCCCTTTGCAAATGACACATGGCGATTTAGACCCGGTCGGTGCAGTGTGTGGATTTTTGTCAGATGTCTTTTGCTTGCCCCCAGTCGCCTTCGCCTTAGGCTCCTTCTGCTTCTTTTCTTTCTTCTTCTTCTCCTTCTTCTCCATGGGAGGCTGACTTTTGCCGGCTCTACCTTGCGAAGATGAAGGATCAGAGGAAGAATTGTAAGAAGTGGAAGGCTGGAGGGTAGCTCTAGACTGGTCTGACTGTTGATTCGACTGCTCAGGATTAGTGGTGATCTGAACTACATTAGTTGAAAAGAGCCATACAGGTAGGCCAATTGTCAATCCTGGAAGTGACAATGTGGCCATATGAGGCGCACCAACATCTCCCCAAGAGGAGAAGGGATTGGGACTTCCACCAAGGTGACTTCCTTGGTTGGTGGGCTCCATACTTTTCAACTGAAAGATCAACGTGGGAATAACAGGTGATTATGTTCCGATTAAAATAAATTTTATTAACGACGCTTTAGACACAACTTTGCTTTTTCATGTTTTAAGAGTCGAGAAAAAGCTAAAGATGACTCTAGTCTCCTTCGATGTTTTAACGAGCCCGAAGTGACAAATGCTCGGATGGACTTTTTCAGTTATAGAGTTTGAAAAAGGCCAAAAGAAACTACTCTGGAGTTCTAGGCAGAGGGTGTGCCAAACTTTTCGCGAAACCACAGAATACGTTTTACGGTACGGGTGGTCGATCTTCGTGAATGCTGTGTTCACTGCATCGCGATCAGTAGGGCGGCCGACACGGCTTCCTATGGATAAAGGCTTTGTTCCTATAGGGGTCTCCCAATATATACGCGACGGTACGTGGGAGCACAAGTCCGTATTGGTGCCACCGACTCTCAGGAGGAATCACCCACCTTCGTAGAGATCGACAGTCACTATGTTTAACGACGCCGGAACACGTCTCTACCTAGACCTCTATGTGTTTGCGTTATGTTACAAAGCGTTGTTATGTAAATTGAATTTATTTTAATGTTGATCTTGTTTAGCAGTTTTCCTTTAAGGATCACCACGAGATGTATGTAACAAATTCCTGAATGCAGTCTAAGATGAGAAGCAAACTTTTCAATCTTTCAACTTTGAAAAATCTTAACTACTGAGGAGAAGAAAGGCAAATCTTTTCACACAGATCATAGAGCACACACTAATGCAAAATTTCCTAAATCAGCATGCAAACAGTCAAATGCAAAATGCACAATGCATGTATTTTCTTTTCCCTTTCTTAATGTTGATGTATTACAAAAAGAAAGTTGTTATTTAACTTTGATTTCGATTTAAAGCGAAAACAAACAAGCTTGTCCAAAATCAAAAGACACCTTAAGATTTACCTGTTTAATCACTGGAAATACATGAAATCAAACCATAATGACGAAACTAAAAAGACTAATCAGCTATGGACAGCAAACAAGCTAACTCTTTAGACCAGCAAAATGCCTAACACAGGTTCAGATCTAAGAGGCCAAAGCAAGACTAATTCACTTTCGTTATGGGAAATTGTAAATGATGTAAGAAATACAAAAGAACAAGTACAATTTCGTTATATAACAGAGGCGGAATGATGGCAAGTAAGGTTGGTTTCAGAACAGGTACAAGACTGGTAACTGGCTGCAAAATCTATAGTGAAAACAGGCAAGAAAAAGGGAGGAAACCCCAAATGCACAAGGCAAAATTGGGCCAACGCAGGTGCTGCACAACCAGTTGGGCTTTCAGCGCAGGTAGCCCCTTCGGGACCTGCGTTGCAAAGCAGGTAGCCTGTGTACTACCTACTTTGGAAAACGAAAGTTGCATTTTCTCAGTTTCCGGGTCACAATTTTCTAAAAAATTCACAGTTTTCGCTCAAATCAGAAGCTATCAGTCAAGCACACACTAAGGGATGACAAGGAAGATGAAAAGCTATCACTAAGAGCTTACAAGGATCCTTGTAGATCAGCTCTTCAAATCATGAACATGCTCAGAAATGAGCTAGAGTAGCTGCCCTCTACTTCGCTTTTGATATAGTCAAAAGCTTTTCGATTTGGTACTCTTTTGTTCAGGAAATGAATAGCAAAATACTACAAACAATCAAACAGATACGATCCCCAGCGGAGTCGCCAGTTTGTTGTAGGGAAAAGTATCCGATTCGGATGACCCTATCCCACTCTAAGGGTGATAGTACCTCAGCAACAACTGTAAACAAAACTACTTAAGGTTTACTTCTTTATGAAAGCAAGAGAGAATGAAGAAATGCACTAACCGTTGCCTTGCGCTTAATATTTTCTCCAATCTCTTCTCTTTGCTGCTTGCTCCTAGCTCTTTGCTCTTTTGCTGGCCCAGCTACAATGAGATCCTGCAAAATAACAAAGAAGGAAACTACAAGAAGCATGCATTCATAACTGATTCAAGGATTAGCATAAATCAAATATACAATCATCACAATACATCATTGAAACAAATGCATATAGAAGAACCTCAATAGCTTTTATTAATGGAAGAAGTAAAGTTCTGAGAAGGTTACAACCATTGAAGGCTCCAATCCAGCAACACCTCCGAGCAGAAAGAATTTCTCCTCTTCACCTCCTTCAAGCAATCACCCAATAGTTCTATAGTGAAACCAATAGCATATCATTACTTTGCACAAAATTCCAGCCTCCTGAGCTCATAGGAAAGAGCTCAATATATAGATGAATTGAGAAAGGATGAGTCAGCTTGCAACTGATGTGTAGCTGCCTTGTGTCCTCTCTCTCTTCAGTTGATCTTCAGTTCTTGAGTCCACTTGTAGAACCTTGCTTCCACTTGGAGAAACAGAGCCTATGACTCATCACAAGGCGAAATGCCTGATCCAAGTGTCATTTTTGGAAGATTCCAGAGCAATGACTCAGTGTGCCACTTGTCCCATCTCGCTCAGCGCAGGTGGCCTTTGTTCTACCTGCTTTGCAACGCAGGTACACCATGGAGGAGTTGAGTTTCAGCGCAGAAGCCTAGTGGAGCACCTGCTTTGATTTCAGGATTACTTGTTTTTGAGTGTTTTCAGGTGGAGAACTGATCTGAGAGCTGTTGGTTTGCTGACCTTGTTCCTCTAGGGGTAGGAACATCATGTTTAGGGACTTTGGATCCCTTGGATTATTGACAATTCATGCCTGATGCTGCAAGGCACAAAATTGTCTATAACAATGACAGTACAATCTGTGAATGTGAAAATGAAGTTGAAGTCAAACACTCGTGGAATCATTCGATCGAAGGCCAATGATGAAAACCTGTTGTTGAATGTGAAGAACTTGCCATTAAGGCATGCAAGCTCTAAGGTATTGAAAGGGAGTTTCTAAGTCATCTTCCTAGATAATGAGTTTAAGGAGGGCCATAATGATTCCCTCATCATCGACACGAAACAAGGAATAAAGTGGAATAAACGAGTATGATCCAAGACTATGGAAAAAGGTAAGACAATGTATAGGTAGTAAACTGCAGATAGGACTTCTCTTGAACATATTGGCGACACAACTCTGGAGTGTGGAAAAATTTGACTCAACATAGGACCAAGGGTCATGACGATGAAATGGAATAGTGAGATGAGACGAAAAATGGATCACCCAAACTTGGAAGGACAAGTGACTGAGTGAGGATATCCCAAACCAACATGAGAAACATATGAGTGTCATGTTCACGAGTGACATGCTGCCTATAGAAGAGATGTTTCACTTTCACTTTTTCCCCACTATTTCTAGCGAGTACCCCAATTATTTTTACTCAAAAGCTTGAAGGGGATAGCTTATGCTTGTCGTATAAGTTCATTCTTTGAATCAATCCATCCTAGTAAGCATTACGAGTCCTAGGAAGGAGAAACTCGGTTTCGTCATGGTGACAAGTCTTTTGTCGTTTAATTTTTATGAGTCTGGCATAAGAGTAACTCGATGAATTTTTCATATTTAGAGAGTTTAAAAAAGCGACAGAAAAAAAAACTCCATCAGGCCCCTTTTTGCAATTTTTCTCTTGAACTCGAAAAGGTAGAAATCAATATTTGAGAGAACCTCTTGACCATGTCGACTGAGGTGTTCCTTTTTCGTAAATAGTCAATCCCAGAATGAAAAGGGGTAAACATATACTGAGATGATGTCAATTCATTTAATTTAGCGAGTTCGAAAAGACAAGTACTTGGTGATCTTTTAATCTTTTGAGAGTCAGAAAAGAGATTAAAGATGAGTCCATGGGGTTTCCTTTTTCATTTATTTTTAACAAGTCCTAAAAAGAGATAAAACAAAACTTGTTGAATCTGTCAAGAATGATCACTGTTACCACTGAAATATCCTGTAACTGCACAAAGGCAACCCCACATTATCGATATCGAGAAAAATAATAAAATATTGGTATAAATGTATTTGAAAACTTATAAATAGACAAAAAGTAAGAAACATTTTACCATTTCACTTTGAGTAATTTGGAGAGTGCATTTTATCCCATTTTCTCAAATTCTTCATGCAAGCGGTGTGACAAATACAGGACACCATTTCGCAAACTGTCAGTTGCAGGTAAGATCTCTTCCCTATCTCTTATTTTTCATACCATTTTCCCATCATTTCACAGAAGTTTTGACTATTTAAGATATTTCTTTTCGGATCCACGTTGATCACCCCATACCTCAAAATACCATCGCGTTGCTAGCACGAAAACAATTCGAACAGTCACGCTGGATACATAGCGAAAAATAAAACGAGAAATACTTTGTCTTAATTGGGTTTTCTCAAAATTTTAATCCATTGAAAGGCTTCTAAATATTGTTTATGGATTATTTGCAAGAGATTTCAATGAATATGGCCATCGAATGGAAAGAGAGAGGCCACGAGGCAGAAGACCACCAAGCTGCTCAAAGCACAACATGTATTGATGCTTTGAGGGACTGTGTGTTGCTTAAGTTCGTTTAGACCTTGGGACTTAGAGCTCATAATGAGTTGCTAGAGTATCTCATAGGATTATGGGATGTCAGTTGCGAGATCTTCAATATTGGAGATCAAGAACTGGAACTACAGGTACTGACATCTACTTCATCAATGGACTATCCAGGAAAGGAGAGAGGGTCCAACTCTTCAGAGCTTGTATTGGAGGAGAGAGAAATAATACACTGATCAAAAGGCATTTCCCGGATGCAGAGACAACCGTGAGTGGAAAGTTTAAGATAGCAACCATTGAAAACCTACCTTTGAGGACTATCCTACATGCCATGGCCAATATAGATGGGGCTCAAGCGTTGCATGAGGCAAAAATCTCAGTCCAATATGCAGTGGACTGTCTCACTCCAACTGTATTTAATTGGTGTGAAGGATTGCTGATTAACATGAAAAGACAATTGACCAAGTGCAAAAAAGGATGTTTGATGCGGTTTGGGTTTTGATCGATATTTGTCACATTCTTCTTGGAGCATGTGCCTCAGTTTCATTACCAGTGGATAGAGGTGGATGATCCAGCTCCAAGAGATCTAAGTTTACTCAGATGGAGTGAGATTATGCCTCGAGGTGGAGGAGGTCAACAGACGCATTTCCCTTAAGCGTTATTTGGTTAGTTACACCAAGAGTTGATTGTGGTAGATCACTATGCCTATGCGGGAGAAAACATAAAAGGAGACCCAGATATTCCTCTACCACCTAGTGCACAATGGACCGATGTAGGTAATTTTTTTTTTTTTTTGGAATTTTTCAAGTTTTATGATTTTTTTTTAAGTGTATTTGAGAGTTTACTTATGATAATTTTGTAGATTTGGGATCGGAAAGACCTGCTGGAATATATTTGATAGCTTGGTGAGTAGCATGCCGAATAGAGGAAGAAGCTCTGTACGAGGAAGGAGCAGACCCTATAGTGGAGATGCGGTGAAACCTAGAAGTGCTTACTCAGGGGATTCTAGAGTATGCTACTATAGATGATGTGCCACTGCGGTACGAGAGGCACACAATGGGAGTATCCACGAGACTTTGTCGGTTTTTAGACCGAGTGATTAGAGTTGTCTCATGCTATCATGAGCATCATGTGGGTGGATAGCCTATTCCTAGTGATATTATCAACACTATTGTAGGCTTTTAAATCCATGTGTCACAAAACACTATTTTTTGAGATTTTGATATAACAAACTTTGACAGACTCAATATCTATCTATCTATCTATCTATCTATCTATCTATCTATCTATATATATATATATATATATATATATATATATATATATATATATGCATGTTTCTATTGTTTACTTATGTGTTCAGATATCATGATGATGTGTTCGATTTTTTACAAGTGGTGCAAATGTCTATCTAAAACATAATTTGTCAATGCATATGTTAACGTATTGAAATTTCATGGAATGTGTTGATATGTACTGTAATAAAAATTTCTTTCCAGTAATCGAATACATAGATACATGCGCAAAATTTGTGGATATCTTACTGAATAATGACCATTTAATTGTAGCACAACAAGTTGTGAATCTAACTTAACAACCACATTTTTTATTCCAAGAGCAACTGCTTCTGATAACAGTTCGATAATTGCACTGTACTCGGCAATATTATTAGTTGTTCGTCCCAAGAAAATACCTTGTAAATTGATCAACTCACCATTAGGGGTGAAGAGTGCCCAAGCTATAGAAGATAAGTTCCATGTGCTATGATAAGCACCATTAGCAAAACCAACATAATGGTTTGATGACATCTGCGAACTGAGTGAAACACAAGGTAAGCAAAGGAAACATGTCTTCAAAGCAAACAATCACACCAAAAACTCAAAATGCACACTAATGAATTCACACACTAATGTATAAAAGTAATTATACAAAAATCACGCATAATAATTTTTCAGATAAAGCCCATTGCGGGGTTGTGCTAATGCATTACCTTCGTAGTCAACCAACTCATAGGCGCCATTTTGCAAAACGTGTTTAACAATGTATGGCCCATGCTACATAGGTTCGAAATTCTCAGCTCCCAACTTATCGTTGGCATGGTCATACAACAAGACCAAGTCACCTTCAACGAAAACTTGTGGAGAAAAAGTTTGATCATAATGAGCTTTAACTCATTTTTTCTGTGCTTCTATAACCATCGCAACAATAAAATGGGTTTCATCAAGCCTCTCGAGGTAAAGTAAATGCTCTTCTTCAGGTGAAGTATTGGGGATTAATTTGATAGCTATTTTAAATGAAGGAATCTCACACTCAATAAGGAATGTCGCCTCTAAATTGTATACCAACTAGAATGGAGTGGAACCTGTGGTTGTCTTAGCTGAGGTTCAGTAAGCCCAAAGAGCCAAAAATAGCATGAGATACCAATCTTTTTTATGCTTTCCAATGGTACGTTGAAGCATAGTAACTAAGACTTTATTAACTGCTTCAACCTAGCCATTGGCCTATGGGTAATAAGGAGTTGAGTTTTCATGATGCAGACCCAACTGAGAAGTAAGCTTCGCCATCATGTACTGACGAAAATGGGATCCATGATCAGTAACAATGGATTGAGGGACACCAAAATGGGCTATGACATGGTTAAAGAGGAACTGAGTATCAATTGTACTGTCAGCAGTATATGTGGGCATCGCCTCGGCCCATTTAGTAAAATAGTCAACGATGACAATGGTATAGCCATGCCCCCCAACCGAGTGAGGGTTACAGGTCATGAAATCAATTCCCCATTTAGCAAATGGGCCTATAGTAATAATTGGGTGTAAGGGTGTTGGCGGGGCACGCTATTTAAGGTAATAAATTTGACATTCATGGCACTCTTGAACTGCCAAAATGTAATCTTTGAGGATAGAAGGCTAGAAATAACCAATGCGAAGGATTTTCTGAGAAGTGGTGTAGCCTGACATGTGACCACCACATGCCTTGGAGTGGCAGTCATTTAGGACTCGTTCAACCGCTTCAAGTGTTAAACATCTGTGAAGAACATAATCAACACCGACTCAGTACAACGTATAAACAATAATCCGATAAGTTTGAGACTGATGTTGAATGCATCGATGGTTAGATCGAGATAATTGATGAGCCCCGAATTGGGTAACTTATTGGGCTCATTTTGCCTAATTGTCCTTGTTCAATCCTCCATTTTTCATTTATTATGCATGTTTTTCTAGCATGTTTATGTTATTTGAACGAATAAGGGTGGTCACCTACCAAGGAGGCTAATATGTGGTCATTTCAGGTTTTTTGGACAAATTTTGGAGCAAAACCAAGCAATTATGGCCTAGGTGACAACCAATCTTGAGGTGAGGATTTGTAGGGAGGTTATCTTTGGCATTAAATGGCCCTTCCTCGAAATCTCCACCCTCAACTCCGAGCTCAACAGGCCACCAAAATGAGTTCTAAAGGCAACCAAGCAGCTTTGGGAAGAGTGACTGTTTACTAGCAGTTGGAACAGCCGAGTCCCTTGAATTTAGGAGGGCTGCTAGGCCCCTCGTAGTGTAAAAATAGGAAGGCCTCAGCCTTCGTAGTTTACTTTTGGAACTGTTGGTATTTGCACTAGAGTGTTGTCCTTTTCTCAGCTCGTTTTCTTAGCTACTGATGTACAACTTTCTTGTGATGACTATTTTTGAGTAATGAGAAGCAACGTTACTTGGCATCAGATTTGAGTTCTTTATAGGAGCCTGCAACTCTTGGGGTTGGGCCCAACCCGAGTGCTAAGGCCTCCTTTATGTATTGTTATTTGTTCTTTATGTATTTGCAAAATCATTTCTGTTAAGTAGATTAAATCTTGCTGATTAACTAGGTCACTGTTGATGATTAGAAAGACTTTTGATGTTCAGATTGAGTTGATAGGTTCTTAACAGGGAAAAGCTTCAAAAAAGGGCCATCAAACACCTCTGATTTCACCTCTCCCTCAGTGGGATCAGGAGCTGGGATCAAGGTGACCTTGCTGCCCACATAAACATTGACTTTGCTTTGCCATGCAATCACTAGTGTTTGATTTTCATTTGTAGAAGTTGGTTACATGTTCAGATTTTTGTTTGCTGAGTTTCATAAGTTAGTATACATGGTTTCATTGCAGTTCAAACTTCTGTCCATTCTCTTTACTATCAACTAGATCAGATTAGGTCAACGTAACTAGGTCTTTGATTTTACAAGTCTTCGTTGGTTTAGTTGGAAAAACAAATTGCAGAGCACCTGTACCACTTCTCTATCTTCCCATACTCCATCAAAACCATCTGCTCCATCCCTCAACTCAAATTCTTGCCTTACCTTCACCATCTGCTCACATAACCCTAGTTTTTGTGCAACATTGCTTCAGTCCTCCTTGAACAAATCCAGCCATCTACATCTTTCCTCAACTCCATCCACCACGACCTGGACCACCTCCAACCTTATCCTACCTCCATACCCACTCCTTCATCTTTCTTCCTCCATCCATCCTCCAAAATCCCATTTCTGAACATCCTATAGAAAAATTACAGACATCCTGTAGAAAATCACAGACATCCTGTAGAACCCCTGCAGACTTCCTGTAGAAGCTCACGAATGAGGTTTCTTGATAGCCAAACTCTGTGAAACTCTCTTGAAGGGTATTAAGGACCCCTTAGGCCCTCTCTGAGCCTTCCCAACCTCCTCCAAGCATTCCCTCTCGCCAATCCACCTCTGCATAGTCAAAACAGTCAAATTGCATGCATGATAATTCTGGCAACTTATTCAAAAATACAAAAAGATGTGTTTTTTTTTCAGAGGTTACTGTAGAAGTAGCTTAGATACATGCAGTTACTTTCCTAGAAGTCAATGGCATCTCTTTCAGTAGCTTGCATCCTCTTTCTTGCATCGGTAGGGATAGTTGGTAAAATTAGGGTTTGCTAGGGTTTACGTTTCCTTTCAGCTCTCCAGTTTCTTTCTGCAAGTAGATCAGACTTCTTCGAGTTAGCTTTTGTCCATCAGTTAAAAAGCTTCTTCTCAGAGCTCATAGAAGTTGGCTTAAACTCCTAGCGGACTTGTGCTAGCTGACCAAGTGACAACTGCGGCAAGAGCTAGTACTTGTGCATACAGCACCGTCGCTTCCAAGTTTGTTACGAACTACCAGGTTGATAAAAGTAAAGAAGGGAGTCCCAGGAGTTGCAACATTATTGCTGCAATACTAGATCTCACCACTCTTTTCGGCGCCATTTCCAGGGAAGCGTCAAAGTATTGGTGATTGCTGCTTTTCTTCTATTTTCCTACTCTAACCTTCTGCCAAGTAGTTTATTTTAGTTCCATTCTGCAATTTCATTTCTGCAAAAGTAAAATAGACATTTCCTGCTTTCATAGATTAGCCTTTCAATTTCGCAATTTCATTTCTGCAAGCGTAGAATAGAATCTCAATTCTGCAAGCATAGTCTAGCATTTCATTCTCGCAATTTGATTTTAGCAAAATAGATTAGTCCTTTCTTGCTTTCATTTCAATTCCGCATTTTCATTTCTACAAGATAGCTTTTAGTTATATGCAATTCCATCTGTTTCAGTTTTGCAGGTACAAGCAGAGAAAAAAAAGCAAAAGCAACCAAAATCCTTTCATGCCTCGTAGGAACAGAGATAATACTGTAAAATTCCTACCCAATACCCCCACCACTTCATTGAGTCACCCTTTTCTCTTCTTTGGTGGCAGTGACCCAGAAGAACCTATAGGTGAACCTCCTGAGATATACAAAGATCCTATAAGAGAAGAAGAGGAAGAAAACATTCCTTTTGAGACCATGGCTGAAAACAGAAATGGGAGAGATGATGACGAGAGAATAGAAGGTACCTTCCCCATCCGAGAGACCAACGAGGACATGAAAATGAAGAACATAATTCCCTCAGCCTTACCTCATTTCCATGGATTGACCACTGAAGACCCTGACACCTTCCTGTTTGAGTTTGTTGTCCTTTGTCGAACTTATGACTATACAGAAGACGAGCAAAAGTTGAAACTCTTTCCCTCTACCCTCAAGGATACATCATTATGCTGGTTCATGGGGTTACCTGGAAACAGTATCACTACTTGGGCTCAGATGCAGCAAATATTTAACAACAAATTCTGAGATTACTGTAGGTCAAAGGAAACCAAGGGAGAAATCTTTCGGATGACCATGGGAAATGATGAGTCTTTAGAAGACTACGAGGAAAGGTTCCAACTTAGCTGTAAACGGGCCAGGTGCACACTTGACCCTGAATCTCTAAATCTGGTTCTGCTCCGAGGAGTCCCTGAAGACCTTTTAGATACCCTTCACATGCTAGCTGGAGGAGACATCTACCAACTACCTTATGAGGACATAAAGACTATGTTTAGAAACCACTCTAGGGCAGCCCGGAAAAGAGGTAGGGGGAATCCACTTTTAGCTAGTACTACCTTCTCCAAGCATGAGTTTTCTAATCAGATGGAAGACCTCAAAAGTGAGATGAGACAGACCATTGCCATGCAACTTGATACTTTCCGAATCCAACAAAAGAAAGAGGAAGTTGAGAGGGCTTTGGCCATTTTCTGTCCCAGATGTATGAGGAAGCACCCTAAGAACGAGTGTCCATTGCACTTAGTAGAGGTATGTTTCGTTTGCGAGGAGAACCACCCCACAAGCTAATTCTCAACCTTAGCTGGATTTAAAGCCATGTACCAAGGGACTGAGGCAACCACTAAACCTCTCTACTTCCTCAACCAAAGGAGGCCGCATGGGCCCAGACCTTACCAATAGGGGATGCAAGGGACATCCCAAGCTTATTATAGCCCCAAGCAATCTGCTCACATGCCTTCTAGGGGTCCCCCTGCTCATCCTTCCTGGTCTGCACCTCCTTCGTGGTCCTATCCACCTCAACTCAAGCTACTGCTAATTCGTTTCACTCACATGTCCAGCCACAGCCTCAGTGGAATGCACCTCAATCGGGGTGGAGGCCCCAATACAACTTTCCTCCCGCCATTCTGCCTCCACCACCGACTCAACCACAACCATTACCTCCTGCTCCTCCAAGACAACCTGAGATGCCTGCTCAACCGAACCCAAACCCCAACAACCGATAGGCCCAGCAGGTATACACTAGGGAGACAACATGTCCTACCTCTGCTGTGGAGATCCAAGAGATCAACCTGCAATCTGGGAAGACCCTTCTAGATCGCCAACCTTCTCCCCCAGAGGACGAGGAAGAGAAACAGGAAAGTGAACCCAAAGCCATTCCACCCTTTCCTGAGCAACTAACAGTAACCACACAACCAAACCTGGAGGTTCAGTCTGGAGGAGACTGAACTTCTGGGAGAACTTAAATAGTTGTGTGTGAAAATACCACTTCTCCACACCATCAAAGATGTAACGATATACAAAAAATTGATTAAGGAGAAGTGTTTCAGGCACCCAGGCAGGCGAAAGAGAGATGCCTCGACTATCAATGTCATCGGACAACTGTCCGATCTAATGTTGGGGCAACTAATATGTCCAAAGTATTTGGACCCTGGGAGTCCTGTAGTTGATGTCCACATCAATGGCACCATAATCCCCCATACCTTGATTGATCTAGGGGCTCCCATTAATGTGATGACCAGGGACACCACGCTTAAACTCAACCTTCAGAGTTCCTTAAGGAAGACCTCGACAGTCCTGCAATTGGCAAATCGCTCCACTGTGACTCCCGAAGGGATTGTGGAAGATGTCTTGGTCTCTGTTGACTCTTGGGAGTACCCTGCGGACTTCTTGGTCCTTTAACCAAAGGAAAAGCTCACTGGATACCCCCTCATTTTGGGAAGGCCTTGGTTAGCCACTGCGGATGCTTACATCAGTTGCTGAGCTGGAAGCATGACCACCTATGTCCAAGCAGCTAGTCCTATACCCTCCTGCCCAACCTCTTCTAGAACATGACCTACCACTCGGGTTGGAAGAAGGAGATGCGGATGAGGTATACTCTACACCATTGTGCACAATAGAAACCACTAGGGGAGGCCCTCAAACCGAGGATGATTTGATTGAGACTTTGATTCAATATCCACCTCCCAGTGCACCGTCCTTAGAGGAATTGGTGGAAGATACCCAAGCCAGCACCTTAGTAGACCTCTGTGTGACTGATCCGACCCCTCCCAGAGTTAAGAATGTGGAGTTTGGTCTTGAAAGAACTTTAAAGATCAACTCCTCCCTATATCCTTCCCAAGAGAAGGAGCTGTGTAGCTTACTGAACAATTATTTAGATGCTTTTGCTTGGAGCTATAAGGAGATGAAAGGAGTCCATCCTTTGGTCTGTACCCATCACATCTACATTAAAGAGGCTTGTAAACCAGTCAGGAAGCCTCAGAGGAGAATGAATCCAACCCTTAAAGACATTGTCAAAGAAGAATTGCAAAAATTATTGGATGCAGGATTCATCTACCCTATCTCCGATAGTGAGTGGGTCTCGCCTCTAGTGCTTGTGCCCAAGAAGAACGGGAAGTGGAGAATCTATGTAGATTACCGAGAACTTAACAAAGCCACCAAGAAAGACCATTTCCCTTTGCCTTTCATAGATCAAGTGTTGGATGGACTGGCAGGGAAGAAGTTCTTCTCTTTCCTAGATGGGTTCAACGAGTATAACCAGATCCAAATAAGCCCGGAAGACCAAGATAAAACCACCTTCACCTGTCCTTGGGGTACCTTTGCCTACCGAGTCCTTCCCTTTGGGCTATGCAACGCTCCTGCCACTTTCCAGAGAGCAGTATTGACCATCTTTTCTGAGTTGGTCCATGATTCGGTAGAAATCTATATGGATGAATTTACTCCTTATGGGTCCAACTTCCAAGAAGCATTGACTAATCTGGGAAAAGTTCAACCAAGTGCATTGAGATGAACCTATCCCTTAGTCCCAAAAAATGTGAATTCCTGATGACTGAAGGGACCGTGCTAGGTCATACCATTTCTCAGCAAGGATTACAGGTGGATCCTAATAAAATTGCTATCATCCAAAAGGTCCCTCCTCCTCAAAAGGTAAGAGATGTTCGGAGTTTCCTAGGCTTAGCAGGATATTATCGAAGATTCATTAAAGAATTCAGTAAGCTAGCCTCGCCATTGTTTGGCCTCTTAGGGAAAGATGTTGAGTTTAAATGGACTGACAACTGTCAAGGGGCACTGGATGAGTTGAAAGATAAGCCGGTGTCCGCCCCGATCTTGAGAGTTCCAAACTGGGCCCTACCTTTCCACATCCACACTGATGCCTCGAATAAAGCCATAGGGGCAGCCTTAAGACAAGTTGAGGAGAAATTCCCATATGCCATATACTTTGTCAGCAAAAACCTGTCCAAGGCAGAAATGAACTATACCGTAACCGAGAAAGAGTTCATGGTTGTAGTCCATTCCCTAAACAAGTTCAGACACTACATCACTGGTTATCAAACATTTGTACACACTGATCATGCTACGATTAGATATTTAATGAATAAGCCTGATGTCAATGCTCGTACCATTAGATGGTTACTTTTGTTGTAGCAATTTGATTTGACTATTGTCGACAAGCCAGGTAAGGAAAATGTTGTTGCTGACTTCTTGTCTAGATTGGACTTGCCTGCAGGTGAAGAAGGAATAGTGGATGACCAGATG
This sequence comes from Pinus tabuliformis, assembly GCA_031772625.1. NCBI lineage: Eukaryota > Viridiplantae > Streptophyta > Pinopsida > Pinales > Pinaceae > Pinus > Pinus tabuliformis. The sequence goes on from CM062806.1 coordinate 156,300,835, forward strand.
CCAGATGAACATCTGTTTGCTATCTCAGTACTCTCTCCATGGTTTGCTGATATAGCAAGTTACTTGGTCTCAACACAATTCCCTCTGCATCTATCCTCAAAGGAGAAGAGCAGAATTGTAAGGAAGAGTGCCCCGTTCACTTGGATCGAGGGCAACCTGTTCAAAATTGGCCCAGATCAGATCTTGAGGCGTTGTGTTAGGGAGGAGGAAGTCTTTGACATCCTCCTAACCTGTCATGACAGACCTTGTGGGGGCCACTTTGCAGCAAAAAGGACTGCCTTCAAAATTCTACAGGCATGCTACTATTGGCCCACTCTTCATCAAGATGTTAGGAGATACATCAGCCAGTGTGACCGATGCCAGAGGATGGGGAAACCGACTCGAAAGGATGAAATGCCTCTCCAACCTCAAGTGACCTTCGAGCCATTTGAGAAGTGGGGCATGGATTTTTTGGGTCCTATCAACCCTCCTTCAAAGCAACAATCTTACATCATTGTGTGCATCGACAATCTGACCAAGTGGGCAGAAACGAAGGCAATCAAAGCAGCAACAAAAGAAAAGGTGGCTGAGTTTTTGAGGGAAAATATCTTCTACAAGTTTTGCTACCCAAGAGAGTTAGTCACAGATCAAGGAAGCCAGTTCACCTCCAACCTAATTGAAGACTTGCTCACGCATCACAAGATCAAGCACAAGACTTCCACGCCCTATCATCCTCAAGCAAATGGGCAGGTGGAAGTCACTAATAGAGCATTGGAAGGGATTTTGACTAAGGTTGTGAGCAGCAACAGAAAGGATTGGGTAGATCACCTGGTTGAGGCCACCTGGGCCTACAACACCACTTGGAAGACTACAACAGGTTTCACACCTTATGAGCTGGTCTACGGGAAGAAAGCTTTGTTGTCCATAGAGTTCGAGTACAATACATTGAGGGTGGCAGCTCAGCTAGACCTAGATCTCAGCCATGCTCAACGTGAAAGATTATTGCAATTGAATGGATTAGATGAACACAGAATGTAGGCCCTCCTCCACTCAGAAGTAGTTCAACTTCAGAGGAAGATATGGCATGACCGACACCTTAATGAAAAGAAATTCTAGCCGGGAGATTGGGCGCTGCTGTATGACTCAAGATACAAGGATTTCAAAGGAAAGCCGAGGACAAGATGGTTAGGACCATATACAGTGGAGAAATGCAATGACAATGGTTTAGTCCTTATCAGGACCATTGATGAAGAAGCCATCCCCATGCTTGTCAATGGGCATCGATTGAAAATCTACAAGAAACCCCTTTCGAGGTGGGAGTTCATTGAAACTGTGGAAAAATCAGTGCTGGTAGTAGAGCAGGGTTCTGCCTCTATTCTGGCCACACCTTGATCATCAAAAAAAAAAAAAAAGGAAGAAAAAGATCCCTGGGTGAAAACCTCTCTGAGGTGCCCAGGGCAGAGAGTGAGGGTGAAAACCTCATGGAGGCGCCCTAGCTGTCTCTCAGAAAATAAAGAAATGGAATAAAAAAGATCCTTGGGCAAAAACCTCTTTGAGGCACCTAGGGCGGATAGTGGGGGTGAAAACCTCATGGAGGCACCCCTGTTGTCTCTCAAAAAGAAAAAAGAAAAAAGAAAAAAGAGAAGAAGAAAAAGAAACAGGTCTAATCTCTGGAATTATTGCAGGTTGCAGGGAATACAATGCAGATAAAGAAGGTCGCACAAAACGAGGATAGGGGTCCGTACCAAGCTACCAGACATCCTCACAGACACTCCCTCCATGGCCACTCACTTTTTGCAGGATTTGAACACATTTAGGTCGAGATTCAACCTCCTACAGGAAGTTCTGAGCTTTCTACAGGAAGTTTTGGGGCTTTCTACAGGAAGTTCCACATTTCTACAGGAAACATCCTGTAGAGCCTTCGGGCAGTCCAAAATTGATTCTGGAAAGGGATTTAAAGCTTGAAGTCTGTTGATGAGGCTTGCAGCCACCCCTCTGTTCCATCCATCACCGGTTTCATCTCTTTCCACCGCCATTACAACAATCTGGTCTTGTATTCCTGCACAGTCATGCAAAGAGTCTTGTTTTCCTCAGATTGCAATTTTTTTCAAGGGACAAATCAAGCACATAAAGGCTCGCACACTCTACCTATCAAAGCTCCATCAGGACCCTTCATCTGTGAATACAACCTTGCTCGTTTCAGCATGCATCCTAGGAGGAGAAGCAGCTACAGGATTTCCTACAGGAATCCTATAGCAGCTGATCCGTCTGGAGCACATACTATGGAGTAAATAGCAGTTGAAATCGATGTAGGAGACATGCAACAAGCTCTTCTTGGACGTAAACACCTCCTCGACAGCTGAGAAAAGACAGCCGTGCATGCAGCGTTCACAACCAGAGGATCGGGTCTCGAAGCCTTGCATACAGCATCAGCCAATGAACGAAGGAATTCCAGCGCCTGTGCACGAAGCAACAGTGAGCAAAGCCATCGTTCCATGTCCTGAAACCTGCAGAACATGTCCACGGCCACACAGGTAAGTGTCTAACCTTATTCATCAAATTGCATAGACTATACTATGAAAACTGCATGTCTGTGAATGGTGCGGATTGAACGAATTCGGTGGCCAGTCAACTAGCCACCCACAGTCAGTCGAATGGCCTTGTGGGATCTGAACGAGGTCAGTTACACTCCAATATGCCAAAGGGACGTGGAGCTGACACGTTGGAAGTGTCCAGTCGGGGAAAAACGGTGGATTGGCAGTGATGACAGTCGGTAATGGCAGAGATAGGAAATGGCGGTCAGAGACACGCTAAAGAATGATTGCCGTGACGTTGGCTAACGGATCGGCCTGGACATCTCACCCCCATGCCATGAATTGCGTCATAATTCAAAATCATTCGGCGAGAGAACTTACATTAACCACTGTCATTTACGCTTGCAACTAGTTTTCAACAACGTACACGTCCTCCTCCTCTGTAGTTCATTAGCCCGAGCTTCTCGGCCCGTTTCAAAATCCTCCCGCGTCCCAGGCTTGCTCAGAAGCGCCGTGACGTCCTCTAGAAGCCATCAAAGCTCTCTACAGGAAGGAGCTCTACAGGAAGCATTGCATAGCCTTCGGGAGCAGAGAAACCTGGATCTTCTGCGTCAGAATTAGAGTTTCGAAGAGAGGTAGGCTCGAAAACGCCATTCCCATGCATGATATTTTGAAAGGTGGTGAATTAAACTGTTTGGAATAGGAGAGTCAAAACAAGTCTACTTGTGGGTCAAGAATGGTGGTTTGCCTGTGTGATACACGGAATTTTTTTCAGTTGGTTCTGCGTCACATTCTCCTCCACAGTTCCTATTAAAAAATTCCTCCTGTAGAAATGATAAACCACTGTAAGGGCTAACCTTTGCATGAAGAATGTACTTGTATGTGATTGGTGTGAAAATTAAGCTCTGCACTCTGTCTGTGAGAGCCTAATTCCCTTTTGACAGTCGAGTTTTGGGCAGTAGCAGCATTATAACTAGGGAATTGGTGCAAAGTGAGATACAAAAATCTCAGAAACCCTGTCCTGAGAATCAAAGGAGGAAACCATACACAGAATTCCCCTCCTGATCAGAACACAAGCCAAAATAGAGCATTCTCACCATGCCAGGAGGGTTTATCAGAAAGGAACCCTCAGATTCTAGGAAATTGCGAGAAACTCTCGAGGTGGTAGACCTATTTACCCGTGCCAATTGGATGATCTTCTGTGACAGAATTCAAGGTCATGATGATGAGGTCACAGAAGAGTTCTTAATGTCTCTGCAGCCTAAATCCAAGATACTAGCCACCATAAATTTCACAGGGTTGACCTTAAAACTTACCCCACAACTCATCAGTCGCGTCACTGATCTGCCATTGGGGATACCCTGGAGAAAAGAGGAGAGGGCATTGGGCCAAAAGGCCAAAAAGGAATTCTTCCTACCAGAAGAACAATTTTCAGAGGATAAAAATGGGGTCTGGAGAGCCAGCCTACATCCATTTTGGAGCGAGGTCAGCCTTCAGATCATGAAATACATTACCTGTGAGGGGCAGTTCAGTATTGTATATGGTTATCACTTCCGGTTGCTAACAAAACTCAGGCATAAGATGGATTTACCCACAGAACAAAAGTTAAGCATCCCATATTTCCTCCTACAATCATTAATGGAGTGTGGCACAAAAGTGAAGGAAGGGACACTGGACCAGTTGGCTCATCATGGGCTTATCAAGCTTCTAGTAGAAGATGCCCTCCATACCTATACTGTCCCTCTCTCCTGGGAGATTTTCCGCAATATGTCCAAGGATGATGATATCCAGATTCTGGCCGAGGAACTCACTTCATCCACCAATGAGGAAAGGGAGCACATTGAGGCAAAAGACAAAGCCAAGGGTAAGGAAACCTAGGATAGACCACCACAGAAAGAGCAAGAAGAGAAACAAGAGAAAGGCCAAGCTGTTGAGCCCAAAACTATGGGTGGAATAAAGGCACAAATGCTAAGGGAGAAACGGTTGCAAATCAGGGCAGAAAGGACTGAAAAAGTCCAAGCAAGTGAGGGCACATCCAAGGCAACCACAGAAAAATTAAAAAAGAAGGCACCCCTAGCAAAGCAGGCCAAAACAGTGAAAATTGTTTCTACAGGAAGCCCGAAAACCATTTCTACAGGAAGACAGAAAACAGTCAGCACAGGACTTTCTACAAGAAGTCTGGAGACAGGGCAACAAAAGGAAAAATCACCGGAGATTTTAGCTAGGGAGGCAGTAGCTGTGCTGGCCACCCTAGGCACATCTCCCAAGCAGAAGGGGAAGAGAAAGAGGGATCCTTCCCTGTATTTTAAGGCAAGAAGGAGTGTGAGGATTAAGACTCGCAGACCCCAGCCACCGTCAAAAGAACCAATCACAATTGTGGACACCCCTACCACACAAAAGGAGAGGTCCCCCTCCAAGGCATCCATCACTTATGAACAGGGAAGCGTGAAGACATCCACCTGGAGAGAAAGAATGAAAATGTTGGACACAAAGGCCTCTCTACAGGATGCTGAGACTATTCTACAGGAAACACTAGCTAGGCTGAAGGAGACCGAAGCAATGGAAGGTGAGGCAGCTAAATCACCATAGGATGAAGAAAAGGTGGATAACATTTTCGAACCTAGCCCCCAGCCTAGCTTGGGCTCCTACTATAACTTCTTATAGGCCGGAAAGATCATTCCTCAAAAATTCACAGTGCCCCTTTTCCTTGCACTACAAGAAGAGAGAGTGAGGACCCACACTTGGATGAAAATCGCTAAGTCCAAGGGTGTGGTGGATATAGGTCCTCTGGAGGAACAACTCAAAGAGGCAAGAAGGGAATTGGTTATGGTGCCACATGTGGAGAGCAGCCAGTGGGTCAAGCTACAGGAAGAAAATAAGCTACTTAGACGGCAGCTATAGTTACAAGGACAGAGGAAGGAAGATAGGCCTCATATCTTGGGAGAACAACAGCAACAGGAGGAGCCCACAACAGCCAAAGATACCCCTGATGAACAACAGAGAAAGGAAGGGATGCAGACTGAAATTGAGACACTGAATCGACAACTACAGGAAAAAGAATTGCAAGCAGGCTTGGAGATACAGTCTCTGAAACAGCAGGTACAAGAAAAGGAGGCCCAACTGGCCTGCATGGCCAGCTGGGCAATGGAAGCTCTGCAGTGTAGGCAGCCTGCCAAATCCTATGCCTTATACCTCAAGGATCAGTGGTTACAGTTTCAGATCAATACCTTGGCCGAAAGTGGCATCACCCCATTCCAAAATTATCATCAGTTTGCAGCTCTATGTGGCAGTAGTTCATCAGAGGATAGGGCCAAATTATCAGAGTTCTACTTGAACAACTTCGCCCTTTTGAACATGAACGTGTGGGATCCCAACACGGTGATAGGAGATGTCCAGCTTATGGCCATGGCCTATTGGATGAGTCATGAGGAGAAAAGAGCAGCAGAGGTCCGCAGTATCATAGGCAGAGAGCTCAGTGAGCCACTCATGATCAAAGCAGAGCCAAATGACCCCTCAGCAGTGATAAGCGCCCACCAGCACTTGGCCAACAGTCCTCAGGATCTACTGGAATACATTAAGCAACAGGCTCAAGCCATTGCCCACTTTGAGGACATGGAGAGACTGTTGGGAGAAAACTGCCTGCATGCCTGCACAAGGCGGTGGAACACACTGCCTCACAGCCTAAAGATAAAAGAATACCACTCTCCGACCAGGATGAGGGAAGCCTTGGCAAGGGTACCTCTCTACAAATAGTTGATGCAGAATTTGCAGGCCAATTGGATTGGCCTGAAATTCAGTCCTCCTTTACTTTTGGGATTGCTAGAAGGAGTGAAGGAAGAGGAGGAAGGTAGACAATGGGAGGAAGTGGAAAGGAAGGCAGGATTCCATGACTCGGAAGAGGATATCACCGCAGAGGCCTGGGATGTGAGGGAGGAGATCAAAGCCATAAAGGATGATGAGCTGGACTAGTTGCTTAGAGAATGAGCAACCCATTTAGCAGGGGGGTGATGATGAGCCGCGAATTGGGTAACTTATTAGGCTCATTTTGCCTAATTGTCCTTGTTCAATCCTCCATTTTTCATAGATTATGCATGTTTTTCTAGTATGTTTATGTTATTTGAATGAATAAGGGTGGTCACTCTACCAAGGAGGCTAATACGTGGTCATTTCAAGTTTTTTGGACAGATTTTGTAGCAAAACCAAGCAATTATGGCCCAGGTGACAGCCAAGCTTGAGGTGAGGATTCATAGGGTCGTTCTCTTTGGCATTAAATGGCCCTTCTTCGAAATCTCCACCCTCAACTCCAAGCTCAACAGGCCACCAAAACGAGTTCTAAAGGCAACCGATCAGCTTTGGGAAGAGTGACTGTTTACTAGCAGTTGGAATGGCCGAGTCCCTTGAATTTAGTAGGGCTACTAGGCCCCTTGTAGTGTACAAATAGGAAGGCCTTAGCCTTCGTAGTTTACTTTTGGAACTGTTGGTATTTGCACTAGAGTGTTGTCCTTTTCTCAGCTCATTTTCTTAGCTACTGTTGTACAACTTTCTTGTGATGATTATTTTTGAGTAATGAGAAGTAGCTTTACTTGGCATCAGATTTGAGTTCTTTATAGGAGCCTGCAGCTCTTGGGGTTGGGCCCAACCCGAGTGCTAAGGCCTCCTTTATGTATTGTTATTTTTTCTTTATGTATTCTCAAAACCATTTCTGTTAAGTAGATTAAATCTTGCTGATTAACTAGGTCACTGTTGATGATTAGAAAGACTTTTGATGTTCAGATTGAGTTGATAGGTTGTTAACAGGGAAAAGCTTCAAAAAAGGGCCATAAAACACCTCTGATTTCACCTCTCCCTCAGTGGGATCAGGAGCTGGGATCAAGGTGACCTTGTTGCCGACAAAAACACTGACTTTGCTTTGCCATGCAATCACTAGTGTTTGATTTTCATTTGTAGAAGTTGGTTACATGTTCAGATTTTTGCTTGCAGAGTTGCATAAGTTAGTATACATGGTTTCATTGCAGTTCAAACTTCTGTCCATTCTATTTACTGTCAGCTAGATCAGATTAGGTCAACGTAACTAGGTCTTTGATTTTACAAGTCTTCGTTGGTTTAGTTGGAAAAACAATTTGTAGAGCACCTGTACCACTTCTCTATCTGCCCATACTCCATCAAACCCATCTGCTCCATCCCTCAACTCAGATTCTTGCCTTACATTCGCCATCTGCTCACATAACCCTAGTTTTTGTGCAACATTGCTTCAGTCCTCCTTGAACAAATCCAGCCATCTACATCTTTCCCCAACTCCAACCACCAAGACCTGGACCACCTGCAACCTTATCCTACCTCCATACCCACTCCATCTTTCTTCCTCCATCCATCCTCCAAAATCCCATTTTTGAACATCCTGTAGAAAAATTACAGACATCCTGTAGAAAATCACAGACATCTTGTAGAACCCCTGCAGACTTCCTGTAGAAGCTCACGAATGAGGTTTCTTGATAGAAAAACTCTATGAAACTCTTTGGAAGGGTGTTAGGGATCCCTTAGGCCCTTTCCAAGCCTTCCTGACCCCCTCCAAGCATTCCCTCTCGACAATCCACCTCTGCACAGTCAAAATAGTCAAATTGCATGCATGATAATTCTGGCAACTTATTCAAAAATACAAAAAGATGTTTTGTTCAGAGGTTGTTGTAGAAGTAGCTTAGATACATGTAGTTACCTTCCTAGAAGTCAATGGCATCTCTTTCAGTAGCTTGCATCCTCTTTCTTGCATTGGTAGGGATAGCTGGTAAAATTAGGGTTTGCTAGGGTTTACATTTCCTTTCAGCTCTCCAGTTTCTTTCTGCAAGTAGATCAGCCTTCTTTGAGTTAGCTTTCGTCCATCAGTTAAAAAGCTTCTTCTTAGAGCTCATAGAAGTTGGCGTAAGCTCCTAGCGAACTTGTGCCGGCTGACCAAGTGACAGCTGCGACAAGAGCTAGTACTTGTGCATACAACACCATTGCTTCCAAGATTGTTACGAACTACCGGGTTGATAAAAGTAAAGAAGGGAGTCCCAGGAGTTGCAACATTATTGATACAATACTGGAGCTCACCAATAACTCAGATCAAAAAATCTGGGTCTGAAGATAAACAATAATATCTCTATACCATGGGTCAAAAGTGCTGATGAGAAACAAGGTTTCATCATGAATCCGCTCAGTAAAATCATTGGAGATGTTTGCAAAAGGAAGGGCACAGATCAATTTGGCAAAAACTAGCGACTTCTTTGATTTGGTAGAAGCAAACTCCAAATCAAACTCCTGCAGGATACCAATTCATTTATAGTATTTTCCCCCAAGAAACTAACAGGTCAAAATATAAGTCATGGGGTTACAGTGAAAAATCATTGTGGTATTTCGTAGAAGAATATAATGGTGAAATTGTTGGACAACATGGACTGCTGCCAAGGCGAGCTTCTCGACATGATCATATCGAGTTTCTATGTCCATAAGATTTCGACTCAAATAATAAATCACATGTTCATTTCCATCGTCATCATCCTGGAAGAGTACCATGGAAATGGTACTGTCAGCCTCGACCAAGTACAAGAAATAATCATGGTGGTAACTTGGGAATGCAATAAAGGAGCACTAATGAGTGTTTTCTTTAGAGCATCGAAAGATTGTTGAGCGATTTCATCACAAATGAATGGGATCCCCTTCTTAAGTAAGCGAGTAAATCCCTTGGAAAGCTCAACATAATTAGGGACAAAACAATGAAGATGAAGGAGGGGGTAGATTTACAATAGCCTCTATTTTCAGAGGATCTATTCGGATGCCTTCTTTGGACACAACGAAACCCAAGAGATGACCATATTCTACATCGAAGACACATTTATGCTGATTGATACAGATATTATAGTGTCGACAACGTAGAAAGATTGCTTGAAGGTGGTCCAGATGGTCACAACGCTCAGCAGCATGAGATGGTAAGTCATCCAAATATGGCTGAATAGTGTGTTTAATATCATGAAAGGCATATGACATCTATCTCTCGAAGGTAGCACCAACATTTTTTAGATCGAAAGGGAGATTTTTATAAGCAAAAGTCCCTCATGGGCAGATGAAAGGAGTTTTGTGTTGATCAGCAGGTAATATGTTAATTTGGTTATAACCAGAAAAACCATCCATAAAAGAAAAAATCTCACTCCTAGCGCACTCATTAATGATATGATCAATAAAGGGAGTGGGATAATTGTCTTTAGGGAATGCACGGTTGATATTGCGGTAATAAACACAAAATCGAATTGTTCCCTGCTTTTTAGTGACGGGTGCGATATTGGAAACCCAGTTCTTTCAATGGGATGGGGTAAATAAAACCAACCTTTAGAAGTTTTTCAACTTCTCCCTTAATAGTAGCGACCATTTTGGGATGCACCGGATGGAGTCATTGATGAACAGGCTTCGAATTAGGATAAGTGGGTATTTCGTGCACCACTATAGCTGGGTCAATACTAGGAATTTCCTCATAGGATAAAGCGAAGACATCGTGAAACTCTTTAAAAAGGTCAGTGTAAACCCTGATCTCTTTCGGAGAACTAGAAACCCTGATGTGGATGTTCTCGACAATCCCAGGTTTAATGGAAATGTCGATTGGCATGGTAGCAGTAACATTTCCCATATTACCTTCGGATATGACTTCGTGCACCAAAATAGGTGTTTGAAGTGGATGCATCGAGTTATGAGAAACAAAAGTCTCAAGAGATGAAGAAATCTCACTAATACTTGGAAGAAATCAAGAACAATGATGAGCATCATTCTGACGAGTTTCGTCAAGAGACATGACCTCAACAATACTATCGTCAGTGGGAAATATGTCATTCAAGGGATCCAAAGAATCCCAAGAACCAAGCGAAGGAGATTGTGAATACATGTCCAGGTGCATACTAAGAGTAGTATGAATTTCAGAAACAGTCGTTGAAGCCAAAATAGCTTGTTGATAAGCTTGTTCTAAAGGACTTAGCAGCATAACGTCATCAAAAGAATCAACTTGATCTGGAGTAGGGATGATCCATGGATAACTTGAGGTTGAGATAATGTTGAATGAGGCGACATGCAGAGGTGGGAGAGAAAAGTTCCCATTAAAGCAGAATATTTGAAAAGACCTGCCCCCACACTCTCATAGGGAATATTGGTATTTCCCATATTGGCAGAATGAACTAGAAACTGTGGATAATCCGGATCATGACACTACAGAAAAAGGCCAATTGATAGACGGTGACAATTTTCCCTTCATGAGGAAAATGGAGTCACATAACAAAGAGGAAACCACACAAAACATGGCATGAGTCCAACTTCGTCCAAGTGGGAGGTTGTAATTCAAATTTGCATCTATGAATTCTACTTCTAATTCGACAATTTTCCCTTCCAAGGTGATGGGCAAACTTGTGAGAATACCATAAGAATGTGATCCTCTACCATCAAAGGCTTCTAAGGTGTTTGGATATTGATTGAGAGGTGGAGAGCCAATGGCTTTCCAACATGAAACAGACATGATGCAGATGGAAGCACCCTCATAAATGACAGTCTGATGAATTATCTCCCCTTTTATAATGACTTGGATTAAAAATGCAATTTGATCGAGAAGACGAGGAACATGGTTTTCCATATCAAAAGTGATCAAATTCGAATCTTCATAATCAATTCCTTCTATAGAAGATAATAATGATTTCCACTGCATTGGACAAGTTTGGAGAACTTCCAAGGCAAACATTGCCGAAGGCACTTGAGCCAAATCTTTGGCAATACTGTAATGTTGAGCAGCTCTAGTGTTCGGATTATAAGATGACTTTTGAAGCACACCTTTAGGAGGAAGTCGAATGATAGATTCCTTATTAGGTCTCAGATATGAAGAGGACTGAAACTGGGTGGAGCGGAAGTAGAAGGTGTATTAGTGGCTTCCTTTTCCATTATCTGCTTTTGAGGAGTTTGATAATCTTTCGATCAGGTGGAAACAAAAATAGGTATTGTCCCACTCATGTAAACCTAAGAACCTAAAGAGGCAGAGGATTGTGGTTGTTATACCAATTGGGCCTGTTGTGATGGACATGTCTCTTTAGTACAGTCCGTGTCCCTTGAGTGCCTTTCAATAAGCGATTGACTTCTGCACGACGGGGACAGTCCTTGGTATAGTGATCTTCCTCACAAATGAGGTAAGGATACTTAAGCTTACGTTTGGAGACATCGTCGGAAGATGACTTAGGAGGATCCTATTTTGGGGTATAAAATTTTTCTTTTCCTTTACCCTTCCTTTTACCTTTTGAGGCTTTTTATGCCGTGGCAGATTGAACAACATTAACCTTAGAGGTTTTACTAGGATTCGAAGAGGGTTTCGAAGGAGGATTGGATGCAGTATTTGAAATAGATTTTTTCTTCGAAGAAGATTTATTGGAAGTTTGAGATACTAATCCAATATATCATCGACGGGTGATACGTCCGGATACTTAGAATATGTTGGATCTATAAATGGGCTTGGAGCATCAAGTAAGAGATCATATAATGTGTCAGATTGGGAAAATACCAAATCTAAATATTGGGCATGGGCAATAGCTTGATCTTCAGTAACACAACCCCCCTTTCTATGTCTGTAGCAATGTTGTTGGTGAATGATTTGGTAAACCATTCAGTTAACATCTCATTAGGTATTTCAAACTTGATGAGGCAACATCAACGTTTGCATTCATGGATGTGATCAGAGATGTGGGTAGCAGTATCTTGTTTCAGAGATGTAAGGAAATGGGTACTAGTTTCATAATGAACTGGTATCTAGAAGTGAGTGAGGAAGGTCATGGCCAAATAATTGAAGTTTGAATAGGCACCTCGAGGTAACCCAATATACCATTTCATGACAGCACCTGTCAAGGTTCACTAAAAGAGACGTAGATGAATAGAGTCGTCATTGTAGGAATTGGATGAACACCATAAGTGGTAAGTCATAACATGGGTCTGGGGGTCTTCTTTAGCTTTTCCTTTGAACTTTGGGCAATCACTAGGAATCTTAGTGGGAACAGGCGGCCAATAAGGCATATGAAGTATTGGATCATTAGTGATGCTTGAGACATCTGGGAGTTCTAACGTCACTAGAAATGACAATTGTGGGTTAAAAGGCATGTAAGGCCTTTGATAAGGCCTAGTTTGCAGATTCAATCCTTGTTGGTATGGGTTTTGTCCCCAAAGTGGCAGATTTTGACCATAAGGAACTTGATTTTCCCCCACTTAGGGGTACCAAGACCATAAGGTGGATTCTTCCCCCACAAAGGTGGGTTTTGACCAAGGTATCATTGAAACTGAGCTACCATAGGCCATTGAGAACCATTAGGTGGGTAAAAATTTTGCGTGACATATGGATTATAATGTTGCTACTGCAATTGCTAACCCTAGTGATAAATTTGTTGGCCCTGCTGCTGCAGGGGTTGGCCTTGTCACTACAAGGTTTGACCTTGTTGATATAAAGGTTGGTTTTGCTACTGCAAGGGCTAACCTTGTTGCTACAACAATTGCCCTTGCGGATATAAGGGTTGATTCGGTTGTTGGATGAAATGCCCTTGTTGCTGAAAAGGTTGTTGAAACTACTGCAAAGTTTTCCCCTGCTGTTGCAAAGGTTGCCCCTGCTGCTGTAAAGGTTGTTTTTGAACAGTCCCTTAATGAATTCCTTGTTGGTATTGATAAGTTTTAGTTGGGAATTGACCATATGCACTGGAAATAGGATTTTGACCAGGTTGCATATGAGGATCTAGTTGTGGAATATAAGGTAGATTTTGAAGTGCTTGTGAACCATATGGAACATAAGACTGTTGGTGGGGTATCTGGGCCGAATAAGGCTGTTGATACTGCTCATCACATGCTCTAGCTAGAATAGATGATCCAGTGGGATTTGGAATACCCCTAATGGGTTGAATCACTCCAACCATGTAAGGTTATGATCCACTCACATGGGTTCCACTTGAAACAAGAGGGATATTTGGAAATTTTCCCCATGCTACAAATGAGGTGGTGGCACATTTTGTCCACTTGATGGGGGAATTGAGGAACTTATAAACTGTCGGTTGCACCAAGATTGTAGGTTGGAACGAAAGTAACGGTTGTGTCGTAACAGTTGGTTGAATCAGAACTGAAGAAATGACAGTTTTCACAGGGATATGAGAGGTCACATTAGGAATAAATGGACCAGAAGTAGGCATATCATTCGATGAAAAAATTGGATTTTAGTATAAGGAAGAAGCACTCGGAGTTCCTGAAACTAGTTGAGCCAAGGTCATATAACCATGTGGAAGCATATTCCCATTGTTTTCAGGAGGTGGTTGAGATGGAACTCTTCCTACTTAAGGAAAACCTTCTGGTGGAAAGTCATATTCATAATCATTATAAACACTAGGAGTGTGAGTAGTTGAGACTTTTGAAGGACCTCAAAGAGAGGTTGGAAACTCACCTTTTGATGCCATAGGTGGAAACAATTGGTGAGGGGGAATCCAAGATGATGGAGATAACTCCAAAAGTACACCAGGGGTATCATATGGAATATACTACTGTTGAGGAGATAACACCACTGGATCAAAAAGAAAATTCGGGGGGAACAAAACAAACCTTTGTGGACTCTTAGGGGTTTTTGGATATGACTCCAGAGACAAGGATGAGTCTCAAGGTGGGGGAAGAGAAGCAAGGGGTTGGATACTTGGGACAATTCCAAGTTCAAATCCTTGAGCTTCAAGTGACTGTGAAAGTTCATGACGAATTCCTTGTGATGACCCTTCAGTATCAGATGATGAAGGGGAATGGTGAGGTGAACGCAAAGGTTCAGCGACAATGGCTTTCTCTCAAGGGAAAAAGGAGAAGAGATGATTTTGTTGAGGGATTTAAAATTAAAATTTACATGTAATTACTAATTATTAGGTCAAGAAGTAATTGCATAGGTTCGACATATTATCGTTGGTAGTTAATTTTATAACTTAAAAAAACAAATAAATAAAAAAGGGTTATACTAGGAAAGAGGGTTTACCAAGTATCCGTGAACCGCTATATACACCTTAGCCGAAACCAAGGACTTGACATATGACGACCAATCTCCCCGAATGTTGTGTTCGGTGTATCACGTTTACAAGGCAACAGACTCGGTTACCTGTGGCTAAAATATAGCAACCTAGTGGGGTCTCTCAATATATACTCGATGGTATGGGGAGAACAAGTCTGTGTTAGTGTTGTCTAATGCATAACCGTTCAATGAGAGTGTTTTGATATACTTTCCATACTGAAGTGCCTCCTATATACCCGAAAGTATTGGAGAACCTTTGATATGCTTCCATACTGGAATGGGATGTAATCCCCAGGATATAATGCAGACAGTTAACAATAGTTGCTATGTTTAAAGACATTGGAAAACATCTCTAGCCTAGACCTATAGATATTTGCATTAGGTTACAAATGCTCCTTAGGTTAATTGAGGTAAATTTTACGTTTGTCTTGAATTAGGTTTCAATTTTATGGCTTAACGATGTCACCTGAATTCCTATGATGCAACTAAATGCAAAAAATGAAATCTTTTCAGTTGATTAAAGCTAAACTACTGATGGTAGAGAGACAACCAAACAATGCATCAATCAATAAAAATGCATCGAAACATATCTCCCTAACTTTTCAAATGCAAGATGCAAAAAATGAAAGCTACTCTTTCACTTTCACTAACAAACGCAATGCCAAAATGCAATCTTATTAGAAACAAAATAACTTTATTTCACTAAGATGCACTAATATTTTTGTTCTTTTTCTTTCACTTTGATTCAAAATTCAAACTAATGCATAAGAAAAAGAAAAATGGATTTCTTTTTTGTGTAAGTCAGATAGATATATTATGAAACAAAATATTGTACAAAAAATCTGCAGTGGCAGATCGAGACCTGATGAAGACAGTACAAAAGACACAAGACACCAGCCCTGAGACAACCAGAAACTATGATATTTCAAAATGCTAACCGCACACCGCGCAGGGTGGCCTTAGCCATTTATCTCCTACGCATATCTATAACATAGATAATTCTTGAACTGCATCACTGTAACTAGCACACTATAAGGATAAGACAAAATTACAGTTCAAGACACCAGACAGACACCAGACAAAAAGCCATAGAGGCCTACAGAAACAGACAACAGACAAAGCCAGAGAGATGGCACAAACATGACAGCAGACAAGGCCGAAGAGATGGCACCAACAAACCCGATTCACTGCGGGGGCATTCCGAACCTACTTGCAGTGTCCAAACCCTGTTCCAGGACATGCCTGTCCACTCTTTCCAGCAGGGATCGGTAGTTGTGAATTTCCTTCGGCGGTGCTTGCTGCTTGCTATCAGAACTCGGGGGATCCGGACTTAAGGTCTGCCAGAGAAGACTAATAAGCAATGTTAATTTCTTATTGACAGTTTCCGCCACATCATGCACAACTGAAATTTTATTGTCCAACGCTCCGCAAATCTCAATCAGACTATTTAGTTGGGCTTCAGATATATGGTTTTCCCCTTGAGAATTCTGGTTCCTAGCACCCATGGAATCCAGAGCTTTCGCCAAAAGGGTCTTGATCCGCCAGCTTTCTACTTGTGTGCGCACGAATTGAGTGGCGCACCTGGATGCAGTGCCTGGGTCGATCAACCAATCTACCTCCCTTGCGATTTCCTCCTCATCGCGCGGTTGTTCCTCCTCCTTTACCGCAGCCTCCATCTCAGCAATTCTTCGTTTGTTTCTTGTAGTTGTTCGAGTTTCATATGCGCTCCTTGCAGCCCGGAGCTCCTGGTTTGCATTGATGCTCCGACAATTCCCAGTATCCATATCGTCCCTCTTACTCGTCGCTTGAATAGCAGCTCGGACTCGAGAACAATTGTAACCCAAAGTAATGCCTTTAGAAGGAGTGAATGAAACGTTGCTCCAGCAGTTAGTTAAATAACTCTTCGCCGTGAGGTTTCCCACGCTAAGCCTCACCTCCCGAAACATCGTGGGAGTACTGCTATCATAGTTCCTGTGGGTGGCCGTGAATGCTGCGTGATGTCGCCTGCTATACAAATAAATGTTGCTCATGCCTTGATGAATATATTCGTGCCAAATGTCGATCCTGCTGAGGGGGCAGCTGCAGTAGTCCCTTCGAAATATCAACTTGAAGATGTGATCTCTGTGCACCCTCTGTTGCCATAAATGCATACGCCTAGCTTGTCCTTTCGATCTGTGCCAACCTTCGCCACTCATATCGTCTCCCGAGTATTTCATCATGAGGGACTGATATAGTCTATCGTTTTCCGGTTAAGCCCAGTTTAAATTACCCACGTCCTCTCTTGCCAGTTGTAGGTATCTCTCCTTAAGGTGAGGACAGTCCACTTGCTGCCAACATGTGTCCCATCCCCTGTCTTGGTTGTCAATGCTGTAGTTTGCCAAGTAATCAGCTAGCCCATTTTCCTTACACCTGACCGATTGAAAGAATAAACCTTTCATTTCGCCGATTAATTTTGCAATGTTCTCCGTCACCTTGGCGAGCCTCCAGTGTCTCGTAGCTTTGCATGCTTGAGTGCCTCCCTGAATTCTCTTTGTGACCGAAATAACCAGGGATGAGTCGCCTTCTACCACTGCATTTCCTGTCGGTAGATTCCTTAGAATTTTCAATCCTTTTTCTAATGCCGCGAACTCCATCTCATTGTTCGTGCCTTCCCCCAACTCTCTGCAGTAAATATGCACAATTTCTCCTTCCTGGTCTTTGATAACACCTCCAATGCCAGCTATCCCAGTGTTGCCTCTAGAGGCACCATCAAAATTCAGCTTCAAACCTCCCGCTGGCGGACAAGTCCATCTATCGGCCTCCGAGTTTGGTTGTTGCTGGTGTCTCGGCATTGCGATGCTGTGGTTGATTTCCAGTTGAAAGCATTTCAACATATGTAAGTCTCGATCCGAAGGCTTTTCGTTGGGATCTGTCTTGCACTTTATCTGAATCAATTGTTTAATATTTGTAAGAATAGTTACTTTTTAATGCTCAATACTCCTATTTTCATCCTGAAAT
Organism: Pinus tabuliformis; assembly: GCA_031772625.1. Classification (NCBI taxonomy): domain Eukaryota; kingdom Viridiplantae; phylum Streptophyta; class Pinopsida; order Pinales; family Pinaceae; genus Pinus; species Pinus tabuliformis. Next base: position 156,318,406 of record CM062806.1, read on the forward strand.
ACCCTCCTGTTGCGCTCTTTCCATATTGTCCACAGTACAAAGCTTGGCATGGCTTTCCATATGTTATTGACTCTCTGTTTTTTTGAGAAATTTTTTTGCCAGTTTAAAATCGTATTTTGGTTGGACTCTCGGTCTCGGTCTGATTTCCGCATAATTCCCTCCATCCAGTTCCATAGATGGTTTGCACAATCACACGAATTAAATAGGTGGTTTATAGTTTCTTCTTCACCTGAACACATCGAGCATCTGGAAGGCCCTTCGAACCCTTTCCTTCGTAGATTGTCCCATGTCAGGGTTTTGTTCCGCATTAGTAACCATAAAAAGGTCTTAATTTTCGGCCAAAATAAGCTGTCCCAAACTTTGTTGCACCAGGGCGTTGCTTCCTCCTGTTTTGCCTTTACTAACAGTTCCCTCGCTTCTTTTAATGAGAAATTCCCATTTCCTGTCATACCCCATCTGAGCTGATCCTCTTCCTCTGTTTTCCTTATCCTTCTCTTACGAATCTGACTGTTGAGTTGTTTTATGCTTTCATTTCCCTCAATGTTGTTATCAGCGTTGAGGTGTATCCATTCTCTCCAGTTTGCATCTCTGCTGCTCAAGTCCCAGTAATGGCAGACTCTGCTTCTGCCTTCGAGCTGGCTGAACTGTTTGAGATGTGCTAACTCTGGGGTGTCTAATTTGGGGAATTGTTGCCATGCATCTTCCCAAAACAGGGCTAGCCTGCCATTGCGTATTTCCCAAAAGCTATTTTCCTGCACTAGGCTGCGGTTTTGTCTTGCAAGATTCCATATGGGCGAGCCCTCTGGAACCTCCTGCAATCTTATGAGATCTTGATGATTGTAGTTAGGGATGTACTTGTGTTTCCAATGTCTGGCCCATGGCAGATTGGGCTCTTTAATCCATCTCCACCATAGCTTTGCTCCACAGGTTATGTTGATCACCGCCGGATCCACAAGATTTAGTCCCCCCAAATATTTCGGCTTGCATAATTTGTTCCAGGCTACTAACGCCCATTTTCTCTTGTCCCCATTCCCACTCCATAAAAAGGATCTCTGTATCGCTCTGATTTGTTGAAGAATCCCTTTGGGGGCCGGTAGCATGGATAATAAGTACTGCGGTATAGACTGTAACACAACCTTTGTGAGGATTAATCTTCCTGCAAAGTTAAGCGCCCTGTGTGTCCAGTGTTTGCATCTGTTTTCCATATTGGCTATGATCTTTTCCCAGTGCACTTTCTGCCAAGGCCGCAGAGTAAGGGGAGCTCCTAAATATCTCGAAGGTAAACTGCCTATCCGGAAGCCTAGAAGTTGAGAAAGGTGAGCTTGAATAGCATGATGAGTGTTGAAGAAGAAGATCGTAGATTTGGAGAAGTTGATTTCCATCCCTGAGGCTCTGCTAAAGAGATCTAATATTTCCTTGAATGCCAAGGCCTCTTTCACTGTGGAGTTGCCATGTAACATAGTGTCGTCCACGAACTGTTGATGAGTAGTAGCAGGAATAGTTAGGATTGGTTGAAGACCTTTAATTGCCCCTTCAGCTTTCTTCTTGGCTATAATTCTGCTGAGACCCTCCACGAGGATAATGAATAGGAAAGGGGATAAAGGATCGCACTGTCTTATTCCTCGCGAAGGTGAGAATGGTTCAGAGGGGGCCCCATTGACTAATATCGAGAATCTCGCAGATTTGATGAGGGCCAGAACCCAGTTAACCCAATGCCTGTTGAAACCAAAAGCATCCAAAATTGCTTCGAGGTATTTCCAGCTCACCTTGTCATAAGCTTTTGATAAATCCAGTTGCATTAGCATCCCTGCTTTTTTCCTCGTATGGAGAGTGTGGATCATCTCTTGAGCAAGGATAATGTTGTCTAATATCTGCCTTCCCTCTACATAACCCGATTGCTCTTCCGAGGTGATCCCCGGGAGAATGGGCTTTAGCCTATTGGCAATAAATTTTGATATTATTTTATAGATAACATTACAGAGAGCAATAGGTCTGAACTTTTCAGGTGTATTAGCTTCCTCTACCTTTGGAATTAGCGCTATGAAGGTCGAATTAATGGATTTGAGAATGGTTCCAGAACGCCTGGAGTCCTCTACAACCTCCCAAATATCCTGCTTCACAATGTTCCAGCAAGCCTTGTAAAAATTGATTGTGAACCTATTCGACCCAGGGGCTTTATCGTTTGGCATGCTTCTTACAGCTTCCTCTACCTCTTCCAATGTGATTTCCCTATTAAGGGCCCAGTTTTGCTCAGAGGTTATAGCTTTAGGAATGGCTTTTAGAAGTTCCCTAATGGCTTCTCCTCTGTTTGACTGCGGTTCCTGTGCTATGGATCTGAAGTGAGCTGTGAGCAACTCTGATATGTCATGGTGGTTCTTAACTGACTCCCCATTTTCATTTCTCATCTCAAGAATTTTGTTTGAACTTCTGTAATCTAGAGCAGATCTGTGAAAAAATTTAGTATTCTGCTCTCCCTCCTTTAGCCACTGAATCCTTGATTTTTGCCTCCATAAGATTTCTTCATGCCGACATCGACTGTGCCACTGTTGAGTTAGAGTCTTTTCCTGTTCGATGGATTCCTCACTGCTTTGTCCAGCTGCCCATTCTCTGTGAATTTGTTCCAACTTATTTTCTATAGAGGTTTTTTCCTTGAAAATGTCCCCAAAAACTGTTCTATTCCACTCTTTTATCTTATCCTTAGTAAGTCTTAATTTCTTCTGCAAATTGAACATTTTAGAGCCTTCACCCTCCATAGGTTCTGACCACCATTTTTCAACCATCTGAAGGAAGCTGGGATGATCCAACCAAAATTTTTCAAATCTAAAGGGTTTATTCCTTGGTGTGCCATGAACATCTGCTATGAGCGATATTGGCCAGTGGTCCGAACCTCCACTGGGAAGGATATCTGACTCTACAAGGATACCATCCATTATGATGCTCTCGGAAACCAAAAATCTGTCCAAGCGAGAGGCTATCATTCTATTTCCCCCTCTTCTATTGTTCCAAGTGAAATTGCCACTCTTGGTGTGAATGTCAACCAATTTAGCATTCTCAATGAAACTAATGAAAGACTCCGCATCCCTATTGAGTTTCCTAAGACCCCCTTTCTTCTCTAGAAGGGTTTTTATCATATTGAAGTCACCCCCCATGATACATTTGGACATTGGGTGCCTGCTAATAAGCCTATTTAAAGAATTCAGGAAACTGATTTTATCCTCTATCTTCTGAGGTCCATATACATTTACACATAAAAAAGATTCAGAATTACCTGTGGGTTGAGCTTCCACAGCAATGAAGTGCTTGTTCGCTTCTGCAGATAGTATTTGAAGTTCTCTTGTGTCCCATAGGGTTGCCAGTCCTCCTTCTCTGCCCTGACTTTCAACTTCTAGAAAATTTATGTGCCTTCCTATCTTCTTGGTTAACCTTGTCATGTTGGATCCATTGCATTTTGTTTCTTGTAAGAACATGATTTCCGGTCTATATTTCTGGAATTTGCGTTTCAGCATTCTGTGCTTTGCTTGGCTGTTTAGCCCTCTTCCATTCCAAGAAATGATCTTCATGATAAAATTAAGGGGTTATTGAAAGGACGGGAAGGCGCTAAGAGCCTTCATTTTCCCTGAGTTGATCATTATCATTCCTAGCTCCTGCAGAGCTTCATTGCTTGTCTTTCGGCCCCTTTTCTTCTTTTGCCGTGAGCTTGATGAGTTCCAAAGAAGACTCTTCGGGTGGAGACTATTACCTCTTGCGATGCCTAGCTTTCTATGTTGTCTTTCTAGAGCTGCTTTCTGCCTTGCTGTAAACAGATCACTGATTTTTTTGATTTCTTCTTCTGGTACCGTTTCTATACCTTGATTTTTCCAATTCTCCACTATGGCAGGTAGATTCATCCCTTCCCGGGCTAAAACTTCCTCCAACTCAATGTCCTCGCTCCCTCCATCACTGGTCAACATGTCTGTGTCCTCCTCCGGCTCTTCTGGTTGCTCCCCCATTTGGACTTCGTTGTTGTTGTTGTTCTCTTCCTCTTCTTTCCTGGTTCGTTCCTCCTTGTCTCTTGGCTCCTTAACTGCTGCTTTGGTTTTCTGTAACTCCTCTGAGTCTGTCTCCAGATCCAAGAGCTCAAAAGTGTTGCTGTTGTTGTTTCTTTCTATTCCTGTTCTATGTGCCCTTCTTCTGTTGGCTCTCTGCCTTGACTTCGGGGTTATAAAGTTATCTTTGCCTTTGTTTGCTGGTTCTGTTTTAATGTCCTCCTCCTTCTTGTTCATAGGGCATTCCCTTATTAGATGTCTGTGTTCATGACATTTCCGGCAGCGAAACAGGATCTGCTCATAGTCTATTGCCTGAAAATAATCCTCATCCCTATATTCGAGCCATAATCCCTCGTACAGTGCCCCTGATACATCCACTTCCACGCATATCCTTGCGTAGGAAGTGTATTTCTTCTGCAATGTTGCCTCTGAGGCTTTAACAAAAGTCCCCAACTGGTCTCCAATCTGCTTTAGAGCATTCAAACCCCAATAGTCTATCGGGAGAGAAAACAAGCGGATCCACACTGGAACCTGAGTGAAGGATTCCTTCTCCGGAACAAAGTTCGGTTTCCATGGTCGTATGTATAAACCAGCTGAGGCCATGAAATACGGGCCTCCATCGAAAATCCTGTCCTTGTCTTCCAGGTTAGTGAACACAACTGTAAAGAAACCTTTGGCTCCCAAATGCAGTTTGACATCTCCTCTGGGCTTCCAATGTTGTCTGATCCACTGACACAAGGCTCTTTCAGTTGGCCACATTCCCATGAACTTGCAAATGACTGCATGTTCTGTCATGTGCTCTCTATAGGCTTGTATTTCTGGATCCGTTATTACAACTCTAAGACTGTCAGCTTTCCTTGGTTTACAAATACCGTTTGCTGTTGAGTCTTTGTTGGGGTTCGAGCTTGTGTCCCCTTCCTTCTCTTTTTTCCCCCGCCTGCTGTCTATGGGCTCCCCATTTGCTCCTTGTTGTTTTTCCTTGTTTTCTGTCAGATTTTGTCCTGAAGCATTTCTATCTTCATTATCTTCCAGACCCTCATCTTCTTTGCCTTGGTTTATTGTATTACTGCTTGGTTCATTGTCTTCCACCTGATTTTTCTCCTTGTTTTTCCCGCCGCTCTGCTTGAGCCTGTCATTCCCGGGGATTCTGACTCCCTCCTTTGCTTGTTGTCTCTGTTTCTGCATGATTATTTGTTTATATGTGGGGGTCCCAATGGACCCCTCTGCACCCATCTGGAAAGTCAGCCTTTGTCCCCTTCTTAACAGTGCTGCTATCCGTGATCTGTTCACTTCCAGCTTTGAAACTGTAGCAGTTACTCAGAAACCCTCGTTTCTGCCATGGTCTCCTCTCGGGTGTTTTTTTAAAAAAGAAAAATGGATTTCAAAACAACTAAAACGAATATTTTATTCACTTTGGTTCGAATAAAAAAATAAATTCAAAAATACTTAAATGAAGAGATCCTTTCACTTTTCTTATCAAAACAATGAAATAAAAACAAGAATATACTTTCAGTTTCACCAAAGCAAACAATTGTAATCTATGTTTGACAATGGAGAAAAAATAATTTTCAAAGAACAAATATGATCTAATACTAATGAAAAAACTTCACAAATATGAATCGAAATCAACTTGAAAATGGTTTCTTGATCATTGTGAAACTCTTAAATGGAGACAATCAATCTCACAAAGACAAGCCAAGCGATGAGTGAAGGGTAACCTAGACCTAGAAACCCTAGAAGACAATCTAACTTCAATCACATGCCAACAGAAGCAAAGAGACAATTGTAACAATTAAAGGACAAAAATCAAGGCAAACATAATGAGATCACACTGACAAAACACTCACAGAGGTTGAGACACACTGAAAATGAGAAGAAACTCTAAAGTTTTCTAGCCTCTGGGATCAACACACATGTGAAAGGTAAAGTGGCACAGAAAGGCAAAGAAACACGACTGTTAATTCAAAATGGGCGCTTGAAGCGCTTCTATAAAAACAAAAAACATGTTGATCAAGGAAAAGAAGGATTTTTTTTTTTTTTTTTTAAATCAGACCAGACTCAACACTCTCAAGCAAAAACCAATGACTGTATAAACCTACAATGATGCACACAAGTTGAGAAATCGACGGTTGGTCAAACTAATCAGAGGATCATATAGAAGAAAGTAATGGAAAGGTTATAGCTTCCTTAGCGGAGTCACTATTTTGTTGTGTAGGTAAATAATCTTTGTGGACATAGACGATCCCTCTTGTCCAATAAGTGGGTCTAGCAACAAACGAGACAATTTACAAGACACTTTCCTACATTATAAATGAAATAAAAGAAGAGGAAGGAGATATACCTCGCTCTGATGCTATAATGCACTCCTTTATTGAAGATCTTGATCACTTGCTCCTCAGGCTTAGTCCTTTCTGCTCACAGTGTTTGAATACCTTCACAAGAGGCCAGGAACACAACAAAGCATAAAAGTGTAACAAGCATAATCCAATGCAATCCACTTAATAGAGCAAGGAGCATTAAGATAAATGAAGCATTGACATAAGAATTTATGGCAAGTGCACCAATAGTTGTATATATTAATAAACAAAATAGGAATCATACAACCTAGGACTTTATGTTAGTATCCCTCCTTGAGCGAATATCCAAGTCCAAGCTCAAGCTCTCCAAGCACTCCTTGTCCAAGTCAAAGTGAATAGCATGTAGGCACTATCTCAGCATAAGAGTGCAAATAATCAGAGACCAACCATTTTGGAATGGAGGAGGATGAATTTATAGGTAGGGAGATGGAGTTAAAATCTCACCAAAAGATAGGGGAAGGTCCTCATCTCAATGAGGAAGATCATAGGGATAATATCAAAGGGTAATATTGGGAGAATTCGACCACATCCACAATGAACATCATCCAGCTCATCGTTCTGGAAGCCTCTAGATCACAAAGCTTCTCGTCCACTTTCGGAAAACTTGCCTTTTAGGGTTCAGCGTGAGTATCCAGTCAAAATGCATGCTGGTAGCGTGACTCTCATATGTTGCAACCTTCCATTAGCACGAGGGGGTTGTGTCACAGTCGCACTGACCCATAAATTAGGGTTTTGAGCTCATTTTCTTAGGACGGGCTCAATGAAACTTTTCATTAGTTATTCAGGGAGGATCTGGGCTATATATTAGGATGGGTACACTACATAGTTCTCAAGTTTTGGCACTCCAAGGTATGACATGGGGAAGTGCAGGAGGTGTGACAAAATATTGTGTAAAAATTCCACATAGTAGTTTTTAGATTCGATTAATGGTTGAAGAATTATGGCTAGTCAATGTTGGTCAATATGGGTGTGCACGGTTTTTCTGGGCATGGCTCATAGAGTGTTCCACTATTTTTGACCAACATCATCCCCAAAGTGATCTATTCAATGAGAGGAACAAAACCTATGCTTAAGAAGAAAATTATCTTCTGTGGTTTGGAAGACCCTTAATTTTGACCATGTTTCAAGGGTTTGATCATGATGATGTAGCCAAAACTAAACTTTTTTCAGCAGGCAAAATTTTGAGGTGATATTATGTGGCATGATGAGAAAAATAGTGTATAATGCATGGGAAAAGGAGATGACACTTAGGCTAGAAAAACCCAAGGTCGAATTTCATTACTATCTATCGAAAAAGTGAAAAAGTCAACAAAAACTAGTTGTTGTAAACTAGCCATCAAGAAATTAAAGTAAACAGGGACATTGGAGTTTCAAGGACTAAATTTTAGAAAATAGCTATTAAATGTCGAAAACTATCCAAGTTGAATTGCAATGGACAAATGGAATTAAACAATGTGTAAGTCGAATTGTTGGAGAACGTTCCAAGGGGGGTGTTGGAAAGGAAAAATATACTATTTTGACCGAAAACCACAATGGGCCACCTTCATAGGGATAATTGTTAAGTTGACCCCCTTTAGGGATTAAATGAATTTTATTCTTCCTTCTTCTTGCTATGCCATCTGTTTTGGCACCTTCCTTTAGTATGTTGTAGCTTTCACTTGAACCCTTATCATGACCATCAATAGCCATATATCTCCTTTATGAGCTTCACCATGCTCAATTGTGAGTTGCAAACAAGCCCCTATGGTAACAAGTATGTTTAACCATGCTACAAGACACCTCACCAAGCTTCTCCTCAACTTGGTTTTTTGGTATCACTGGTTATGTCTTCTAGAACCTTGTGAGATTCCTCTACTCTTCTAAGCCTCTGCACTCTTCTCATTCCCTCTGGACAACTCTACCCAAATTCACAACTATGGAGATATCTCAATAAATTCTACCCAACCTCAACTGGAATTTGTTCTACTCTCTCTACTGCAAGGGCTACCACATTCCTTTCCCCCTCTACTACTACATACACATTAATTACTTGCAAAACAACATGAGACCAATTACTTGTATGACCTTACTATATATGCACTTCCAATTTCTTTCTTCACACTACTACAAGATTCTCTTACTATCAGTCTTTTTTGACTTCCTTTTGAAAATTCTCCCCAACTCTACTCTTGGCTGGAATTGTATCCTCTCCCTTGTATCATATCCTCTGTGTTATCTTTTCCTCAAACCTTAATAGCTTTATGCTTTCACCTACCAAGGCACATTCATATTAATTATTAAATAGAATAAACACATTACCTCTATGCTTCCCTCAAAGATTTTGTGCTTGTATGCTCCCCTTCAATATTTCAAGCATTCTACGATTCTTAACCTCCCACATTGGTCCTCTTTAAATGATCTCAAAATTTTCTTTTACTTTTCCCTAATCTCTTTTTGTTCCTTAAAGAGTGTCATTACGCTTTGGTTTCTCTTTGCTATAAACTCTTTCTTTGATTTCTTCCCTTGATATCTTTCTCATTTTTAATCCTCCATGTTCCATTTAATCTAATAATGGTTGATAGGGGAAAATGGCTTTGCCTCATCCTTCGACCCTATCTCCTTTATTCACCCATATTTACAATGATGCCCATGCTTATTTCTTCGTCCCAACCAAGTTTTATGGCTATGTTTCACTTCATTCATTAGTTAATAGTTGCTTTCCTATTTTTAACAAATGACTCGTCTTGTTAGGAGAATTTTAGTCTCACTCATTTCCTTTGTAATGTGCCTGCCACAAAACTACAGTCCAATAGATGTTAGCCTGACATCATCTCAGGCCTTAGTCTCTAGCTGGTTCTATCTGTGGTTCCCTTACCCAATAGTGAGATCTCGGGTCCCCACCTCCTTGTTGACCATGATCTCCATATCAAAAATTTCCTCCATGGTCTAAATACTAGTACAAACTTCTTTTGATGGGAATTTCCTCATCCATCAGGCCCATCAATAGAAAAATTGACCCATCATACCTCAGTTAACGCTCACCCTAAGTCAGAACACCTTTTGGTCGCTCAATGGATGATAGAAATAGATGGATGACAAGAGCTAATTAATAGGACTACCAATACTCTTTAGTTTCGACATTTCAAAAGGCTCTCCCACACCAAAGTTCAACTTCTCCAACCCCTGATGGATGTTAGGGGGAACTTCTACATAGGCTTTTCACTAAGTATCTTCCCTGTATTGTTCTCATTCTTGTCAAAAAATGAACATTGGCTTGCCCATGCTATTACGATTTCCCCTCTTCACAGGATATATACACAGGACTTCAACACTCCTTTTTCCATGAACTCATTGTCACCTCAATGGATCATTGCTGATCCTCATAATGATCAACAATGGATTCTTCCCTCTTTTGCTTACTTTGGTCCTTCACAACTTTGGACCTGCAACAAGCTCATAGGATTAACACACATATTTATGCTTGTTAGTGGGTTTTGACTGTCTACACCCGCGGTCCTAAACTCTCCCCAACACTAAGATAATGAATTTCACAGTCACAACATTCACAAGGTACAATTTATCAGTTTCAACGCACAAAGATGAAACACAACTAGAGGATAACATCATACAATTTCCATTAACACAAATATTTGTACAAATTTGGCTTGATTACATAGTAATTGGCTCACTCCCTCTCTCAGACCTCTCTTCGTCCTTAGCCACTCTCAACTATGTCTATTCTCTATCTCCATCATTTTCCTATTCCTTAACTAAATAAGATATACATTACATTTTGGGGGCTATTCTATAACTGTCTCTCTTCTGGAAATCACAAAATATCTCATCTTGATTTTTTGGCTCTTTTACAATGTTCCACATGGCAAAGAATGCCAACTCATCAAACTTATCTAACAACCATGATTCCTTCTAGAACTATGACACTTGAATTTACATGAAATTTCCTAATTTATACAAAATTTATACTAAGGAAGTTCACTCCAATTTGGAAATTTGAAGACTCCTTAGATATATGAAAAAATGATGGACTTGCGGTTTACACCCCTGCATCATTAGTAAACTTGACATGACTTAGAACTTCCAATGTTGGAATAAGGAAACTGAATTTAAAAATTACACATTCTTCTTCATATAGAAGTTAAATGTGAGATTTATTTTTAATAAGTTAAGATGTCTAAACAATTTAGTGAAAAATGTATAAAAGGAACTCACATATGTCTAATAATTGACAAGTAACTAGGGAGTTAGTGGCTAATGAGCCTAGAAGTGTAGTTGAGTCTTCACAATTTTAAAAAAATTTAGGGATAAAAGTTTCTTCCTTGCATTTCCTTTTCATGAAGTTACCCATGGAAAATATGTGTTATACTTTCATCTTAATATTTATGTCTAACGCTAACTCTATGAACCGTCATGCCAATATGTTGAAAATAGTAAGGTTGTATTATAACCTTTAACTTAATAATGGATGGGTGGGAGTTTATTATAACGAGTTTAAGTTTATTTTTTAATATTTTTATATTGTATTAAGATATTTAATTAATATTGAAAAATAATAAATTAGAAAGAAGAGAAGAGAGGAGAATGCTCTGCGGGCTTTTATAGGGCTTTAATTATCATATGTTCAGTGTGTTTCGATGGAATTGTTAGGGGGCGAGGGGGGGGGGGGTGCTTAGAGGCCCCCTCCTTCCGAGAAATAGTCATAGGAAAAGGAAAGGAGCCCGAGTCCTCTTTCTTCACAAAGCTCACCATATATAACGCCTATAATGTCTTGAAGAAGTTAGCTGCTAGTCGCCCTAGAGAGGGAGGGGTGGGAAAACGTTCTGACCAAAAGACCGACTCGTAGTAGGAAAATGTAGGTGGGAAAGCACAGGCTCAAAAATAATTGAACAATCATTGCAATCCAAAAATTAAGAAAATCCAAGTTTTGGAGATATAGGACGCAAAGGTAGCGATATACCGGGATTTAATGCAAAAACATGCAATTGTTTGCAAATTTATGGGCATTTGGCCCTTAGAGAAGACCTTAAACTAGTGGATACAAACTAAGTGGTGCCCTAAGGGGAGATTAGGCTTAAACTAGGTTGTAAAGGATTCTTCACAGTAATATTTGATCTCCTATAGGACTGAAATCACATTTTTGAGGCAGGCCCATACTTCCTTAATTCAGAAGGACTCTACATGCATTATTGCAAATAGAATTTCACACCAGAAATATAGGATTTCACATGGTTTCCTATTTGGGTAAGGCTATACTTCATGCCCATGAACTATTGGTCACCATCTGTTCTCAAAGGCATTGGAGATGAAATATGAGAGTACCCAAAAATTTATGAGGGCACAAGAGCAGGTCACTATGTCTCATATTATCACATCTGCATCTACCTAGATGTTTCGGGCACACTTGCAGAGGCAATCAAGTTAGTTTTCAAGGATGAGGTGTGGCTCCAAAATATAGTCTATGAAAACATACCCTTCAGGTTTAGGAAGTGTCACAAACATGGGAACCTCTTTAGAGACAACCCCCAGAATGCCTCCAAAAATGCCAACTCGCAAGCTCAGAAAAAAGAATGATGAACAGGGTTTCACAAGAGTAACCATTAGAAACAGGAACAACAAAAGAACTCAAGGAAAACAAGGCCAATCATCCCAGTCCAGTAGAAATAAATTCAAAGCCACGGGAGAGGATCAGGAGGAACAAAACATAGAAGAAATCACAGTGGAGGAAGGCGATATAATGAATCAATAACCCATCCACCAAGATCAAAACCAAGAAGGCACTCCTAACCTGAGTCTCAATGAGAACATATAGCAGTTAGAGGATGTAGACATGGACCAGGAAAACAATGATGATTTAGAAGAGGAATAGGTAATAGAATAGTCTCTAGGAGGAGTGGATCGTAATACGATACCAGAAGTATGGGAAAAGTGTGGCCGAGATGCCATCCTAGAGGAATACATGCAAAAAATAGAGGGAGCATACCTAATCCAAGAGGAGCTAAAGAAAACCACAATGAAGAGGCTACATGGAGATCGAAACACTAAAGGTATAATGTCCAACATTCCAGCCAACCAATACAACCCAAAATGACTAGGTAGGAAACAAGGAAAGAAAACAACATGTCAACTCCTATAAGAACTTGGTGCAAAATTGATCAACGAGGGAAACATAAGAGCCCTCACCCTAACTCCAAATATTTCTCAATGAATTTCATCTCATGGAACATTAGAGGCCTAAATGTCCCTACGAAAAAAATACTTCTAAAACAAAGGATAATGACAAACAAGTTGGAAATAATGCTCCTTCAATAAGCCAAACTAGCTATGGAAGACCTACCAATCATTCAAAAATAGTGTTGCAGAAGATACAACTATATAGCCAATGCAACATGACATATGACAAGAGGGAAGTTGATTCTCTGGTAGGACTCTCTTTTTGATCTCATTTCCTCAATAGCCACCAGGAGCTCAATAACAACATTCCTGATAGTCATAGGAACTTCTGAAATAATATGTGTTACCAAGATCTATGGACCACACAGAGTAGAGGAAAGAATCTAGATGTTGAACTCCTTAAAGAGAATCACCAATGAGCTACCACACCCCCAAAAAATCATAGGGGATATTTTAATATGATCCTCAACCTTTCAGAGAAAAAAGGAGGACTTAGGAGATTGGACAGGGATATAAAGGATTTTCAAGAAGCCATAGACTTGATGAGACTAGTGGATATGCATACTGTAAATGGAATCCACACTTGGAATAATAGATGTCGGGTGGGGGGGTGGGGGGGGGGGGGGGGGGGGGGTGTTAAACAAATAACTTCTTGGCTAGATAGATTTATCATCTCATAATACATCTTCCTTGCCTGTCTAGAAACCGAAAGTCAAATTCTCCCCCAATCGTGATCCAAATTTAAACAAGAATGCAACAAATTACAGATATAACCATAAATACAAATATGCATCAGGAATAACACTTCATTCCATTAATATCAAATAATAAAGTATGCTTACAAATAGAATGGAAATGAGACTAGCTTGGGCGATGGTAGCTTATCTTTGAGAAGAGATGTGGTGGCTACATGCCTCTAAACTCAGTTACAATGAGGCAAAAGGGCCTTTTCATTATTGAAAAATGAGAGAAAACCCTAAACAACCAAAACTTTAACGTGAGGAGATGTAACACCAAGAGTTTATTGGCCCCGTTGGGGTTAGTTGGGCAACCAACTTCCTGGGGTCATAACTTGGTCATATTATTTGAATTTGACACGCATGATACCTCATTGGAAAGATCTCTCTGAGGACTACAACTGAAAACATTATTGCAATGAAATCACCCAGATGAATATTGCCAAAAAAAAGGTTGTTTAGGGCCTCAAAACGGCTCTGGAAGCTCAAGACCCAAAAAATTGCCAAAAATAGTAAACTGTGCTACAATTAAGGAAACTGAAAAAAGTTGATGGAACAATGGTGGGGGTCCAGTGGAATAGGTAGGTGGCCACCAATATCCACCTAGATAATTCCTCCCCCCTTAGGAAGAAATGGTCTCCATTGCGTTGAGTTCCTCCATGAGATGATGAAACTTCTGCTGAACTTGGTCCCTAATGAGCAATTTTCCTTTGTGCAGGAGTTAGATAGCTTTGCCAACTCAATACAGTTGGATCTTCTGTTGGTAAGTGTTCTTTATATGTGTGTCCATGATCCAATCAGTTGCATCTTATTCCATGCAGTCTGGATTTAACTTTGTTGGTGTGAGCTATTCTGCAATGTCAGGTGTGTCCGATAATGGTGGAAAGTATGATCGAAGGTGATCCACATTGAACACTAGGTGCAGGCCAAGTAATGGGTGACTATTGAGCTCGAAATAATTATCTACGACATCCTTGGTGATGGTGTATGGCCCATATCAAAGTGGTTGAATCTTGCGGTGGGGCCCAGGGAGGCGCTCCTTCTGCAAATGTAGCCAAACTTTGTTGCCCACCTGGAACTTATGTGGCACCCATGCTGATCATGCCACTACTTGTACTTACCATTGGCTTTGTCAAATATGTCATGGAATTGCGAGTGGATGTGTTGAATGTGCTCAATGAAGCTATTTTCCTTGTCGGCTTCGGACTCGACATGAGCCAAATATGCCTGAGTCGTTGCAAATGGTCTGGCGAAATCAATGGGACATAGTGGTTGGAATCCTAATCCCACCTAAAAAGGGTTGTGGCTAGTCGAGCTATGGAGAGCCTAGTTGTAGCTGTGCTAGACATAGGGGAGGCTGTCATTCCATTTGCGTGGATGATTTGAGTTGTACATTCACAAAATTTGTACGATCATCGTATTGACGACCTCTGCCTAGCCATTAGTTTGGGGATGGAAATCTGTTGACTTAGTGAGCTTGGTGTGCAGCATTGACTAGAGACTGGAACAAAATGACGATATGAGAGGATAAACTTTTGGATTCCAAAATGTGCCCACACTCATTCAAAGAAGAGTTTAGCAGTGGCTTCTGATGTGATATTCTTCTTATAGGCCGCCATAATGGCCATCATCAAGAATCTGTCGACGACCATAAAAATACAGTCATTGCCATGCTTAGTAGAAGGAAGGCATGACATGTAATCCATGGAGATGGATTCCCAAAGTTGACTAGGGGTAGGTAGCGGGAGTATAAAGACCCTGCTTCTTGATGGTTGGTTTGTTAATGGCATAGGCAGTCTAGGATCTGATGTACTTCCCGACATCTTGTCGAAGGTTCGGCCAATAGTAATACTTCTGTAGTACTGTGATCATTTTCTCAACCCCGAAATGCCCAACAACTCGACTATAGTGCGCTTCCCAAATCATCTTGGCATGCTCGCTTGAAGGAAAACAAAGGTGTCCCAGGTGGCATAATAGATCATCCTGGAGGTGAAAATATGGAACTTTTTGACCCTCCAAGAGCATATGGTATGTGTGGCCAAATTCTGGGTCACTTTTGTAGGGAAGTGGTTAATCAGAAATATCGTACCCACAAGAGTTGAGCAAGGTGGTTAACGCCATGATCAGTGGTCGACTGAGGCCGTCTGCAACATTATTTGTGCTACCCTTCTTGTACTTGATATTCAAATGGAACTATTGCAGGTATGTGGGCCACTTTTGATGGTGATCATTCTGCAGCTTCCCTTGTGTCTGTATGAACTGTAAGGGTCGGTGGCCTATGTGGATGACCATTTCCTTCCCCAAAATATAATGCTTCCATTGCCGGCAGGCCTGCATAATGGAATACATATCTTTGTCATAAGTGGGATACTTCCAGAATGTGCCTAAAAGTGTCTCACTGTGGTATGCCATTGGATGCCCCTTTTGAGTAAGGACTGCCCCAATAGCATAGTCAGAGGCATTTGTCTCGATCTCAAATGGTTGTTGCAAGTCTAGTAATGTGAGCACTGGTGCAGAGTAGAGGCAATGTTTCAACTCTGTGAATGACTTCAGTTGAGATTCAGACCAAAAGAATTTTGCTTTCACTCCTCCTTTGGTGACTTGACTCAAGGGCTAAATGATATGAGAGAACCCCAAAAATAACCTATGGTAGAAATTGGCAAGACCCAGAAAGTTGCGGGGCTCTGTCAAAGTGGTTGGGGCTGGCCAATCCCGAATGACTTGGATCTTGGCTAGATATGCATGCACCTCATTTATCAGTAATGTATCCTAGATACCAAACTTGGTTCATGCCAAAAGTGCATTTCTCCAAATTGACACACATCTTGTGTTGCCGCAATGTTTGGAGAACCTGTCAGATGTGGTGGAGGAGCTATTACCAACTCTAGATAAAGATTAGGATGTCATCCAAGTATACCAAAACAAATGAGTTGGTGAATGGTCTTAAAATGTCATCCATCAACCTCATGAAGGTTGCAGGAGCATTCGTCAACCCGAAAGGCATAACCAACCATTCAAAAAGGCCCTCCTTAGATTTGAAGGTAGTCTTCGACACATCAAAGGGTTCGATTGGTACCTAGTGATATCCAGACTTCAAGTC
Source organism: Pinus tabuliformis (assembly GCA_031772625.1). NCBI lineage: Eukaryota > Viridiplantae > Streptophyta > Pinopsida > Pinales > Pinaceae > Pinus > Pinus tabuliformis. The sequence goes on from CM062806.1 coordinate 156,334,793, forward strand.
GATCTTGTTGAAATATTTTTCCCCCTTGAGTTGGTCCAAAAGGTCATCAATCTGTGGGATTGGATACCTATTTCGGATAGTGATCTTGTTCAGTGCCCAATAGTCAATACATAGTCCCCAAGTCGCATCCTTCTTTTGTGCCAACACAATCAGACTCCCACGGGGTGATGAACTTGGCCGAATGTGACCTTTCTATAGCAGCTCCTGAATTTACCTCTTGAATTCATTGTTCTCCAGAATAGAGCATCGTGAGATTAGTCCATTGGGTAACGATGCACCTGGGGTTAGGTCGATGGAGTGCTTGACTTGACAGTGCAGAGGTACCCTTGCAGGGGAGGTGAAGATGTCCTCGTAGTCCTCCACGACTTTTTCCATCTCATTTTGTCATGCGGAGGGGCCCTGTCTGGAGTTCATGGATAACATCTTCTTCTTTCCTTGAGGGTGTATCATCAGGAAAAAAAAATTACTGGTTTTTGAAATGAGCTTATAGCATTATTTTGCAGTAACCAAAGAGATGGAGGTAGGCAGTACTACCTCCAGTATCCTGTAAAAATTATTTCTCAATGTAATGATAACAGCATGAGGCCTTGACTCATACATAGCATGTCACTTCCGCAAGTATGGTTGGCCTAATAATACATCACAAACATCAAGGGGAGCAACGTCACATAATACCTCATCTGTGGAGGGCTTGATGATGTATGGAAGGCGACATTGTTGGCTCACACACAGATCCCATCCTTCATACGATGGTGTACGGTTGTGGGCGTGCTATGGTTGGTAAGCCCAGCCGCTTCACAACCTCTACTGTAGTGAGGTTCTTTTGGCTTTCTCTGTGACTTCTTGGCTCGAAACTCACTTGTGTTGTGGGTGGAGTTCTTATGGAACTCACACCACTTTCTTGTGTCCTTCTTCGGCTTCACAGTGTTGTCCTTTGCTTGTTGCCTTTGTCGGTTGTCCTGGGTTGTCCTGCCCTGGATTTTTACTTTATTCTATGATTTCGGGACACCTTTCCCTTGCTTGAGATTCACAGATCCAAAGTCCCTCTTTTTCTATTTAAACTTCTGCTCAATCTTGATGACATATCAGTATGTTGTGCCGAGCGAGGATATGTCCAGAAACTCCATCTCATCCTGGATGTATTTATGTAGGCAGCCACAATACTTGAGTACCAAATGTTTCTCAGAATCCTTGATACCCAACTTCGTGCAAAGGGTATGAAAAACATTGGTAAAATATGGCACATCTTGGTCCCTTCCCTATCGCAGAATGGTCCACTTTATGTATTTGTCCTCGTAGCTCCCGACAGGGTAGTATTGCTCCTTGATGGCATCCTAGAATGAATTCCAAGTGGAAGCGACTTAAAACGTGGAGGTTGTACTTTCATCCTTCTGCTCACAATAGGTTTCCCGCCAGTCCTTGATGTGGGGGGCAGCTTTGAGAAGAGAAAATGTAATCTTTTCCCGGCTAGAAAAATCATGAACACAAAAATATCCTTCTAGAAGATTCATCCATTTATTTGTGGCACTTGCATCTATTCGGCCCTCAAATATGGGAATTTCAAAGATTACTTGTACATTAAAAGGTGTGGAGCCTCCAGAGTGGCTGTTGGATGTGGATTCGGTGTTGGTGGGAAACCGTTGAAGGATCTGGGAAAAGTTATCCATCATCACGTTCCTTTATTTCTCAAGGGCCTCCTTGAGCAATATTATGACAGGGTCTCCTGCTCCCTCATCTTTCTTTTCTTCCCCCATGGGAGGTCGTCAGGATTTACCTGGCTGGTCTTGCAAAGGTTCGCTCATTTTGAGCCCTAACTCCTTATATCCTAACCTTGCTGGGGACATGCAAAGAAAAATAGAGAAAGAAAAGACCACTCTAATACCATTGATATGAATTTAAATAGGAATGAAAAAAATTACAGATATAACCATAAATACAGAGGTGCAGCAGGAATAACACTTCCTTTCATTAATATCAAATAATGAAATATGCTTACAAACATAATGGAAATGAGACTAGCTTAGGCAATGGTAGCTTATCTCTAAGAAGAGATGTGGTGGCTACATGCCTCTGAACTTAGTTACAATGAGGCTCAAGGGTATTTTTATTATTGAACAATAATATAAAGCCCTAAACAACCAAAACCCTAACCCGAGGAGATGTAACACCAAGGGTTTATGGGCCCTGTTGGGGTTAGTTGGGCAACCAACTTCCTGGGGTCGTAACTTGGTCATATTATATCCTTTTGACGTGCATGATACCTCGTTGGAAATATCTCTCTGAGGAATACAACTGAAGGCATGATTTCAATGATATCGCCGAGAGGAATATTTCTAAAAAAATGTTGTTTAGGGCCTCGAAATGGCTCTGGAAGTTCAGGACCCTAAAAACTACCAAAAATAGTAAATTGTGCTACAATTAAGGAAACTAAAAAAATCTGGAAGAACAATGGTGGGTTCCAAGCTGACTAGGCGGGTGGCCACCAATATCCACCTAGATCATTCCTCCCCCCTTAGGAAGCAGTGGTATCCATTGCATTGAGTTCCTCCATGGGATGAGTTAACTTCTACTGGACTTGGTCCCTAGTGAGCCATTTTCCTTGGTGTAGGAGTTGGCCGACTTTGACAAATCGATACAGTTGGATCTTCTACTAGCGAGTGTTCTTTATCTATGTGTCCATGATTCGATAAGTTGTAGATTTTTCCATGCAGTCTGGATTTAACTCTATTGGTGTGAGTTTTTCTGCAATGTCAGATGTGTCCAGTAATGGTGGAAAGTATGGCCGAAGGAGGTCCACATTGAACACTGGCTGCAGGCCAAGGAATGGGGGAGTACTAAGCTTAAAATAATTATCTCCCATAGTGTTGGTGGTGGTGTATGGCCCATATCGAAGTGGATGAATCTTGCGGTGGGGCCCAGTAAGGCACTCCTTTTGCAAATGTAGCCAAACTTTGTCGCCCACATGGAACTTGTGTGGCACCCGATGCTAATCATGCCGCTACTTGTACTTAACATTAGATTTGTCCAATATGTCATGGACTTGTGAGAGAATGTGTTGAATGTGCTCAATGAATATATTTGCCTTGTCGGCTTCAGATTGGACATGAGCCAAATCTGCTTGAGTTGTTGCAAATGGTATGGCCACATTAATGGGACATAGTGGCTAGAATCACAAGCCTACCTAAAAAGGGTTGTGGCCAATCAAGTTGTGGAGAGCTCAGTTATAGCTGCGTTAGACATAGGGGAGGGTCTCATCCCATGTGTTTGGATGCTTTGATGTGTACATACGCACAATGTGTACGATCATCCTATTAACGACCTATGTTTGACCAACTGTTTGGGGATGGAAAGTTGTGGACCTAGTGAGTTTGGTGTCCAGCATTGGCCAGAGACTGGACCAAAATGTACTAAGGAACCTGGTGTCCCAATATGAGATGATAGACTATGGGATCCCAAAGTGTACCCACACTCATTCAAAGAAGAGTTTAGCAGCGGCTTCTGTTGCGATACTCTTCTTGCAAGCTGCCATAATGGCCATCTTCGGAAATCTGTCGACAACCACAAAAACATAGTCATTTCCATGCTTAGTAGAAGGGAGGCTTGACATGTAATCCATGGATATGTATTCCCAAGGTTAAGTAGGGGTAAGCAGTGGAGTATAGAGACCTTACTTCCTGATGGTCAGTTTGGTAATGGCACAAACAGTGTAGGATCTGATGTGCTTCCTGACATCCTGTCGAAGATTTCGCCAATAGAAATACTTCTGCAATATTGCCACCATTTTCTTGACCTCAAAATTCCCAACAACCCAATTGTAGTGTGCTTCCAAAATGATGTTCGCACACTTGCTTGAAGGAACACAAAGGTGTCCCAGGTGGCACAATAGAGCATCTGGGAGGTGAAAATATAGAACTTGCTGACCCTCCAAGAGCGTATGGTATGTGTAGCCAAATTCTGGGTTGCTTTTGTAGAGAAGCGTCCAACCGGAAGTCTCGTGCCCACAAGAGTTGAGCACAGTGGTTAACGCCATGATTGGTGGTTGGCTGAGGTAGTATGCAACATTGTTTGTGCTGCCCTTCTTATACTTGATATTCAAATGGAATTGTTGCAGGCATGTGGACCACTTCTGGTGGTGATTATTCTGCAACTTTCCTTGCATCTGTATGAACTGTAGGGGTCGGTGGTCTATGTGGATGACTGTTTCCTTCCCCAAAATGTAATGCTTCCATTGTTGGTAGGCCTGCACAATGGAATACATCTCTTTGTCATAAGTGGGATAGTTTCGGATTGTGTCTGAAAGTGTCTCACTGTGATATTCCACTAGATGCCCCTTTTGAGTAAGGACTGCCCCAATAGCATAGTGAGAGGCATCTGTCTTGATCTCAAATGGTTATTGCAAGTATGGTAATGTGAGCACTGGTGCAGAGCAAAGACTATGTTTCAACTTTGTGAATGCCTTCTGTTCAGATTCAGACGAAAAGAATTTCGCTTTCACTCCTCCTTTGGTGATTTGACTCAAGGGCCAAGTGATATGAGAGAACCCCAACACGAACCTACGATAGAAATTGGAAAGACCCAGAAAGATGCGAAGTTATGTTAGAGTGGTTGGGGTTGGCCAATCCTGAATGAACTAGATCTTGGCCGGTTCCACATGCACCCCTATTTAATCAATAGTGTATCCCAGATTCTGAACCTAGGTCATGCCAAAAGTGCATTTCTCTAAATTGGCACACAACTTGTATTGCTGCAATGTTTGGAGAACCTAACGGATGTGGTGGTTCTCTTCCAAACTCTGGTTGAAGATCAGGATGTCATCCAAGTATACCACTACAAATGAGTTGGTGAATGGCTGCAAGATGTCATCCATCTGCCTCATGAAGGTTGCAATAGCATTTGTCAACCCGAAAGGCATAACCAACCTTTGAAAAGGCCCTCCTTGGCTTTGAAGGCAGTCTTCCACATATCCGAGGGTTCGATTGGTACCTGGTGATATCTAGAATTAAAGTCAATCTTGCTGAAATATTTTCCCCCTTGAGTTGGTCCAGAAGGTTATCAATCCATGGGATTAGGTACCTATTCTGGATAGTGATCTTGTTCAGTGACCAATAGTCAATACAGAGTCTCCAAGTCCCATCCTTCTTCTGTACCAACACAATTGGGCTCCCACAGGGTGATGAAATTGGCCGAATGTGACCTTTCTACATCATCTCCTGAATTTGCCTCTTGATTTCATTGTTCTCGAGAATGGAGCATTGATAGATTGGTCCATTGGGTAACAACGCACTTGGGGTCAGATCGATGGAGTGCTTGACTTGACAGTGTAGAGACACCCCTGCGGGGGAGGTGAAGATGTCCTCGTACTCCTCCATGACCTTGTTCATCTATTGTTGCCGTGCAAAGGGATCCTATCTCAAGGTCATGGCCACCATCTTCTTCTTTCCTTGAGGGCGTATCATTAGGAAAACAAATTTCCTAGTTTTTGAAATGATCTTACTGCATTGTTTTGCAGTAACTAGAGAGATGGCATTAGGTGGTGCTACCTCTGGTATCATGTACAACTTATTTCCAAATGTAACAATAACAGTGTGAGGCCTTAATTCATACACAACATGTCACTTTCACAAGGTTGGCCTAATAATACATCACAAACATGAAGGGGAGCAACATCACATAATGCCTCATCTGTGAAGGGCTTGATGTTGTATGGAAGGCGACATTGTTGGCTTATGCGCAGATCTCAAACTTGGTGAAGCCACCTGATGGTGTACAGTTGTGGGTGTGATTTGGTCGGTAAGACCAACAGCTTCATGACCTATGCTACAATGAGGTTCTTTTCACTCTTGTTGTTGAGAATGAACTGTAGTGGGGAACCCTTTACCCACATCTTGAAGTGGAAGATACGCTCCTCCTCCTTTGGATCTTCGGGTTCTTCCTTCTAGATATTTGTGGTCGCGACGGTGTTTTTGGGCTCCGTATCAATAATTTGCTTCCCTTTGTCATTCCCCTTGTTGGGTTCTGACTCAAATTCAGAACATGCATCTGATCCTGAAGCCTTCAGCTGCCACCAGTGAGTGCTTGGCCTGACACTCACTTATGTTGTGGGTGGAGCCCTTATGGAACTCACACCACTTTCCTATGCCCTTCTTTAGCTTCGTAGTGTTGTCCTTTGCTTGTAGCCTTGGCAGATTGTCCTGGGCTGTCCTACCTTGGCTTTTTCCTTTGTTCTATGGTTTGGGAGCACCTTTCCCTTGCTTCAGATTCGCGGATCCAAAGTCTCGCTTCTTCTGTTTAAACTTCTGCTCAATATTGAAGGCGTATCAGTACGTCGTGCCGAGCGAGGAGATGTCCAGGAACTCCATGTAGTCCTAGATGTATTTTTGTAGGCAGTCACGGTACTTGAGTTCGAAATGTTTTTCAGAATCCTTGATACGCAACTTTGTGTGAAGGGTATGAAAAAAATTGGTAAAATCTGACATATCTTGGTCTCTTCCCTACCACAACATGGTCCACTTTATATATTTGTACTTGTAGCCCCCGACAGGGTAGTACTACTGCTTGATGGTGTCCCGAAATGAATTCCATGTGGGGATGACTTGAAACAATGAGCTCGTACTTTCATCCCTCTGCTCACAATAGGTTTCTCACTAGTCCTTGACGTGGGGGGCAGCTTTCAGAAGAGCTAAAGTAATCTTTTCCCGGTTGGAAAAATCATGAACAGAAAAATATCCTTCTAGCAGATTCAACCATTTATCTATGGCATTTGCATCTATTTGGCCCTCAAATATGGGAATGTAAAAGTTTACTTTTACCTTAAAAGGTGTGGAGCCTACATAATGGCTATTGGATGTGGATGCGCCACTGGTGGGAAACCGTTGAAGGATCTGAGAAAAGTTATCCATCATCGTGTTCCTTTGTTTCTCGAGGGCCTCCTCGAGAAATATTTTTATAGGATCTCCTACTCCCTCGCCTTTGTTTTCTTCCCCCATGGGAGGTCTTCGGGATTTATGAGGTTGCCTCTGCAAAGTTTTGACTAGTTCGAGCCCTAACTCCTTATATCTCGACCTCGTTGGGGACATGCAAAGAAACATAGAGAAAGAGCAGACCACTCTGATACCACTGATCCGAATTTAAATAGGAATGCAACAAATTACTGATATAACCATAAATACAGAGGTGTAGCAGGAATAATCCTTCCTTTCATTAATATCAAATAATGAAATATGCTTACAAACACAATGGACATGAGACTAGCTCAGGTGATAGTAGCTTATCTCTGAGAAGAGATGTGGTGGCTATATGCCTCTATACTCAGTTACAATGAGGCTCAAGGGCCTTTTTATTATTTAACAATAAGAGAAAAACTTAAACAACCAAAACCCTAACCCGAGGAGATGTAACACCAAGAGTTTATGGGCCCCGTTGGGGTTAGTTGGGCAACCAACTTCTTGGGGTCGTAACTTGGTCATATTATCTCTATTTGACGTGCATGATACCTCGTTGGAAATATCTCTCTGAGGAATACAACTAAAAATATGATTTCCATGAAATATCCCAGAGGAATAATGCCAAAAAAACCTTCTTTAGGGCCTCAAAACGGCTCCAGAAGTTCAGGAGCCGAAAAACTGCCAAAAATAGTAAATTATGCTACAATTAAGGAAACTGAAAAAAGACGACATAACAATGGTGGGGTCCTAAGTGGAATAGGTGGGTGGCCACCAATATCCACTTGGATCAAATCGATATTAGACCATTCGCTTTTAGCCCTTAAATTCACATCTTTATAGCCCCTAGGAATAACCCCTTTAGGTTTAAAAATTTCTTGTTGGATCATCTTGATTTCCTAAACAACTTGAAAGATTGGTGGACCAACTCCCCTCCTCAGATAGGCTCCCAAATTTACCAATTTCAATAGAAAATAAAGCATGTAAAGAACAAGATCAAATAATGAAACAAAGATATCTTAGGAAACATCATTACGACAAAAAGGATTTGGAGAATAGGATGGAGGAGCTTCAAAAAAAAGTCATTCATCAGGCCATCACTGATCATATGAAGGAAGAGGAAAAATACCTGCAAAGGATTTGGGAAGAAAGATCCAAACAGGAAGAAAAGTTATGGCAAAAAAAATCTAAGGTGCAATATCTAAAGTGTGGGGATAGAAACACTAATTTCTTCCATCATTCCATGGTCCAAGATAGGAAGACCAACATAATTCTCAACCTAAAAAAAATTGATGGAGGAATGGCTAGTACTCAAGAGGAGATCTTAGAAGAACTAAGCAACTTCTATGGAAGACTCCTGGAGGAAACCCACATAGACAGATCCCAAGAGATCAGAGAAATTATTAGCAACATTCCCACCATCTTGAATAAGGACCACAACACCATGCTTCTCAAATAGGTCTCCATGCAAGAAGTAGAGGAACGGTAATGGAAATTCCATTGGGGAAAGCCCTAGGGCTCGATGGCTTCACCACCGACTTCTTTAAGGCCTGTTGGTGATGTTGAGAGCCTTCAATGCAACCTTCCTTACTCTTATCCCTAAGGAAGAAGGGGTGGATTCTTTGGATCGATTCTGACCTATAGTCCTCTACAATGTAATCTACAATATCATCTCTAAGGTTCTATCTAATAGAATTAAATAATTGTTACCTCTTCTGACCTCGGCCAATCAATTAGGGTATGTGGAAGGGAGTTAGATTTTAGACATTATCATCCTTTCTCATGAGACCATCTATTTGCTCCAATCTTTGAAGAAGCTCGGGATGCTAATGCAACTTGATATGTCAAAATATTTGGATAAGACAAGTTGGAATTGTATGCAGCAGGTCCTCAAGGCCTTTGGATTCCACAAGGATTGTATTGACTAGATAATGTCCTTGGTCTCAAGAGATTTCTTCTCCATCTTAATGGGACCCCTACCCAACCCTTTGTTCATTCAAGAGGAATTAGATTGGGTGACCGTCTTTCCCCCTTCCTCTTTGTCCTCATGGCAAAGGGTCTAGGGCGGTCCTTACAAGCTTCCCTAAACAACCGTCACCTAATTGTTCTAAAGCTCCATGCCTCTTCCCCTACTTCTACCGACTAGAAATTTGTTGATGACACCCTTCTCATGGGTATCCCAACTGTTGAGGAATTTGAAACCTTCAAATACATCCTAAACCTGTTCCCTGAGGCATCTAGATCCATGATCAACCTCCAAAAATAAATAAATAAATAAAATAAAATAAAATAAAAATAAAATAAAATAAAATAAAAATAAATAAAATAAAATAAAAAATAAAAATAAAAATAAAAATAAAAATAAAAGAATCTTCAATACCCTAGTCCCTATCCAAAGAAACGTCATAAGAATCATAGGTTTCTATAATAACTCTCTGTCCTCGAAATACGTGGGTGTCCTCCTAACAAGCTGTTATCGGGAAATCTAGTGTCTATGCAGAGCTCTAGTCCCACTAAGGCTGGTAGCTACCTTAGAAACAAACAAACTAAAACCACTTTCGTTTTCCTTTATGAGAAATAGATAAGAGGGGAATGAAGGAGACCAACCTTTGTCTTGCGCTTGGTTCCTTGTTTGATTCCTCTCCCTTTTGATAGATCTCTACCACTCGGTTCCTTGTCTACCCAGCTTCAAAGAGCACCTGTAGAATCAAAGCAGCATAACACTATCCAAGAACATAGATCTATTATCATAAGCAATATAGGACCAGATATATATTGACCACACAAATGCATATATCATCAACCATACAAGAATGTGGAGGAAAACTTGAATAGCTTTATTAATAATCAAGAATAGAAAAGAGGATTACAACCAATTGTTTTGACCCAACATCATCCTCTCAGCAAGAAAGCCCTTCTTCACCTCATGAAAAGCTTAGATCACCCAACACTATGATATTAAACCAAGAAACCAGCAGCACTTCCTTACAAGATACAAAATTCCAGCCTCTGGATCTCTGGGATGAGGGATCCATATATAGATGTTTGCAAGGGGGGTGAGTCAGCCTTTGAGATTTGATTAGTGTCCTCTCTCTAATAGTTCTTGATTCCACTTGGAGATTGATGATCTCTTACTCATCCCTGGGCGAATGCAGAGAGGCAAGTGTCACAGGAGAAGTTTCTGGAAGATTCCATGATCCTCCACCTTGCAGATTGACCCTACCATTTTTCCACTCTCGCCCATCGCACCCCATAGAAGGGATTTTCAAGATGCATCACACCTCCTGTGTGTATTTAGGTGAGATGCAGCACACTTTGACCATGGAGCAGGTGAGATGGTCCAGTTTTGACCAGTTCTGAGCATTTTTTCATGGAGAACTTTTGGGAGAAGATGTAATCAGTTGACCTTGTTCTTTTAGAGGTTGGAAGAACACTTTTAGGGACTTAAGAGCCCTTGGTTTATGGACATTTATGATTGGGGTTGCAGTGCCCAAAAATGTCTATAACAGTTGCCCCCCTAAAGCATGAGGTCGTTAATCTGTTGATGTCGGGTGAAATGCTTTATCATGAGGATCTGAAGCTTTTCTTCAAGCTGGAAGGCGACTTGTAATAAGATACAATACAATACATTATCTTCATAATATTTTCATGATCTAGCTGAGGCAGGCATTCCCATTCTCAGCTTTATAAATTCATTTTCATGTACATAAGGCAGACAATCGTCTGAGTGTAGCCTGATGATTCTGGTAGAGCCATCATCCCTTAGGTTGGATGATTATCTGTGCAGTACTGATGCACATTTGATGTCTTTATTTTCCTGAACATATATCGCAGCCCGGATGGATGAAACTAGATCTGGGGTCTTCAATCTCTTTCAATTTCACTCAAAGTACAAGTCGATCCATGTGAGAGATGTTCTGGAGTCGAACATGGAAAGACATCGCCTGATTACCAGCCAATGATGTAAGCTGTTAACAAGTGCGAGAGGAATCACCGATAATGATGACGAACCTCAAGGTACTACAGTACAATTCACGTGGTGTGAATAAGGGACTTGGCATCGAACACCACGCAAAATCTTTCAGTCGAAGGCCATTGATGTAAACCTGTCGCCGGAAGCGAGAAACTTGCCATTGAGGCATGCAAGTTTCAAAGTACTGAAAGGGTTGTTCCTAGATCGACTTCTTGGATAATGAGCTGATGTCGACAAGAAGCGATCCGTCATAGGAGGGCCTTAGTGAATCTCACATCAATGACACGGAACAGAGCAAATTATTTTAATGGATGTGAAAACGATATGGTGATATAAGGTTCAGGGTGGCGATCATGAAAGAATGGAGCGTAAATGTATTGCAGTGGGTTAGACACAGGTGAATTCTCTGAGCGACTTCTCTTGAACATATCAGTGACACTAACATGATGGATCGGTAGCATTAACCCCAAATATGGATGGAGTGATGGAACCATGGTGATGTGACCAGTGAATGGAACAACCCAACCCGACTCGGATGCGGAGTGAAAGTGTCATGTTCAAGAGCGACTTGCTACCAATAAAGTTTTTTCAAGTTTTCTTCCCAATTTTTCCCCAGTCATTGCTGACCAATACCTCTTTATTTTTGTCAAGCTTGAGGAGGATAACATATGCTTGTTCTATAATTTGCCTTTCGGGCAAACCCATCGCTATGTTTTAACGAGCCTAGCGATAGTGAAACTCGTTCTTGTCTGTATGGACAAGTTTGTCACTATTCGGTTTTAACGAGTTTAACGACAAGGATAACTCGGTCCTTTTCAATTTTAGAGAGTCTGAAAAAGGGACGTAAAGAAAACTCCAATAATCCTTTTTCGTCATATAATCCCTTGAGTCCGAAAAAGTATAAAACAATACAAAAGGGATGAATTTTCGGTACTTTTAACGAGCCGAATAAGACAAGTGCTCAATCTTCTTGTGTAATCATCCCTCAAGTCCAAAAAGATTAAAATGTAAAGGAGGGATAGCACTTCTGGTCACTTTAACGAGTTGGAGAGGCCAATTGCTCAGCAATCTTTTTATATTTTACAAGTCAGTTAAAAAGAGCTTAAAGAAGACTCGTTTTTTGAGGAACAAGTGATAAATTTGGGTAGCAGCTAATTCTAGGTAAGGTTTGGAATCTTCCAATCATGGCAGTGTCACAAGGATGGCTAACAGGATCACTCTTCGCAGTTGTTCCTCAAAAGGGGTAAACAATCAAATGGAGGTGAATGATCGGCCAAAACAAAGTGGAGGTGATGATGAGAACACGACTAAGGCTTCAAAGGCTGACGATAATACATTCACGATGGTTATTTACCAGAAAATGGTTCATTTTTTAATGAGATTAAACTCTGGGGGAACATTTTCTCATTGCTTATGTTTATTTTTTAACGAGCTTGAATTCCGTGTTAAAACTGCTCGATATAATGGTCATTGATTATTTTGGTTTTACCATTGACAACTTTGTTCCTTCAAAGGTTGTATTGCCTGCTCAATTGCTTCATCCAAATAGTTAGAAACGAACAATACATGTTTGAAAAATGAGTTAAAAGACTAATATTTTAGTTGAATTACATGAAAAGTAATTTAAAAGTGCTTTTTACCTCTCATTTTACCATTTCATTTGAACTTTGGTTTGTTGGAGCTTCGGAGGTGCTTTCCCCCTTGATTTTCACTAGCTGATTCCGGGAGATTCTGTGGACGATTCTCAGCGCCGTCTGGACCAGGTAGGAGCTAAACTTGAGCTCTTTAGTTTCATCCTTTCCTTTTTGAATTCTGAGCATGTTTTGCAGTTTTTATGAGCCTTTGGGGTTTGAAAAACTTGCCCTGGCTCCATCACACCACTTCTACATTCAAAGGTGCAATGCATGCTAGCTTGGCCATTGGCCAGTTAGCATGCATCCCACCTAGAACACTGTTGGGGGTGCAATGGGCACAAAGAGGGCAATTTATGCACAATTTTTCATGGAAATGTTTCCCTGTTTTTCACCAAATCAGGATCTTGACTCTTCTCTTGTTTGTTTCAGAGCTTCATTGGAGCAAAATGCCTGTTACATGGCGAGAATGTGAGCATGAAGAAGAGGACATGCTTGCTTTACATGATCCAGTTACGGTAAATGCACTGCGGAACTGTGGCCTGTTCAAGTTTTTCCGCATCTCTTGCATGAGGCAACAAATCAACCTGTTGCAATATTTTCTCGATGTATGGGATCCTACCAACCAGGTGTTCCATATTAGGGGCAAGTCCATCCCCTTGACTATCGTGGACATCTATTTTTTGACGGGCTTATTGAGGCGAGGTGCCCCTATCTCATTATCAGGTTCGGCCCGTGGGGGTGAATCTGTGAGAGATTACATTCGCAGGTATTGCAAAGAGGGATCTCAGCCGAGTAAGGATGGCAAGATCATTATCCGAGATGTCACTGACAGGTCCCTGAGGACCATTTTGTTTACTTTTGCTAGACTGGCTGGTAGTGCAGCTCTTCACGTGGCCAACAGGTCTTATATGCAGTACACCTTGGAATGCCTTGAACCAAAGGTGTTCAACTGGTGTGATGCAGTACTCTCTGTGATGAAAGAACAAATGACCAAGGTGAAAAATGAAAGATTGAAGAACTTTGGATATGGTTCTATCTTGATAGCTTTCGTCTTGGAAAAGATCCCACTGATGCAGTCGCAATATGTCTCACTTGTTTTACCTCCACCAACTGAGCCATGGATGCAGAGATGGGTCAACCTTATGGCCAGACTGTTGGTCAGTCCCAGGTTTCCTTTTCTGATACCTTCTTCGAGTGGTTCAACCATCAGGAGATGGTTTTTTCTGAGTATCCATATGCTGGTATGGATTTCCGGGGTGATCCGGATTTGGTACTGCCTTCTGGCGAGCAATGGGGTGTCATCGGTAAATTCTCTGACCATATCTCTATTTATCGTTTCTCTTTATAATGTTCTTTTGCTTTCTTCTATCAAGTCTTAATCAAAACTCATGTGCTCATGTAGATGTTGGACCAGTTCGACCAGTAGTACACTTGAGAGTGCCAGCTGCCGCTCTAGCAGGAGAGGGTGTGGGAAGGGCTATCATTCGCGACCTTGATGTGGTCGAGACTCTTTCAGCATTACAGGATCAGGTCGAAGGCCTCACTCTTGGTATTCCAGACGTGAGGACCGACGAGCTTCCAGTGACGTTGTAGCGACATACTACCGGTGTGCCGAGTCGGTGGACTAGGCTTTTACGCATGATTGCACAGGCGGTGACATGTTATCACCAACATCATTAGACTAGGGTGCCCCTAGCGTTTTGAGTTTTGGGTCATTTGACCAATTTTGTCTTGGTTACAGAACATTATGTGTAAACCATAAACAGTTATATATATATTTTTGATTTTCGAAGTTTTATTTTGGTTAAGTTACATGATCTTGATGCAAATACTGATGAAATGCTTCTTTTTATAAATGTTGCAAATGTCTATCTAACACATAATTTGCCAATGAGTCAGTTAATGTGTTTAAGTTTCTGGAAATATGCTGATATTGAATAAAATCAAATTGTCTTTCCAAAATATTGACCCTTAGGAACATGCGATAGATAGCTGGATTTCGGACGGAGTAGATACCAGTGAGTTGTAGTATGATGAGCTGTGAGTCTAGCTTGACGACAAGTCGGCTTATGCCATGTGTGATGGCATCAGAGAGAAGTTCTATCAACGCGCTATATTCAGTGATGTTATTTGTTGACTGACCAATACATACCCCTCTGAAACTTACTAACTCGCCGCTTGGATCAAAAATGGCCCAAGCCGCAGAAGATAGGTTCTGCGAACTACGACTCGCTCCGTCGGCATATCCAACAAAAGATTCCAATAGGTTCGACATCTGCGACAAATGTAAAAAGTGGATTACTTGACCAAAATAATTACTCTTAGCGAAAACGAAATGTAACAAAAGTATATGGGTTACCACACTGAATCATGCATAGTAATGCTTAAGGTACAACCCGTTACGGGGTTACGCCAGTGGAATTTCGTCGTAATCCATTAACTCATAGGCTCCTTTTGCTAATACACGCTTAACAATATAGGGGCCCATCCACAAAGACTTGAACTTACCTGCTCCCAATTTATCAGATTCCTGGTCGTAAAGTAAGACCAAGTCACCTTCTGAGAAGACCCAGGGTTTGACATTTTTGTCGAACTGCGCCTTGACTCGTTTCTTATGGGCTTCGTTAGCCAAATTGACAGCATGACAGGTTTCATCCAATTGGATTAGTTCCAAGAAACGAGCCTCCTCTTCTGAAGTTCCGGGGAGAAGGTCGACTGTGAGTTTGAGAGACGAGATTTCACACTGAACCGGTAAGATTGCTTCTAGGCCATACACCAGTTGAAAGGGTGTAAACCCGGTTGCATTCCTTACTAATGTTTGTTATGTCCACAAGGCTGAGTACAGGATCAGGTGCCAACTCCTTTTGTGGACTCCAATCATCCTTTGTAGCATCCGCTTCAAGGCTTTGTTGATTGCTTCAACTTGTCCATTGCCCTGTGGGTAATATGGAGTAGAGCTATCGTGGGACAACCCTAATTTGGCAGCCAATTCGACCATCATGTGATTGCGAAAATGCGATCCATGATCTGTGATTATAGCCTGTGGAACGCCGAATCTGGCGACTACATGATTGAAAAAGAAAAGGGCAGCTGTTTCACCAATGTTATCTAATGTAGGCATCGCCTCGACCCATTTGGTAAAATAGTCTACTGCGACTATGATATACCCATGCCCCCCAGTCGAGGTGGGGTTACATGTCATGAAATCAATGCCCCATTTGGCGAATGGCCCAACAAAAACTATCGGTTGCAGAGGTGTGGGTGGTTTTCTGGTTTTGCTATCGAAAATTTGACTTGCATGGCAACTTCTGACTGCGTTTATGCAATCTTTGAACATTGTTGGCCAGAAGTATCCTGTTCGTAAAAAATTTTGCACCGTAGCGTAACCAGATTGATGCCCCCCACATGCGCTTGAATGGAAATCATTCAGGGCTTTTTCAGCCTCCTCATGGGTGAGGCACCTCCTCAGAACTGTATCGACACCACGACGATAAAGTGTATCACCGATGATCATGTAGTCTTTTGATTGGTATCGAATACGTTTTTGTTCCGAGCGAGAGGTATTAGACCTATATTTTTGGGTTTGGAGATAGATGATTATATCTCCATACCACGGATTGCTTGAAGATTATAGAAACAAAGATTCATCCATGATGGTTTCTTCGGATGTTTCATCGTTGGACGACGATGGGAGATCACATAGTAATTCCACGAAAACCAGGGATTTCTTTGATTTGGATTTTACAAATTCCAGATAAAACTCTTGAAGAATTGCTATCCATTTTGAATATTTGCCCCCCAACAACTGTCGCGACAATATATAAGTCATGGGGTTGCAATCTGACAGAATGGTAGTTTTTCGAAAGAGGACATAGTGTCGAAATCTCTGTATCGCTTGAACAGCTACGAGAGCCAACTTTTCAACATAGGAATACTTGCTTTCTGTATCATTTAAGTTCCTACTCAAATAATATATAGGATGTTCAATTCCGTTGTCTTCTTGAACTAAAACCATTGCGATGGTTGTATCCGCTGCAGCCAGATACAGGTTAAAATATTTTTGATAATCAGGAGCGTACATTAATGATGCTTTCATTAGGGATTCTTTTAAAGAATCAAAGGAAGCTTGCGCAACATGATCCCAGATGAAGGGCACTTCATTTTTCAATAGACGTGTATAGCCTTTAGCAAGTTCGGCATAATTTGGAATGAACCTCCTCAGAAAGTTTTCTTTCCCTTGGAGTTTCTGAATTTGAAGAAAATTTGAAGGTGGAGGAAAATTTATGATTGCCTGAACCTTACATGGGTCGAGACGAATCCCATCCTTTGAGACTACAAAGCCAAGCAAACGACCAGAACTAACACAAAACACACATTTGTGTGGATTGAGTCATATCTTGTAGTGTCAGAAACGTAGAAATATCGCTCTCAAATGCTGCGGATGATCGATTCGCTTTCACGAATGAGACGGAAGGTCGTTGAGATATGGTTGAACGATGTTTTTGATGTCATGGAAAGCATAATTCATTTCCCTCCGAAATGTTGCCCCCGCGTTCTTTAAACCAAAGGGTAATTTGCGATATGCAAATGTGCCCCACGGACAAATAAATGCAGTCTTTGAATGGTCTTGTGGGTGGATATTTATTTGATTATACCCGGAGAATCCATTCATAAATGAAAAGATTTCACATCCGACGCATTCATCAATTATCTGGTCAATAAAGGGTGTAGGGTAGTTGTCTTTTGGACAAGCTTGATTTACATCCCTATAATCGACGCACACTCTAATTGTTCCTTATTTTTTCATCACAGGAACAATGTTCGATACCCAATCGGTTAGAGGAACCAGGTAAATAAAGCCAGCATGGAGAAGTTCTTCAACTTCTGCCTTGATGGTAGCGGCTTTCTTGGGGTGCACCTGCCGTAGCCGTTGTCGTATCGGTTTGACATCTAGATACATCTTGATTTCATGTTCAACTATACTCAAGTCAATGCCTGGCATTTCATCATATGACCAAGCAAAGACATCTCTGAATTCACGAAAAAGAGCATTATATATTTCCAGTTCTGAAGGAAAACAACATTTGCCAACATAAATATTCTCTACAACATCCGTTTTGGTCGAGATATTTATGGCGATAGTCTCTTCAATATTGGACAAGTTTCGCTCGGAATCCACCATGTTTACAGTATTTGATAGGAAATAAAAAACTGAAGGATGATGAAGGTCATCAGGAGTATCTTCTTGACAATTCGGAAGATGGGAACGATGGTGGTAATCTTCCCATGGCACCCCTTCAATTATCATTGACTGAACAATTCCTTCGTCGGTGTAACGTACTTGTGACCAAGGATCTGAAGGGGTGCCATATTCCTTAGACCTATCTATCCAAATGATTGATGAGCGTTGATTCGGGTCTGCCTCCCATGCCGAAAACATTGATTGCTACAATATTTATATTGGGCTTGGAGGAAATACCTGCAGATGATCCATGTTAATATCGTTTTCTAAGATCTTTTGAATCAAAGATATCATATTGCAGGTTCCTACCGTCGCCACTTCCGCTAGATTGATTAGAGGCGGGAGGGAAAAAGTACCCATTAATATAGGGTCTTTTAGTAGGCCTACTCCGATATTTTGAAGTGAATGGGGGCTTTCATGGATCATCAGAATGCTTCCTGTAACTTGGGAACTATTGGGTAGAAATGTTTGTTGGTCGACGATTGTAATTCCTCCTTGAAAAGGAAATGCAATCTTCCTAAAGTAGGTCGACACAACCGCAACCATAGCATATATCCATGGTCTTCCCAGTAGGACGTTGTAATCAAGGTTTCCGTCGATTACTTCGACATCTATTTCTACTATTTTCCCCCCTAGTTCAACTTGCAAGTTACTTAGAATACCATATGGGGTATATGTTCGTCTGTAAAATGCTTTTAATGTCATCAAAGATCGTGACAAGGTTGGAGATCCTAAAGTTTTCCAGCAACTCATCGACATAATACATGTAGATGCCCCCTCATCAATAATTGTTCGATGAACAATTTTGTTGAGGGATTTCACCTGAATGAGGAAAGCTAGTTGAGCTGGTAACTAAGGATCATATCCTTTGTGATTAAAGGATACAAGATTAGAATCCTTTGGGTCTATCCCACCTATAGCTGATAATAAAGCCTACTTTTGGGATGGGGAATTTTGCAGTACCTCAAGTGTCGACATAGCAGATGGCGACTGGGCCAGTTATTCCACTATGTTATAATGTTGTGCTGCTCTAGCACAAGGATTAAATGTCGACTTGTGTACTACTCCCTTTGGCGATTTTATTGTTAGCTTTGGAATGATGGGCGGTGCAACTTTTGTCGAAGTTGCTGTCGAACTACTAGGTTGATCTTTATCCTTGTTGTTCGACAGTTATGGATTCCCGTAATCTTTATTCCTTGTCGATATCAAAGCATCATTTTGTTGTTTCGAAACCGACAACATCAGTACTTGGGACGGGGAAGCATTTTCACTAGCAACCATATTTGTTCCTGGATTTGGAAACATAACAGTCAATACCGCCGAGGTTTTTGAATTCTTGAAGAATTTTCTAAGCTCAGCTTTATATGGACAATCTCTTGTCCAATGATCCTCATCACATATTAAGCATGGACTTTTTGGTTTCCTATCTCCAGGAGGGTTTGCAGAAGAATTTTCGGGTGATGATTCCTCCTGTTTCTTCTTCTTCCCTTTGTTTTTCTTCTTGCCTCTTGGTTGCTTGGTTTCTTTTCCTTTATTAGTCGAGACGGCATTTACTTCCGAGGCGAGAAGTTCTTCTTTTGCATTTTGACTAGAAATATTACGAGCCTTTTTAGATGTAGCCTTTGTCGATTTCGTGTCTGTCGTACCAATCACGCCATCGCTGGCATGAGAGTCATTGTTTGATTTAGGAGGAGGAGGGACGGAAAATTCTGGTCTGGGAGCGTCAGGGATTTTATCGTAGAGCGTGCCAAACTGAGTATAAATCAAGTCTAAATATTGCGCACAAGCAATAACTAGCTCTTCAGTGACGGCTCCTCCTTTTGCCACATCTTCTGTAATGGAAGGTAATAATGACTTAATAATCCATTCAGCTAAAAGCTGATCAGGAACATATGTTTTTACCATTTTACGACGACGTCGCCACTCATGAATATGATCGGATATGTGAGTGGCGTTGTTTGCTTAAGATTGGTAAGAAGTTATGTTCCCATTTCGTACCTTATCGGTAACTGAAAATTGGTTAAAAAGGTTGTGGCTAGGCACTGAAGTTGTCAAACGAAGCTCTGGGTAACTCGATATACCATTTTGCTGCCGGACTAGTTAACGTCCTCTGAAAAAGGCGAAGCCTAATCGAATCATCATTTAAGGTGTTTG
Source organism: Pinus tabuliformis (assembly GCA_031772625.1). Classification (NCBI taxonomy): domain Eukaryota; kingdom Viridiplantae; phylum Streptophyta; class Pinopsida; order Pinales; family Pinaceae; genus Pinus; species Pinus tabuliformis. Next base: position 156,354,737 of record CM062806.1, read on the forward strand.
ATGAACACCACAGATGAAATGCCATCACATGATTCGACGGGTCTTCACCCGGATTTCCATTAAATTTAGGAATATCTGACGGAAGTTTATGCGGAATCGCTGGCCACCAAGGGGTGTAAGCAATTGGATCGTTTGTTAGCCGATTTAGATTTGGTAACTCTAAAGTTGCCACGAAGGGTAACTGTTGATTCAGGTTTGGCGAAGCATACCTAGGATAGGATGGAATGGTCTGAGCAGTTGGTCTTTGCATACCAGCATAATGCATTTGATGCTGGTAACTTTGGTAAGGTTGATGGGCATAACCATCGTAGAATAGTTGATTTTGACCGTTTTGAATATACGGTTGCCCATTATTTGCAAAGATTTGTTGCTCCGATCCTTGGTATACTTGTTGGAATTGCGGTTGTTGGTATTGCACCAGCCATGGTTATGAAGCCATGTGCTATTGTCCAATACTGGCTGTTTGACCAAGATGAGGGGTAATTGTACCCGTTTGGGCCTGTGTCATTCCACTAGTTGGCGATTGTGGTTGAGTCGCAGGGACAAGAGGTTGTTGCATTAAAACATGAGAAACCTAAGGTTGGCATACAACAAGCAATGCTTGTACTTGCGACACCGTCACAATAGCTGGTGTAGTTGGTATATTTGACATAGGTAAACATTGTTGCATCGAATATACAACTCTTGGTTGTTGAGGCAGTATTGGCACCCAACCGCTAGATGTAATTCCAGCATAACCTGAATTTTGTTTTGAACTCTCGTATGGTTGTCCTCTCGGAGGAGACAATGAAAGGGTATATTGACCCCCATACGGCGGTAATCCGGTACTCAAAGGAATTGTTTATCCTTGAGGACCGGATTGCCCAAATTGACACCCTGAAGGATCAATTTGTTGAGACTCAACATAAGAGTTCCCGGATACTATTCTGGATGAACAAACAGGAACGGACCATACTATCGAAATAGCCCCTGAGTGGGCCCCTTCTAGCGATTGAGAGCTAGTTGGGATAGATGGTATGCCGGCGAACATTGTTGGAGTGACAGCAGGAAGTTCTGTCGTCGCTGTGTCGGATGACACAGTCCTAGATGTCGACGGTTGTTCAAACATTTCTAGTCTATCCAAAAGATTGCCTAGCGATTCTACAGGAGCTTCCAATGACGGTAGACTAATTTATGATGAAGAAGGATATAGAGTGATCCCGACTCCAAATCGCGATGGAGTACTAGATGGAGGATCCTCCACAATCTCTTCTATAGCAATCAGACCAGGTGGAAGAGGTAGACCGTCAGGTCCGTAAAATATTTCTGGTGCCGAAGAAGGTATAGAATCTGTAGCGACAGATGTTTGGGGAATAACACCTTCCGAATCAGCTGTAGATGGAGCTGGTTCAGTAATACAAGTGTTTACCTTCACACTAGGATCAGTTCTACTGTCCTTTGGTGGCTGCTGAACTTCTTCTGTAAAGGCAGGGATACCAGAAATGTTTGGAGTAACCGGAGTCTCCGAAGGTGTCAGAACACTTGTTCAAACTTTACCAGGGGACTTGGAACTAGTTAAACGAGTTTGCTTTGTTCGTAACAGTTTCGATTCTAGAGACAAAGGCGGTTGACTCGTAAGCCTCCGCGAACGACGGGGTTTCAATTGAATTTCTTCCACGATTGCAGATTACTCGATCAACTAAAAATAAAGGGGAAATGTGTTTCCGAATTAAATAAATTTTAGACGCTTTGAGACAACTTGTTTTTTCAATTTTTAAGAGTTGAGAAAAAGCAAAAGATGACTCTAGTCGCCTTCAATTTTTAATGAGCTTGAAGTGACAAGTGCTCAGATGGACCTTTTCCTTTAAGGAGTCTGAAAAGGAATGAAAGAGACTACTTTGGAAATCTAGACAGAGGGATTACCAAACCAATCGCAAAACTGCAGAATACTTTTTACGTTACGGCAGTCAATCTTCCTAAATGTTATGTTCAGTGCATTGCGATCGATAGGGCGATAGACACGGCTTCCTATGGATAAAGGATAAAGCCTATTGTAGTCTCCCAATATATACTTGACGGTACATGGGAGCACAAGTCCGTACTGGCACTTGTCGTCTCAAAGTGGAGGAATCACCCAACCATCAATCAAAACAACAGTTACCAGGCTTTAGATTCATTAAATTTATTTTATAGTTGATCTTGCTTAAGAAATTTTCCTTTCAGGTTCACCACGTGATGTAGATGTACAATTCCTAAAATGCAATCTAAGATGATAAACATTCGTTTAATCTTCTTTTTGCAATGAAAATCCTAGCTACTAAGGTAAGAGATATGATATTCTTTCAACATAGAGCAGAGAGCACACACTATATGCACTGTCTTGAATCAAACCAACAAATAGTCTAAATGCAAATGCACATGCATGTATTTGTTTTCAGCCTTCTTAATGTGTGAATGATAAAAAGAAAGCTAAGTGCAAATCTGAATTATTTTTCAAAGCGACATTACTAACAAGTTTCTTTTCAAGACGAAATGAAGGCAATGACGACACTTTGCGATTTGGAATTGAAAACTTGCTTTTGACACTTGAAAAACTTCTAATTCAAATCAAATACAAGAGTAACAGTGCAATCGACTTATCAAGAACAATCAAATTGTCTTCTATGACTGAAAACGTCACTTGCAACACTTTCAAATCAAGAAACGACAATTCAATTACGCTACTTCTTTGTAAAAGAAAACTGAAAATGGCTCAAAATACATAAAAACATTTACAGTTCTTTACACAATGGAGGCGGAATAATGGCAAGGAAGGGGGTTTCAATAGAGGTGTACTGACTACAGACAGCAAAACTCCTGAATAGAGCTGAAAAGAGTGAAAACAGAAACCAAAATCTAAGAGCAGAAAAGGCCTTGTCTGATCAGCGCACCTGTAACACAGGGAAAAAGAGATGCAGCGCACCTACTACAGTCAGAAAGTGCGATGCATCCAGAATCCAAAGAAGAGATAGTACGATGGACTAGTGATGAGACTTTAACTGGGTTCCGGGTCACAGTTTGCAACTCAATTCAGGGATTTAGGTCGAGAAAGTGGTAATTAGTAAATCAATCACAAGGGTAGATCTAAGGAGGTTACTAGAGCCACCACAAGGGCAATTAGAGAGCTTGTAAATTGATTGTTTAGTTCATAAACAAAACCTGGAGATAGACTGAAGCAGCATTGATCTACTTTTCACTTGCATAGTAAATACAGTTCGAAGGCTAGCTGGCTTGACTTCAGGCTCTGTCTGTAAGTTTATAAAGCAAACAAATGTAGATAAACAAACAATCTATTCGCTCCCCAGCGGAGTCGCCATTTTGTTATCGGGAAATCTAGTGTCTATGCAGAGTTGCTAGTCCCACTAAGGCTGGTAGCTACCCTAGAAACAAACAAACTAAAACCACTTTCGTTTTCCTTTATGAGAAATAAATAAGAGGGGAATGAAGGAGACCAAGCTCTGTCTTGCGCTTGGTTCCTTGTTTGATTCCTCTCCCTTCTGATAGATCTCTGCCACTCGATTCCTTGTCTACCTAGCTTCAAAGAGCACCTGTAGAATCAAAGCAGCATAACACTATCCAAGAACATAGATCTATTATCATAAGCAATATAGGACCAGATATATATTGACCACACAAATGCATATATCATCAATCATACAAGAATGTGGAGGAAAACTTGAATAGCTTTATTAATAATCAAGAATAGCAAAGAGGATTACAACCAATTGTTCTAACCCAGCATCATCCTCTCAGCAGGAAAGCCCTTCTTCACCTCATGAAAAGCTTAGATCACCCAACACTATGATATTAGACCAAGAAACCAGCATCACTTCCTTACAAGATACAAAATTCCAGCCTCTGGATCTCTGGGATGAGGGATCCATATATAGATGTTTGCAAGGGGGGTGAGTCAGCTTTTGAGATTCGATTAGTGTCCTCTCTGATAGTTCTTGATTCCACTTGGATATTGATGATCTCTTACTCATCCCTGGGCGAATGCAAAGAGGCAAGTGTCATAGGAGAAGTTTCTGGAAGATTCCATGATCCTCCACCTTGCAGATTGACCCTGCCATTTGTTCACTCTCGCCCATCGCACTGCATAGAAGGGATTTTCAAGATGCATCGCACCTCCTGTGTCAATTTAGGTGGGATGCAACGCACTTTGACCATGGAGCAGGTGAGATGGTCCAGTTTTGACCAGTTCTGAGCAGTTTTTCATGGAGAACTTCTGGGAGAAGATGTAATCAGTTGACCTTGTCCTTTTAGAGGTTGGAGTGACACTTTTAGGGACTTAAGAGCCCTTGGTTTATGTACATTTATGATTGGGGTTGTAGTGCCCAAAAATGTATATAACACAAACAAAGCCCTGAGAAAAGAAACCTGGGAGGATATCCTCAATCAATTGCATAGAAAATTATCCAATTTGACATTCCGGACCCTCAACCTTGTTGGCCATCTCATTTTGGTCAAATTTGTACTCCAATCCATGCCCCTATACCTATTTTCTTCTCTTTCCACCCCAGAAAATTATTCTAAACTCCATCTGTAGCATCCTGTTGAAGCCCCGAAAATCGGGTCGACAACAAGGGGGATACCCACCCGGTCCGGACCTTGGTTGGCAGCTCCTTATTTGTTTGGTATAGCGGGTCCAATTGGGGATAATGGGACCAGTTTCCCAATCTAAGGGTGTGTGTGCAGAGTTGGATTATGCTGATCTAAGAGTTCTGATCTAAGCTACTTTAATATAATTCTATGCTATTGTAATCTAATGAAAACAGCACATCTAATCTATGCTAACCCGGGGTGTATTTCCTCTATTATGCGATCTAAAGAGATTTCAAACAATAACTGGTAATAAAGATCATTCAGCTATCATAAGAATGGAAATCAATTAAGATGAACCACTTTGCATAAAAAGTTAGGCAAAACAGTTGTGAACAGCATATCGCATAATAAGTTATTCATATATCAAACATAAATAAATGACTCCACCGTACAAAAGTGCCAAATGGTAACTTACACATTCATGCAATAACATATAAACAACTAAAAACTGTATATCACTTCGAGAATATAAGCAGAAATGGCCAAGAGATAAAAGTACCATTTATGACTGGTCCTACTCATAAGCTTCAAGTAATAATGATTTATCTCTCCTTGTTCTGATATCTACTAAGAGTACAAAAATGCAACATCAGTAGCAGACATCAAATGCAAAAATTAATAAACCTTGATCCATTCATTCATCAAAACCTTCTCTGAGGGTGCATGAGAAGGGTTTAAATACTGCTAACTAAACAACTTAATTACATAAATTTCGGATACGGTTCAAAATGACCGCCCTTTATCTAAGCAAACTTATTTCTAAAAATTGAATCTAATTTCTAACTATTTCTGCATTTGCTCCTTAGAGCTATGAGTATGCAACATTTTCTTGGGAAGAGTCGGCTGGTCGTCTTCTGCTTTTGTTTGAGCTATGAAAATATAAATGACAAGTGCTGGCACCTCTGTTTAGTAAACTGGAAGATATTTTTTAGAATTATCTTTTGGTTGAGCGAATTTACTGCGTGTTATGCTTGGTAACAGCCTAGATTCCTCTTAGCTGCCTCTGCTTTTGCTATTTAGGCTTCCGGAATTGTGGATGACTAAGCAAGTTAGGGGTTTTGCTTTCTGAACAATTTTCTTAGCGATGCATGATTAGCGCTAGGCGCTAATCGTGCATCAAAAACTGCCTCTGTTCTTTGATCCGGGCCTTTCTGGTGCGTTTTCCGCCTTTAGCGCTTTTTCCTTTACCTGACATGAGCTTCAGAATTTTGCAAACATGCTGCTTTTGTGAATTCTTTGACCTTGAATGTCGAATCGCCTATTGATATCAACATCTATTCAGTAACACTCTGAAATCTGCATTTCTGTTGTATGCGGCATCCGTGTATGAGAGCATCTCTTCTCTGTTCTCCAATCATTGGCGCTTTCCCCTTTTTCCTTAGATGTTTCCTGCAGTTCACGCAAAGGAAAAAGTAATGATAATAAATTTTGACATGAAAGCTTCAAGTTCTACGAATGTGTAACATCATGACACCCACAGTGAACTGACTCTTTGAAAAACACAAAACTGTCCTTCATGAATACCTTGGCGTACATTCATTAATTTTCTTTAAGCCGTGCGCTCAATTTTTGGTTTAGGGACAGCTTTTCTTGGGTGCTGAGCTGAGGAAATTTGTGATGGGTGATTTCTGCGACTCGCAGATCGCAAATCGCATTGATCGCAGATCGCATTGATCGCAGATCGCATTGATCGCAGATCGCAGTTATCGCGGCATCGCAGATCGCAGATCGCTGCAATTTGTCAAGTTATTCGTGTGCTGCTTATGCGACGTCGCGATATGCGATATCGCATATCGGCCATCGGAGATTTTCTTGAGATTAGTCATTTATGGGCACTTCTCAATGTATGCGATGTGATGAATTTCGCGCCACTTCTTCGCATTTGTTTTAATGTGCTCATAAAGGAATGCTTGACTCTTCTCCGTGCGATGTATCTTTGAGGAGTATAATACAAAAAAAAATTTATAAAATCTTTTTGGATTTTTTATTACTAAGGGTCCCCACTTCTTTAGCGTTATTGCTAATACTAAAGGAGGAGGGGGGTTGTTGGTGGTCACAACAATGGTGATTCACTTGGAAGAACCAGTTATCTCTACTTTTCTATTGAATTCTTTAAACTTCCAAAACAGAAAAATTTTCATAAATCTAAACTTTGTTATGGACAGACAGAGTACATTATGCCTTATTCTATCAATGATATTTTGTTTCAACTTCTTTCTTTTCTAATTGTTTGCTTCCTCAGTCTTGTCCTTGTATCTACATCAGCCATTACTTGGTCATGTAAATAAAAAAATAAAGTTTTCTCTATGTGCTAGCCTTAAAATATGCTCGTTTGCCATAGGTAGAGCCTCTGCTGCCAGCAGGCGTCCATAGCCTCGACAGGGTTACCTGTTACCCAACAATGATCCTTTATCCTGTTTAAGGTTATCTACAACTCTCAAAGAAAAATCCATTTTGACACTTTTTCCTTTTTTATTCTTAAAGAACAATGTCTTGGTTTGGTAGCCAAATTATAACATAGTCATTCACTTGATTTACACTTTTGCTGAACAAGCTGGCTCGTGATGAGACCCCTTGTCTTTTGATTTCAATAATCTTGAGTCATTGCCCTGTTTTGATGGAGAGTGTTTGGCAAAGTCAGCAAAGTTATAATATCTGTGATCATGATAAGCTGGCTCGTGATGAGACCTCTTATTCTTTGAGATATAGTGTTTCTTGGATTGTCCCTCTGAATGCTGCGATTTTCTTTAACAGGGAGGATATCATTGTTTTCCTTAAGAAAGCTCTGGACGACAACAATAGAGTTTGCAAATAGCAGTTTTACAGAGAATCTTTATTTTGTTATTGATACCTTTCATTGTGCTGATATAAAACAATTCCTTCGCTAAAGGTTGCTTTCATCAAATTTTTTGAAGTTGAAACTAATATCATATCTAGGCTAAAGTTTTTTAACTGTGTCTGTCACTAAAAAAGATCAGATTTTCAAAAATTTTCTGTTTATACAAGCGAAAAGCTCAAAATCTGAAAGAGAATTGGTGCCTTTTTCACGAATACCGATAGTAACCATTAACAGCCGGTTTTATTATGAAAGAAAGAAAAAGAAAAACAAAACTATTCTACAAAATAGAAGAATAATCTTCTATGGAAAATATATTTTAAGGATTTGACCATTCACAGGCAAAGAATCCCTTCTACCTGCTAGATCCTGTAAGACAAATGTTGATGGACCTATGACTTCAACAATCTGAAAAGGACCAAGCCACATCTTTTGAAATTTTGTATGTTTGCCCTTTTCTTCATGAGCTTTATCCCATTTTAAAACTAAATCTCCCATCTGAAAATTTTTTCTGGTCATTTTGTTTGAATCAAAAGAAGATTTTATTAGCGCTTGATGATGAGCATGGGTTCTTTTAGCTTGTTCTCACTGTTCTTCTAATTTGATTATTTCCATTTGTCTTAGTTGTATGGAGGAAGTAGGTACTTCATCAATGTACCATATTAAAGACAAAGAGGGAATGACTAAGTGAGTTGGAAGAACCGCTTCTTTCCCATAAACTAAATTAAAGGGGGAAGTGCCTATCGAAGCTTTTTTTGTTATTCTATCTGCCCATAAAGCGTTTATCAAAGTTTTATGCCAATTCTTTTGGTTCTGGTAAACTGTTCTTTTAATAATCCTGATTAGGTTTTTATTTGTTGACTCAGCTAACCCATTACCTTGCGGATAGTAATTGGCCGAATATTTTAGTTTGAATCCCCTTTTAAGTGCGAACTTAGTCATTGCATTTCCAGAAAAGTATGATGCATTATCAAATATTACAGCCGTCGGCAATCCAAACCTAGTGATTATAAATTGATCTATGAATTTGATAATATTTTCAGAATTAGTTGTCTTGAGGGGAACTCCCTCTACCCATTTAGTAAAATAATCTGTTGCCGTGAGGATGTATCTATGCTGCTTAGAAGAGTGAGGAACGATCTCACCTATTATGTCCAAGCCCCACTGGCTGAATGGTTGCTCGATGTTTACCGGTTGTAGTGGCAGGGATGGCTTCTTTTGTTTTCCAGCAGTAGTTTGGCAGACTTGACATTTCCTCACGTAACTGTGTGAATCTTTGAACAACGTAGGCCAGTAATATCCTGCACGTAAAATTTTATGTGCAGTAGCATCTCCAGTGTAGTGTCCGCCTGCTGGTCCATCGTGGAGTTCCTGCAAAACTTTTTCGGCTTCAGTTTTTTCAAGACATCTAAGAAGAACAGAATCATAATTCTTTCTAAAGAGAATATCATTTATGAGCTGATATTGTTTAGCTTTCAATCTCAGAGCTCTTTTCTTAGTGTGATCCAGGTGTGATGGAGCATACTCATTCTTAAGATAATAAATGATATCAGCATACAATGATTCTGCATCGTTCAGGCTTACCTCAAACATTTGTACCTCTTCGGATGACATTTCGGGGATTTGCGATGCTCTAGCCAACATCTTGCAGAAGCCTTGACCTCTTACAATGTTTTCTAGTTTGGTCTCAAGATCATATTCCTGTAAAGCAGTGATCCAATTCGCTCTTTTCTCGCCCATATCCTTCTGTACTAGAAGATTTCTTACCGCTAGAAACGGTACTATGATCTTAATATGGGTTTTGAGTAAGAAAGGTCTGAAATATTTAACCACTTTGAAAACAGCATAGGCTTGTTTCTCTATGTCTGAATAATTGAGTTCAACACCTTGTAGATTAGAGCTAAAAAACGCAATTGGAGCTTCTGTTTTTTCTTAATTCGCTTGGGTTAGAATCGCAGCATATGATTTTTCTGAGGCAAATGTGTATAAAACAAAAGATTCTGAAAAATTCGGGGTTGCTAAAGATGGAGCATTAATAATAGCTTGTTTGATCAGGTTGAATGCTTCATGTTCACCTTGACCCCATTTGAAAGTTGAATTCTTTTTAATCATGGTTTGCAAAGGAGACACAATTCGTGAAAAATCTGGTACAAATCTCTTTACAAAATTGATTTGACCAAGGAAAGATTGCATGGCTTTTTTATTATGAGGCAGGGATATTTCTGAGATTTCTTTGATTCTATCAGGATCAATGTGAATACCGGACTTTGACACTATGAATCCTAGAATTTTTCCTTCACTTAATGCGAAAAAAGATTTCTTTGGGTTAAGTGAAATCCCATACCTTAAACATCGTTGAAAAATTTGCTTTAAATCTCTGAGATGGTCACTTCGCTTCTTGGAATACACTGTTATATCATCCAAATAAATCACTACAGATTTGTTGACTAAACCCTTAAATGCGATGTCCATGGCTCTTTGAAATGTAGCGCCGACATTAATCAAACCAAATGGCATCTTCCGATATGCGTATGTGCCCCATTTAGTTCTGAATGTGGTTTTCAACTGATCATTGGGATGCACCAACACTTGATTATATCCTGAAAATCCGTCCAAGAAAGACATTAGTTCTGAGCCTGCTACTGCCTGTAATATCTGTTCCATAGGTGGAAGAGGAAAATTGTCTTTTTGACAGGCTTTGTTAAGATTCCAAAAATCGATACAGATTCTAATATCTCCGTTTTTCTTTCTAACAGGTACCATATTGGAGAACCATTTGAAATGTCTGACGGGGAAAATTATTCTGGCTTTTAATAACTTATCTAGCTCAGTCTTTATCTGATTTTCTAAATTGGGGTGGATCTTTCTCAGTTTCTGTTGGATAGGTTTTTCGTTGTCAATCATAGGAATAGTGTGTTGAATGATAGAAGTGTCGTATGTCTTCAGCTCATCGTAATTCCAGGCAAAAACATTTTTATATTGTCTCAAAAGACGAATATACGCTAGTTTTTCTTCAGGGGCCAGGCCTATGCCTAGATTAATGTTTTTTGGTTTATCATCGGTTCCTAGGTTTACTAATTCGTAGTTCAGAGTTGAACTGTAGAGCTTTGAATTGGTAGATCTTTTAAACCGATGTTTCAAATCGTATAAGTCTTCTAACTTAACCACTGATTTAGGTATAGCATTATCAGTGCTATTTTGTTGTGTTTGTCGATCGTGATGGTCTTCGTCAATTATCTGATTGGAGTAGGATCCTTCAGAAGTGAGGAAATTTACAATATCAGGATCATCATTGAATACTCTCCAATTTGTAATGTTGTCAGGGATGGATGGTCTAAAGATTAATTCTATTGAGAATCTATCTAGACTAAAATCTTCGGAGGTAATAAGCCTAGAGGCTACGTTAGCCAAAAGGTCTTCACTCGCGTTTTGGAGTCTCGGGATTGAAGAGATATTAAATGCTATGAAATGCTCAGTCAGATCTTGTACTAAATATTGATAGTGTTTTAAATGACCTGATAGGCAATGTATAGTGTTACGTACCTATTTGACGATAATCTCAGAGTCTCCAAAGACCTGAAGATACTTGACGTTTAACCCGATTTCTTTGTATAGGCCTTGCACCAAGGCCTCATATTCTGCTGTGTTGTTTATGCAATTGAATTCGAGTCTGCATGTAAGCATGGTCTTGTTTCCTTCTGGACTAATCAGAATGCATCCTGCTCCTGCTCCTTCGCTAGATTTAGAGCCATCGAAATATAATTTCCAAAACAAAGATTTATTTACAGGTTTATCTACAAAATTAACACACCTCGAACTATCGGTTTGGGAAAAAATTTCGACTTGGGACAAAACTGAATTTTCTAAGTAAGGTGATGGGTGAGCATTGAAATTACCAAGAAAAGAATCTACCGAGTAATTGCCTATGATACTGCTGTTATATGATACTGCTTCATTTTCTCTCTCTAATTCCGTTACTATGTACTTCTGGTGTAATTCTCGTTCAACCTTTATCTGATTCGGTTTACCGTTATAGGGTAACCACATGTGCGACCAGTCGGTTGAAAAGTATCCATGGAGTTTCTCGGACCAATCCCTGCTAAGAATTAATCCATAGAATTCTGGGATATCGGCCACTAGAATGTCAATAACCTGACATACCTTCGGGTTAGATGACAATCTTATGGTTACTTGATTAATTTCACCAATCACTTCGACTTGAGATCGATCAAGCTGAACTATACGCACTGCGGATTTTTGTGGTTGAACATTTAGCTTAGCACATATTGATCTGGGTAAAATATTCGAAGAAGCACCGGAATCTACCAAACAATTGTGCACATTTTTGTTGAAAATCTCGTAAGTGAGAAGAAATGGGGGAGTGTGAGATCTTGATCTTCCTCCAATTAAGGCGATATCATTTGGATCAATCTTATTGATCGCATTAGTTGGAGGTCTTCCCATGTTATGGGAAGCTTGAGAGAGTACAACGACAGGCAAAGGTACAATAGGCACAGCATGTAATTCTTTCATCATTATCTTATGTTGATGCTTCAATTTGCTCAATTCATAAAGGGTAATATTAGCCCTAGTCTTTTTCATGTCATCAACAATATTGTACTCCATTTCATCCGACACTATCAGTGTTTTTGATGGAGTTGCTGTTTTTTCTTGATTTGCTTGGACTGGGCTAGACTGAGTCGCTTTAGTTGTTGCTTTCTTTGTTGCGACTTTATCTTTTGTTGTAGGGCTTGCACCCTTCTACTTAGGGGTAGTTTGGGGAGGATCAAGCTGATTTTTGCTTCGTGTGCTAACCGGAAATACTTCTTGATCCTCTTCTTGTGGGAGGATGAAATCCCACATTCCTTGTAATTCCACAACTTCTTTGTCATCGGTTTGCCCTTCAGTGGCACTTTCTTCTTCTTCCTCTTCCTCAGTTTCAGCATTGGAGATGGAATTGGGTGGTTTTGCATCCGTTGAAGGACCTCTTTTAAAAGTTCTGTAGGGCTTTTTAAAAGAAGTTTCTGCTACTTGTTTTTTTATGTCAATCATCTCATTAGACATGGTCTTTAATACTTTCTGCAATCCTTCCAAATCGAAAGGGTCTTTTGTTTGTTTCTTCTTGGGGTCTTCCTTAAAGGTGATTTTTTTAGAATTTCGTTCCTCTATCGCAAATCTCTTTTCCAGGGCTATTACGCGTTTCTCTACTGCTATCGCCTCTGTCATGTTTTCAACTAAAGTTGTTTTGTTTGCTTTATCCACGAAGATTGCTATGTTTGATGGTAAAGCAGTAATATACCATTCACATTGTACTTCTTCGCTAGGTTGGGAAGCAGTAGGAATTTTGTTGAGAATTTTATTGAACTGTAAATTGAAATCTTTGATAGGTTCTTTAGCTTGGGCCTTGAGATTGGATAGGTCATTAATTAATGTTGTTGTTGATCTGTCATCACCAAACTTGATAAGGAATTGATTGTGGAAGATATCCCAACTTGTGATAGACCCGGAAGGTAATGAAAAATACCATGACCCAGTTATTCCTTGCAGTGTGTAGGGGAAAAGCCGAACAACAATATCTTCATTAGTAACTCCGTTGAGATTGATAGAAAGCATGAAATTGTTTATGTGTTCTTCTGCTAGCATGCCTGCTTCTGGATTGAATTTAGGTAGCCATTTCTCAGGATGGGCCGGTATTGGGCTCAAGGGTGCAGGCATCAAGACTGCCCCAGGGTTGTTCCATGGAGATTGGGCCATCGTTGAGCTGCTAGTAGAGAAAAGCGCAGGAGATGATCTCTGCGGTTGGGAAGATGAGGATACTATGATCGTGGATGATTGAAGAGGGATTGTGGTAGATGGATGAATGATGGTTTGGAATGGAGGTGTGGGTGGTTGACTTCGTAGTGAGGTAGTTGAAACACGTGATGTAGATAAAAGAATCTCACTGTCAGACTCTTGTGGTGATTTCCTCGCTCTTTTCTTGGTGGGAAGAGGGAACTCAGTCGGCTGGATGCCAAATTTTTCACTTTTCAATCTCGTTAGGGGATGAGCAGGATTGTACTGCGAAGTCACACTACTTTGAGATTTATCAGACCTCTGAGGAGAAATGGAAAATCCCTGAAGTTTGTGAATCAGAGATTCGACTTCGGGAGGTTTAATGGTAAATTGGTCTGAAATATCAAGGTGTGCAGCAGCGATTGATACTCGAGTGACTTCCGATTCTGGATTTAAATATACTGGAGAAGTCGGGGGAGATGATAAGGGCGATTTACTCTCAGAATGGTATTTAGATTTTGATTTAAATGCCATTCATAGTTCGGGCCATCCTTCTAGTGCCAAATATGTTGAAGCCTCGAAAATCGGGTCGAAAACAAGGGGGATACCCACCCGGTCTGGACCTTGGTTGGCACCTCCTTATCCGTTTGGTATAGCGGGTCCGACTGGGGATAATGGGACCAGTTTCCCAATCTAAGGGTGTGTGTGTGCAGAGTTGGATTATGTTGATCTAAGAGTTCTGATCTAAGCTACTTTAATCTAATTCTATGCTATTGTAATCTAATGAAAACAACACATCTAATCTATGCTAACTGGGGTGTATTTCTTCTATTATGAGATCTAAAGAGATTTCAAACAATAACTGGTAATAAAGATCATTCAGCTATCATAAGAATGGAAATCAATTAAGATGAACCACTTTGCATAAAAAGTTAGGCAAAACAGTTGTGAACAGCATATCGCATAATAAGTTATTCATATATCAAACATAAATAAATGACTCCACCGTACAAAAGTGCCAAATGGTAACTCACACATTCATGCAATAACATATAAACAACTAAAAACTGTATATCACTTCAAGAATATAAGCAGAAATGGCCAAGAGATAAAAGTACCATTTATGACTGGTCCTACTCATAAGCTTCAAGTAATAATGATTTATCTCTCCTTGTTCTGATATCTACTAAGAGTATAGAAGTGCAACATCAGTAGCAGACATCAAATGCAAAAATTAATAAACCTTGATCCATTCATTCATCAAAACCTCCTCTGAGGGTGCAGAAGTGCATGTTCTGAGGACAAGTTTTTGACAAATTTCCGGACCCTTCTCCAAATGCATGAGAAGGGTTTAAATACTGCTAACTAAACAACTTAATTACATAAATTTCAGATACGGTTCAAAATGACCGCCCTTTATCTAAGCAAACTTATTTCTAAAAATTGAATCTAATTTCTAACTATTTCTGCATTTGCTCCTTAGTGCTATGAGTATGCAACATTTGCCTGGGAAGAGTCGGCTGGTCGTCTTCTGCTTTTGTTTGAGCTACGAAAATAGAAATGACAAGCGCTGGCACCTCTGTTTAGTAAACTAGAAGATATTTTTGAGAATTATCTTCTGGTTGAGCGAATTTACTGCGTGTTATGCTTGGTAACAGCCCAGATTCCTCTTAGCTGCCTCTGCTTTTGCTATTTAGGCTTCCGGACTCGTGGATGACTAAGCAAGTTAGGGGTTTTGCTTTCTGAACAATTTTCTTAGCGATGCGCGATTAGCGCTAGGTGCTAATCGCACATCAAAAATTGCCTCCGTTCTTTGATCCGGGCCTTTCTGGTGCGTTTTCCCCCTTTAGCGCTTTTTCCTTTACCGGACATGAACTTCAGAATTTTGCAAACATATTGCTTTTGTGAATTCTTTGACCTTGAATGTCGAATCGCCTATTGATATCAGCATCTATTCAGTAACACTCTGAAATCTGCGTTTCTATTGTATATGGCATCCGTGTATGAGAGCATCTCTTCTCTGTTCTCTGAGCATTGGCGCTTTCCCCTTTTTCCTGTTTCCTGCAGTTCACGCAAAGGAAAAAGTAATGATAATAAATTTTGACATGAAAGCTTCAAGTTCTACGAATGTGTAACATCATGACACCCACAGTGAACTGACTCTTTGAAAAACACAAAACTGTCCTTCATGAATACCTTGGCGTACATTCATTAATTTTCTTTAAGTCGTGCGCTCAATTTTTGGTTTAGGGACAGCTTTTCTTGGGTGCTGAGCCGAGGAAATTTGCGATGGGTGATTTCTGCGACTCGCAGATCGCAGATTGCAAATCGCATTGATCGCAGATCGCATTGATCGGAGATCGCATTGATCGCAGATCGCAGTTATTGCAGTATCGCGGCATCACAGATCGCAGATCGCTGCAATTTGTCAAGTTATTCGTGTGCTGCTTATGCGACGTCGCGATATGCGATATCGCATATCGGCCATCGGAGATTTTCTTGAGATTAGTCATTTATGGGCGCTTCTCAATGTATGCGATGTGATGAATTTCGCGCCGCTTCTTCGCATTTGTTTTAATGTGCTCATAAAGGAATGCTTGACTCTTCTCTATGCGATGTATCTTTGAGGAGTATAATACAAAAAAAAATTTATAAAATCTTTTTGGATTTTTTATTACTAAGGGTCCCCACTTCTTTAGCGTTATTGCTAATACTAAAGGAGGAGGGGGGTTGTTGGTGGTGACAACACATCCAAAGGAACATCCTCAGGTGGGGATATTAAAGAAAAGGAAATGGGCCCTAATCTGATGGGACATACTTTGCAAGACAAAAAACTGTTGGTGGGCATGGTCTCAGTGATCCATAAATAATGGGGAAGACCATGTGGGGGAAAACTTTGCGGAGTTGGTTGGACACCCCCAATTCCCCTTGGGCTCAACTTTGGAAATACAAATATTCTCCTAATCATAACCAAAAACATCTCATCAGACTCTTAGGTCAAGCTCTGGGATGAACCATATGGAACTAGGCGTGGAAGAACAAAGAAGTGATATATAGGCATAGTTTCTGAGAGATTTGAAATGGGGGAGTGCCTTATTTTGGGAGGATGATTGGCAGCAACTCCTAACCCTTAGTGAGGGCATCATGCCCCCCTCCAAAGGTCCATGCAAGCCAAAGGAAAAACTCAAGTCACTCAGTGTTGGAAACCCACCACACAAGGCAGTAGATGGAGAGAATGGATTAGTAGGCAGGATTGGCAACCCTTCCTGAAACTCTGAATTGAGACTCCTTTGAGGGTTTCTTTAGGAACATAAAATATTAGTGGACCATGAGGAGGACAAATTAAGGCGGGGAAAAAACTCCGCAGGGCTCTTCAACCTCGAGGAGGCCTACGGGTACCTTCCAAATTTTGAGCAGATGGAGCAGAATCAATGATGGATCACTCTATGGGGTAGACAAAAATGGATGAAAATAGTTCTCTTCCTCTGGCTCATTCTCCATAGAAAAATCCTCACCTGGGATAATCTCTGGAGAAGAGGCTTCTTTGGACCATCTAGATGTTGTCAGTGTAAAAATTAGGAAGAGTCAATTAAACATCTATTAAATACCTGTGATTATGTTTCCATGCTTGGGGATTGAGGGGTAGAAATATTCAGGATGAATGATACAAATAAAGCCTCTATACAAATCACTTTGGATAATTAGCGGCCTAACATTTCCTCTCACCCAGTGGTTGACCAAGCATGGAACCTCATCCAAGGGGCCATATGTTAGGTCACCTAGAAAGAGTTAAATATGAGAATATTCAAAAATGTGAAAACAATAGGGGATCATATTCTCATTGTTTTCAAGTAAATAATTAGCAAATCTATTTCCATATCCAAGCTCCCACCAATTCAAGGCGCTCCTTGTGTTTCCGATCTACGCATCCTACAACTTGTGGACCTTGAAAACATCTCCACTGCCACTCCCAGCCCCCCGCCACCTTCCCCTAAAATCCCATATACTTGGTCTCCTTCGAAAGGAAATGTGATCAAACTCAATTATGACGGGGCCTCCAAAGGCAACCCAGGGATAGAAGGATTTGGGGGTGTCTTCATAGTTCATAAGGGGGACATTCTATGGGCCATTCATGGAAAATGAGTCATCCCCACCAATGATGCCGTGGAGATCTTGGCCATGGAGCATGAACTAACAATAGCAAAAGATCAACATTTCATCCCACTGATCATTAAAGATGAATCTGTGATGGCCACTCTTTCTACCCACAAGATCCAACATGATTCCTAGGTCAATAAAGTTACTGACAATTTGATGCTGATGAAAACTCTCCACGACATCCAGCAACACATCAATGATTTGGGAGGGGTACACTTCCAGGAGGTCCGAAGAAAAGACAATGTCATGGGAGACCATCTAGATAATGAAGGGATAATTGGTAGGGACACGTTAGTATCTCTTTCATGGAAGGATATAAGGGAAAGTCCCCTCAGCCATGATTACAGGGCAATAAATCAAAAGGACAACACAAGATGCAGCATTAATGAACCTTTCACTGGCTTGCAGAGTACCTCTTCACAATTCGTACAAGCCCTTTATTTTTTTGCAATACGCTTCTCTCCGAGCGTCATGCACCATGATTTTCAAAGGTCCCTCAAATCTCAAACATGCCTCCGGTTTAAAATCCTCACCTTTCTAGCCTAGTGACCAATAATGTTCTTTGCTCCTCCATGGGAATTGATGTCGTTGATCATTCAGGATTTCATGGTTTTATTACCCTCATCATTCTCCTCGGACTCTTCAATTCTTGGACCCCTTATGAATACCCCCTGCCTCACCCTCTCCTCCCCCATTCCTTTTCTCTTATCTCATTCTCGTTTCCTCCCATTTTTTCTTGCTCCCCTGGAAGTAGCCCTCTGCATCTCTGTCCTTACAAACTGCTTACAAATATGGCTTGCACTCATCACTCCTGCAGCGACCCATGAACTAGCTGACGCAGAGGCCGAAACATGGATCATTGGCGTCGATCCAACATGAGGCTGAGAACTAGGGTTGAAACGATAGCTCAACAAGCCGCCTTGAATTTTCACAATTTCATCCCTCAGGAGACCTGGGATTACTAACCTAAAGAATCAAGCTAGGGACATCAAATGACAAGCCATCACAAAAGATGTTGATGCCTAGTTTGAGTGGATTCCTGGTCTCATTCTAACGAGAACTCGAGAAAATCTGTATAACAAAACCATCGAGCTTTCCTGGAACATGAAGAAAATTTTGGGTCTCGTGATGAAAGAGAATATCCAAGCCAAAAAGACTCTGGAGGACAAACTAGACAAGTTGAACGAGAAATTCATGGTTTATGTAAAAATGATATGCCACATGAGATTTTTTACCAGGGACTCCCCACACTTTTCTCTGCACAAGTGCAGGGTTGCGACTACTAAGGACTGGAAAGGGACAATGCCTAGAATCAAGAAGGAGCCTAGAGACACCTCTTTCAGCCAGACGACAAACGATGGTGCTCCTGTCGGTGGTACGCTAGAGAAGCCCATCACTGTGGATGAGAACCAATTTGTTTGATAAGTTTATGATGCAGTCTTTAAGTAGCCAGTTTTGGCTCTTTTCCTACTGGGTTTGTCATTTCTGTCTTTTTTCTTAGGCTTCTAAGGGTCAAACGAATAACAGAAGTTCTGGCAGCCCTGACGAGGGGTGTTTTTACACTTCTTTTGTATATTTTGATATTTCTAAGGCTGCGAGGGAAAACAATTCAAATCATTACACACAATCCATAAAAGAGTTATTATGTTAGTGGTTATACCTTTAGTCTGGCCAACCAGGCTCATCTTCTCTATATAATCTTTTGATTTTGAAAATATAATATGGCTCTCTCTTATTTACCAAAATATATATATATATATATTTTTAAATAAATTTAAATATATTGAACAATATAAAATTGAAATTTTAAAATTCTCAAATTTTAAAAGTTAGGAATTTGATTTTTTATATTTTATGAAACATTTTTGGAATAAAATTATACCATGAATCTTTTTAAATATTGTGAGTATGGTTGATCTTATTGGTTGACGTTTTTTTATTATAAATTTATTAATTATTTTCACAAGCAACCTCATTTCCATTATTTTCCATTATTCTTACGAAAGTTATGAATGCACCATTAATATTTATAAAGGAGTTGTTTACGGAGGCGGAGGAATTGCCGGGACAGCTAAAAGTAGCTGGAATCCGGGTAAAAAAATTTCAAAACAACTTGTAGAGGTAGTGTTTGAATCATATTTTTGATGGTCGAAATGGATTCAGCACCATCAAAAACTTCTAGAGCACCTGAAATTATGAATTTTGATAGGTTTTACTTGTGTTAGGTTCCTATACCAATAGGAGTCATAATTTTGAATGACTAAGGTTAAGCCTTGTAATATTGTACATACCTTTGCTTTTTGCAAATGTTTTCCATATAATAAAAATTAAAAAATGTAAAGAGGGTATGTCCTAAAAGATAAATCAAAGGACAAAAAAATAAGAAAAATGTCAAAAAATGAAAATATATGAACCCCAAAAGACAAAAAGAGACCATGAAAGTGAGCAAGTCAAAATGCCACTACTATTTACTTTTATGCATAATAAAATATTGTGTGCAGCTTGTTACTCATGCCACAATCCATGATAGTCAAAATGTTTAAACTTGGCTATTTCATGTTTTAAATTTTATGTTTATAGTTAGAGAATAAAATCTAACCAAACAGTGTAATCTTGGCAGATTATTAGATAGGTAGAGTGAATAAAAGGAGCTCATCAGTTTAATCTGAGCCCTTGGATGATATAAGGTTAGAATTAGATAGTTTACTTTGTAAAGAAAAGAAAAATATTGATAAGGGTTTGCTAGTCTAAATGCACCCTAATAAAGTGAAGAAAAAATGGTAGGATGAGTAAGTGGGTAAGTAGTAGAAAGGTTGCAGAAATATCATGTGATTACGTAAAAGCACTTATGTCATTATTTTAAAAGCATCTTTCCAATATGAACAAGCAATAAACAAAGCAAAGACAATGGTTCACAATGTGATTTATTTAACATCCCATCATTCATTTCACCCCTTCACTTCACTAATTTCCCATAAATAAGTTCCAGTACTTAAACCCTACAAGTTAAAAGGGTTCAAAGCATTTCTCTGACTTTTGGAGGGACCAGACCCTCGGCTTAATGACTTAGGGGAACAAGTACTAGAACCCCCTTCATAAAAACACATTCCCCCTTCATAAAATTCCATTTTCCCTCATTAACCTAAGAAAATCCCTTTTTCCTAAGGTTTAAACAACATTTACCTAGGAGAAGTGACTCACCCCCCATGTAAATCCTATTTCACCAAAAAACCCACCAAAAGTTTGTATCCTAAGTATAAATCTAAACGCGCAATCGCATACACTTAACCCCTTTTTTCTAAGGAAAACCCACTCCGCCATCATTTTCATATTAATCGACTAACTCTATTATATAACCTCCACTAACCCTTTTCCCATTATATAATTAAAACCCTATATAGAATATCCCAACCCCTTAGTTTTAATAAAACTAATATAAACTACCACTTATCCCGATATAATATCACTTAATTTACCTAACCCCGGTAAAATTTAAGTTAATCCCGCTTTGCCTCCCGACTTCCTAGTCCCTCATAAAGCTCGGCCCAATTACTTAACCCTAGATTAGTCCCTAAACTAATCCCAAACCACCATAACTAAATCCCTGGGCCCTCCATCAACCCCCTTCATTTTCCCCCGCACAGCTTCGCCTCCCGACTACCATTGATCGCCCCTCCCCAACATCCAATGACGCAGAACCATATCAGCCATGCTCGATGGCTGAACAATAAACACCTGATAAAGTGGTTTTTCTCTTGGCTCCCGATGCTACATGTGAGATGATGTATGGCATTGGGTGACCCCTCCCGAATATCGCCCACAGCACAAAAGCGGTGTGATGGCCCTCCAAAACCGCTTCCACCACTCAACCGAAAAACCGCCAACCTTTTATTTGAAGGTGAAACCCGCCCAAATTAATCATTTTCTTTCTAAAAGGTTGCGAAGCCCCCTTTCGCCCTTTTTTCCATGGATTCTCGTTGTAAGCAGTGTAAACCATTGCTACCACTGTAAACACCTAAGTTACCCACAGACTTCCAACTCCGCTCCAGAAGACGTTGCATACAGTCAATCAACCTTTTCAGACCATACCAGGACTTCGCCAACCGCTGCAGCTACCGTGAACCAACAATTTCAGAGCCAAATCACCCAATTCCATGTATTTCACCACGAAATACCTCTTACCCTTGAAAATTTCAAAACCTTTAACCTGTGCAGTATTTTAAATTAAGAAATTGAGTAAAAATACTGTCAATTAAAGAAATTGCTCACCTAAACCCTCTGAAAAATCCCAAAACCTTGTATAAAACCCCCTGAAGCATAATTCAAATCCACAAGAACTGAATTATGGCTGCCCTTGTCGCCATGGATGTTAGACCCATTACTACTCCACACCTAGACCTAGACCACCTTCCCCTGCTTGATAGGGATTTCCAAATCAAAGACATAACTGCAATAGAGCTCCTGCTTAAAATTCATCATTTAAGCAAAGACAAACACCTGAACCATACAGATGATATTGGCCTCTGGGAATCCAATTTACCCAGATACTAGTTCTCCCAAGATCATATCTTTCCAGAAATTGTTCATTTGTGCTATGCATGCTACGTCCCCAACCATAGGGCCATAATGTCACATGACCAGAAGGTCCTATTCTCTATCACAGCCGAGTCCATTAATGAAATGTTGCAGTTCCAACCAGGGCCAAACCTAACCTCACTCTCAATTGGAGACCTGTTGGACCAGTATCCCAAGCTAAGCCCATCAAGATTGGGCCAGTTGTTCCAAACCTTCATTAGAGAGGATAAACACATCTGCAAGGATCCCCTCCATATGTAGCCACTATTTTCACTAAATGGGGCTTGAACATTGTAACCATGATATCCTGTGTTTTGGGTTACTCTACCAGTGAATATGTTGATGAGCTTATTCTTGCTTTCATGTCCATCTATACCCCAGGGCAACCTCTTGCAATCATATATGACTTTGCTAGTTTTATAGATGATAGAATGCATGAGAAGTTCACAAGAATGGGAAATGAGAGGGTATGCAAATACTCTTTTGTATTGAACCATCTATTTTTGTACTATCAGTCAGATAAGTTTCCTTTTACTCTCCAAAAGCTTGACACCAGGGGCCAGCCTAGATCTATCATTTTTTGGACCCCACTTTTCCATGAGTATAGATCCCCATATACATACTCTGACTTTATAGATTCTTTTGTGTATCCAATCATGACTATGCTCACTGGAAATCCTCCACCTAGGATAAGCCCAGAGATAAAAAGAGTCCTCCAGCTTTCCAAGAAAACCAAAGTGGGAGATTGGTACCTTTACCAAAACCACACAAAAATCAGAATATATGGTTTCCTGCTTGCACCATATAAGTTGCAAGATACCTCCCCACGGGGTTGTTTGCCTTAGAATATTACAAACAGATTATCAATGTAGATGAGGTCGACTTTGTCAATGCCAAGAAGAAGGCCAATTTCAAAATCAAAGACCAGTTAGGTCCCTTCATATGCAATTCCAGAGAGGCAGGAAAAGAGGTAGCCCTAATCCTGCAAAGAATGAAATTCAAAAGGAGTTTTGTATGGAGATATGACCCTTTAGAATTCATTACCAAGAAAAGGAAAAAGGTCAAGCTAGACATTTTATTCACCACCCCATACCACAAATAGAGGCATATGTCAATCAAATAGTATGGGTGGAAAATACCTTTGTAGATAGTGACAAAACCAGGGTAGATGTAGAAAACGATCTAATTGATTTGGAAAAGCAGCTTGATGAGAGCTCTTTTCTATAGGTACCAGAAGATAAAGAAAGAGCCATGATAACCCCTCCAGTCACACAGACTCCTTAGAATGAGGAGAAAAATCCAAAAAGAAATAGAGAGGGAACTTCCACTTCAGGAATGGACACCTCTAATTTGCAATAGGAAAAAAGTCACAACAAGAGGCAAAGGCTTAATCCGGCCTCTGAACAGGAATACACAAAAGGGTCAGCATAGGTGACCAACACAGAGGTAGAAAGAAGTAGGCCCACTACTCCATCTGAAGAAAAACAAGAACCTTCCACATCATAGACTCAGAAGTTGGAAAGGCAGTTTAATGTGGAACTTTCTTCCTTCAGTAGGCCTGTTGACAAAGACTAGCACATAAAAGACAGATATAAGGAAATTAAAATAAGGAATGAGAAGCTTAAAGCCCAAACATATGCTCAATACCTAAATCTCACTCCCACAAATCAAACGAGGCTAATGTCAGCCTTTGACATCAAGGAGGGAAAATTGCAGATGTCCTTTATCAAACCTACAATAGAGCAGCCCAAAACAACATCAGATTTCAAGAGGATTGACTTTGAAGTGTTGGCAAGGGATATTTATCCCATGGACCAGATATAACTACATAAACAGGCTGGAGAGATGATATACTCCACCCTCACAGGTAAAGCCATAGCTACCCATCAGCTATAAAATTCATTGAACAACATCTCAACATAGTTTCAATTGGAGAAGGTCTCCTCACAGGCCAAGGATACAAGGATCAAGTCATTAGACAACTTGATTATTGAGTTTGGACATGATACCAAAGATATAAATGCTACTGAGCAGCTGATGAAGAAGAACAAGGATATTGTTGCACTGAAGAAGAAATTGAATATACCACAACTGCAACATCCTTAAACACTTGAAGTCATAGAGAACCAAACAAAACATGAAGAGTTGATGGACTTGGTCCTAAAACTCAATAATCAACTTAGGGAGATAGAGAAAGAATTGGAAGACTTGATCCAATTGAAACAAACTGACATTGCATCAACTTTTGCAAACAACATCCCTATTGTATCTACAACAGTCCCTTCTACACTGGCAACTTCACTTGCACCAACATCTCCACCTGTCACAGCATTACTAGTTACAACAGAGTCTATAGCAACAGCAGGTGCATCAGGAGAAAAGGCAGCAGAATTAGTTAGAGCCATGGAAGAGATGTCAATTCAGGCTACAGAAATGAATAAAATGAAGGAAAAGGTGGCGAGTTTAGAGACTGATTATAAACTTGCATAGATTATGCAAAAAGAAGAGGCACCAAAAGCCAACCGGATGAGTGAAAGGGTCAAAGCCTTGGTAAGGGCCTAACATTGGAGAAATCCCTTGGGCAAGCCAAGGAACTGTTATGGGCCAATATCATTGACTCCATCAAGGATGTTTGGCCATCTATTCAGGTTATGTTTGTGCAAACAAAATTGATAAAGGTAGCTATAGTAACTATTTAGAAAGACAAAGAGGAATTGAGTGAAAACCAAAGGATGCCAATAGAATCATCCACTTCCTCAACAGCAAAAACAAATATAAGCTTCAGGAGATCAATCTAGAAGACAGACTGAAACCATCCTGGAAATAAGGAAGGTCCTTTCCAAGAGGAACCTAATGCTGAACTTAGAAGGAAAATGCCACAACATGCATGTGGCTATTTATAGATTCATGGCTAAATTCCAAATTTTGAGGGAGAAAGGATTGCCTAATCCTTTGGTCATCAATGATAAACTTATGACACAGCTAGACTATGATGATAGATTAAGGCATTTAGATAAGGAACAAACTAGCACTTCATCTATAAAAGCACTACCAACAAGCAAAGTTTTGTATAACACCTTCGAGAACTTGTTTTTTCTCCAGCATGAGATTAAAAATTTGTTCATCACTAAGCCTAATTTTGCCAAGTATACCGAGGCTAATGAGATATATAGGAGGATGATGAATATCAAATTACCTGATACAAACTGGTGGGGAAGCATGAATGATTTACTCTGAGAAATTTACAGTCAAAAGTCACTGTACAGTAAAAATAGAGCAGCCAGGTAATTAGATGAAAGCAGGACAGCAAGGTCAAAGAGTATCAGGGTCAAAGCATATCAGGTGAAAGATAAAAGACAAAGAAGATGCCAGCGTAAGAGACCTCAACTATAAGAAGGAACCATAAAATCCACCATTACCACAATAAAAGGGACAACATGAAACAATTCAATAGCTGTCTCTATCTTCTTGCAAGAAGATATTTGTATTTCCTAGATTAAATCTTAAGTTTGTTTTGAGATATTTTGTAATAATTTTTTGTATAAATACTTCACAATTCGAAGTATGTAGGGTGAATTTTTGGACATTTCTATAGGCTTCTTGATCGAAAGACTATAAGCCATTGGAGCATTGACTGAGCTAGCATGCTGGATTGATGAATAAAGACAAGACATTTCATTGGATTCATGTGTAGTGTGAAGTACAGACAAGTATTTTCTCATGTTTTGTTATCTTTCTTGAAAAGTTTTTCCACAATCTTTAATGTATCTGAAATTTGAATGCTATAATATGGAATGATATCTTAGAATTTGCTTCATTGCACTCTATTTTAACTATTATGAATTTTAATATTTTTTGCTAATTATCTAAGTTAAGGAATTCTTGATTGCTCCTTAGTTTAGGTAGTCTCCCTGTGATCTATAGCAAAGGATTCTTAATTCCCCTTTGCTCATGATTATCCTCTATTCCTCATTTTAATCCCGGTTTGAGAATTCTTAAGTGCTCTCTCACCTTGGTTAAGATCACTTCAACCAAAAAGCCCAAAGATATGTGCTACACCCTGCTAGCTTGCCCTTTGAACACTCCCTTTAGTGAGTTAATTCTAGTTTGGCTGCCCTTATTTGACTCCATAGCCCAATGGTCCAGAGACATCAATCTATCCATCTGTTTTAAGGATTCCACCATCCAACCTTCAATACAAATCACCTGAACTTAAGAACTAGCCTAATATCCCAACAAAACAAAGCTAAATCATAAAGAGAGAGCCCTCTCTGGACTTAGGTTGGCTAGATCCTAAGCCTAAAAGTTTGTTTGTAGTTACCTCGGTCATTTTATTTCTTCTTATAACTTCTAGAGAAAATTCTAAGTGATAACATAGTGGTGACACCACTGGGGAACCAACAATTACTTAGACCTAATAAAGCTTTAAGAAATTTATGATTCTATATTTAAGCCTCTTAAAGTTGTTTGTTAGAATTTATATTGAAACGTCTTACAAAAACAACTGAAAATTTGAAATTCTGGCTTTGAGGAAGACTCATTTTACTAGGGCTAATACAGATCCCAGTCCTCCCCTAGTAGTTGATAATCCCAACCTGATTTCGAGAAAATCCATAAAAGAAGAAAGTTCAACTAGTCACACACCTTTAGTTAAAGCTAATTCATGTCCTACTGAGTGGTTGTTTTTAGAAGATCCACCCTTTGATGAGCAATTTGGTCTATCATTATTTAAAGCAAAGTCTAAAAGTGAAATATACGATATTGTTCTAGACCCTGAGTTCATTGCAGACCTTGAAGTCCAATAGGCCCATAGATCCATTGATGAGTATATTCTGAAATCTCCATAATCATCCATTACCACTACTACCCCTGAGTTTTCTGAACATATCTCCACTACTTTAAGTTCACCATTGTTTCCATCAACTTCATCAATAATACCTTTTGAAGTCCATTCTTCACCACCATTTACACCTTCACTCCCTCACCAACCTATCATTACTCGTTCACCACCTACTAGTCCCGATTCTTCATCTACTACTATATTAGTCCCAATTATATCAACCCCACAACTTATCCCATCCCAATCAACAACAATGGAAAACAAATATGCTCCTCTTGTTTTACTACCAACTTCATGCTATGCCTGCAGATTATCAAAGTAAGATTCCCTTGTTTGATGCTATTGGTCAGTATACGACCCAACAGCATGTAAACATGATGTCTGACTTCTTTGAACTACATGAATTAGATGAAGCCGATGTTCAGATGAGACTATTTGCCCAATCTTTGACTGGTGATGTCAAGAAGTGGTTTAAAGCCTTCCCAGCCAATCATATAACATACCTAGAAAAATTCCAAAGGTTGTTTATTTATAGGTGGGAAAAGAAGAAGAATCCTTTACAAATCCTTTCAGAATATGAAAATATTAAGAGATGACCTAATCAAATAGTTCAAGATTACTGCACTAAATTTAATGGTATATAGAATGCCATCCCAGTTAACCTTAGACCCCCACCTGACTTAGCCTTAATAAAGTTCCCTGATGGTTTTGATACTAATATGACATACCAGCTTAGGGAAAGAAACCCCCCTACTTTAGAAGAGATACAAAGTGTAGATGTTAGTGTAGAAGCATACTTGTTAGCTAAGAGGGCTAGAGAAAGAAATGAAAAAAGAATTGCTAAGGAAGAAACTTCACCCTCTGATCTAAAAATAGATAACTTGGCTAAAAACATGGAAAGACTAATGGAGAGAATAGGTAACATGGAAAGGAAACCCCAATGGGATAACCAACAAGCACCTCCAATTATAAACCCAAATTTCATAAATAACCAAAACACAGGGAAAAATGGACCAGATCAGAACATAAGGCCTCCTTTTCAAGGAAATTATGTAGAAACATCCAATCTAGAAAATCCAGAGCATGACACACAAATTAACCTAATGGGAGTAAATGATGAAGACACTGTTTTTCTAACCCAAGATGAGTAGGAACTGTATATACTGTAGCAATTACAGGTACAACCTGGTGAATCATTTGACTATAAACAAGGGTATGAATCTGCTATTTTCGAATTCCACAAGCAATACAACCTAAGGGGCAAAAGGAATTTGGATGTTCCTGACCAAACAAAAAAAACAACACATAATCATCCCAAGAAGATAAAAGAAGCCCCTGTCGCAAAGGTTCTTCAAATTCTCCCTATGCAAAACCCAAATCCTTCTGGCCCTATAATTGTAGATATAACCCCTGATCAACCTTCTATTGATCAGCCATCCACTTCAATTCCACCTATAAATCTACAGAAAGAAGTCCCCAATAAAGAAAAAGAAAACAATGCTACTCAAATCCTTGCTGCTAAAACTCCAAACCCTCAATTAGGAAAAGCTTCTTTGCCTTTCAATTTGGGAGCAGAGATAGCTAAGCTAAAGATTCCAGTCCCTTTGACAGAACTAATTAAGAATGAACCTTACAAATCTCATATAAATCAGACCTTAAACTTTGCTGGAAATGAAGATTCAGTTAACTTGTTTGATGATAAACCAGAACTTATATTCGGTCCTGATGTTAATGGCAATCCATTAGAAGGAGGAATTCCACCTTTTTATATAAGGCTTAGTATCCATGACAATATTTTACATCATGCAATGTTGGATTCTGGAGCTTCTCACAATTTAATGCCCAAATAAGTGATGGAAAAATTGAACCTGGACATAACAATGCCCTACAAAGACTTATTTTCTTTTGACTCTACAAAAGTAAAGTGTCTAGGATTAATCAAAGACCTATGTGTTACTTTAGTCCAATATCCTGCCAAGAGAATCCTAATGGACATTGTAGTTGCTGACATCCCATCGAGGTATGGCATGCTTTTATCAAGATCATGGGGAGCCAAACTTCAGGGGTCTCTTCAACTAGATATGTCTTATGCAACAATTTCTGTTTTTGGACAACCAAAGAAACTATATCGAGAAACCTTAATGAAATATATGGTAAGTAGCCAGGATCGTCCTCAAAACTTTCCCATCTACTCCATACACTCAAACATTGACTCTTTTATTTTTTATAATGTTGATTAGACACAAGAAACACTTTTAGACAGCACTGATACAAAACCAAAAGAAGTTACAGTCTCTACACCAGATGAGACTAATCAAACCATAGAGATATTCGATGAACAAGAAGGTCTAATTGTTGTGAATGATCAAGAGTTTATTCCATTAGATAGTGAAAATTGTTGGCATTATGATACAGGTGATACAGGTGTTGTACTTGATGGCAACTCCCTCAAATGACAAATCACAGTTCAGGCCTCATAGAATGAAGAAAGAAAGGTATACGCAGGTTCACCTTGACCAACCCGCGTATACACGTAGGTTAATTGAAAAAAATGCGCGTATGCGTACACATGCACTTTCACGGAAGGAAAGGTGTGTACATGTTGGAAAACTAAAATTTGGTCTGTGGTATTTGATCCATGGTATTTCGGTATTAGTCCATGGTTTTTGATCCGAAGTGTTGACCCCTAGTATTTGGTCCACGATATTTGTTCTAAGTGGGTTTGGTCCATGGTATTGAGTAAGGCCTAGGACTATAAAAGGAGGAGAAGAACATTAGGCAAAGGCACTCATAAATTGAATATCTAATGAAGAGCAAGATCTATAATACAGGTGATTGGGTTATGGTGCACAGCTGGATCTGAATCAAGGATGAACCTAAGTGCTTGAGGAAGGATAAGTTCTATTGATGGGTCAAGATCTTAAGGCTTAAAGAGAAGTATCTTTGTGTGGTTTTGATATTTTATCTAAATAATTGGCGCATGTTGTAATCTGTAAATATGATGATCTCGGTATAACTGATGTCTGAATAATTGTAGAGGTTAAAATCATCATTTACAGATTTGTACGCAGGTTCAGTATAGCAAAGGCGCGTATACACGATAGTTCAGCATTTCAAAAGTACATATACACAGGTTTTCCTTGATACAAGTGCATATGCACGCAGGTTCATCACATTGAAGTAGCGTACACCTCATAAAATATGCTTTAGCTACTTATGATTGTTGTTGAAGTGTTCTCCTTTCTGGCTTGGGTTCTAGTTACTGTTATTGTATGTTGATTACAACATTCAGAGAAGTTATTGTTTGATTCAGTTTTTGGTTGATACAAAGGAGATTGGTTGATGTAGATATACTTGATGTTTGATTGATGTAATTGATGGATCTAGTCTGAAAATTTATGAAACGTGATCCCTGGAAGAAAAGAGAAGGTTGTAGCCTTCTGTAGGTCAGCACCTACATATTAGTATATCAGCTAGTATAAGAGCTAGGGGGTTGTAGCTCCCTTCCAGGAGAAGCTGGAGAATGAGAGAAGGTTGTAGCCTTCTACAAGTAGAAGCCTGTGTACTGGTATAAGATTGCACTAGTACAAAATATTGTAAATAGAAGTTTCTTATTAAAAGAAAGATAGCGATGATTACAACAGGTGGTTTTCACCCACATTGGGTTTCCACCTTATATCTTGTGTTCATGTGTGTGACTGTTTGTTCTATTTTTACTTCTCCTGGTTACTGTTTATATGGTTCCGATGCACAGATTAAAGATCAACTTATGAAGAATTAACTAAATTATAAGTTTACAGGGTATACGCTAGTTTCCTTATATACAGTTGTGTATACACGCAAGTTTCATTAACTGAAGTAGCGTATATGAATCAGAATATGGAAATGAAATATTATTAACATGCTAATACTGATTCATCCCCCCTCCTCTCAGTATTATTTCCATCAATTGGTATCAGAGCAGGTCCTTTAGATGAAGCTTGATCGCTTGAAGGAAGATCTATTATCATGAGTACCTACAAAAGAGAGGGATCCATTAGACCACCAATCTTTGATGGGAGAAACTTCTTCTATTGGAAGGTAAGAACCACAACCTATCTTCAATCTCTTGGAACAGATGTTTGGGAAATCATGGAAGGAGGATACACATTTCCATTAGCAATTCCTATAGATACGGTAGGTAAAAAGCAGTATGAAACAAATGCCAAGGTTATCAATACATTATTGGGGAGTTTATCACAATCAGAATTTGTCAAGGTTATGCAGCTCAAAACTGCCAAAGAAATATGGGACAAGATCGTTCTTAGCTACGAAGGAGATGATAGGGTAAAATGTGCAAAACTACAATCTCTCAGAATTCAATATGAAACTCTCAAAATGCACAATGATGAAAGTATAACTAATTACTTCTTACGTATAGATGAGATTGTTAATCGCATGAGAAACTTGGGTGAAGAGATAAAAGAAGTTACTGTAGTTGAAAATGTTTTAAGATCCTTGTCTTCTAAGTTTGAATCAAAAGTTTCTGCCATAGAGGAAAAGCAAAATCTTCAGAGTATTACTATGACACAATTGCACAGAATCCTAACTGCTTTCGAAATGAGAAAAGGGGGTCCATCAGATATGAGAGAAGCCACATTCAAAGCTTCAGGAAGAGAAGAACTCAATGAATCAGGACATATTTCAGAAGGAGAGGAAGAATCAAAGTTTGTCAAGAACCTTCAACAGGGTTCTCGAAGATTCAGAGGTAAGCTACTTTTCAAATGCTTTGCTTGTGGAAAAGTCGGTTATTATGCGGCCAAATGTCCTCATAAAGATAATTTTGATAAAGGTAAGGAATCAGCAAAATGGAATAGAAAATAGAATGTAAGTAAGAAGAGCTATTATATGCATGAAGATAGCGATGGTTTATCAAATAGTGATGAAGATGAACATGGTAATGACTATAGACTTCTGATGGCTTTTGAAGATGATGATTTCTTGGATGCTTTAGATGAAGATGGTCTTTATGAAGAAATTTCTAAACTTAAAATTTGTTTAGAAGAAAAGAATATGATTATAGGTACTTTGACATTCCAACTTGATGAAAGGGAAAAACACAATGAAAAATTAGAATTTCAAATTGTGGGTCTAAGAAAAAATATTGCGAAAACAAAAGCTCTCAATCTCAGATTTGCTAAAGGATCAGAAACTTTAGATGAAATTATCAAAGTGAAATATTCTCCTCTGATAAAGATAGGTCTTGGATATACTGAAGAAGCATCTCAAGCACAAAATCCATCAACCTCCAAAAGCTATCTTGATGCAGCAAGGAGAAGTGAACAATTTGACAATCATCAGCAAAGGAATAAAGCAGATCACCAGGTAAATCAGGTTCAATCTACTTCAAGGATGAACAGAAGCTACAACCAACCTTAGGTAAATCATACTCAATTTGCTTCAAGAATGAATGTCAATGGAAACTACAATAACTAGGTCAGTAGGTTCGATAATTGCAGGAATTTCTTTAATGGCCAATGTTTTTCATGTCATAACTTTGGACACAAGTTGCTCAATGTGTTGCTTACAAGACCATCATGACTAGAGAAGCACGAAATCAAAGGAATGTGACTGGGATCATGAAAAGGACCTACAATAATTTTTCTGCTCTTGAAAATGAAATAGAATGCTCTATCTGTAACAACTTTGGTCATGAAGATTCTGAATGCAGGAGTAAATTTCGGCAAACATCTCAGAAGGAGAAAACTTCATTAGGTCCCAAAACATGGAGAAATAAAGAACTGCAAACAGAAAGATGTGGTATAGCCTTGTATGTAGAAGGACAAGAAAATCAATGGTACATTGACAGTGGATGCTTGAAACACATGACAGGTGATAAAGAAAAAATTAAATCATATACTGCCTTAGAAAAGGAAAAGAAGGTCTCATTTGGAAATGACACTCCTGCAGTCATGAAAGGTAAAGGCTCTGTTCTCTTAAAAGAAAAGTTAAAGTTGGGAATGTTATGTATGTTGATGGTCTAAAGCATAATATATTGAGTGTCAGTCAAATGTGTGATCAAGGAAATGAAGTAGTATTTGATCAAATGGATGTGTTGTTCGTGAGCTTGATATAGGAGAAACAGTGATCAAATGTGTAAGAACTCCAAACAACTTGTACATACTCAAGGGAGGAAAACAACAGTGCTATCTAAGTAAAAATGATGAACACTGGCTATGGCACAGAAGACTGGGGCATCTAAGCTTCCCTCAAATAAGAAAAGAATGCAGATACCAGGCGGTTTGTGATCTTCCAGATATTCGCATTCCAGAAAATACAATAGGTAAATCATGTCAATTTGGTAAGCAAACCAGAGCACATTTTCCTGAAAAGGAACGATCAAATAGTAAGCCTCTTGAACTTTTTCATACTAATTTATGTGGGCCATCCAGGAAAAAGTCACCTCGTGGAGAAAAATATTATATTGTTCATTGACGTTTTTTCAA